>CM043115.1:25309524-25798874 GCA_023701765.1 Hylyphantes graminicola | reverse complement strand
CTTCTGTGTCATTTCTGCCCTTGTGCAGTCGCAACGAGCCGGTATTTCTAGCTACCTGCACCCCGTCGCCATGCCCGGAAACTAAAAGAGAGAGTGCGTGTCCAGGGGTCCACATCAGTCTTCACACCATACACGAACCCATGGACATGAAGTTCCTGCACATAGACACCATGTAAGTATACCAAGAAACTTGCTCAATGCATCATAAAGATGAGCAAGCCTATATCCACGGACTGCCACATGCATACTCAGCATACTCTTTTCTTTATTTGAGGAAATGAGTATTGTAATTTTACTCTTCCCTTATAAGTAAGAGAGTCTAATTTGTTGATAGGCAACACTCATTAATGTATTAGGGATTCATAATATGTAAGGCACTTTTCATTTAACAAGAATTCTTTAATGCTATAAAATAATGATTGCTTGGGTGTTTGATAAAGTTACATGGTCGGTTAATTTGTTAATTGTTTTGATGTTAAAAACCTTTCTTTGCGTTACATTGAAGTTTGGGAAGTAGTGTCTAACAAACGTTTCAATTGGGACGAACAGTTAACGAAATGAAGAATCAAAAGTCTACCTAGTGATACAACAGCAACAATATGCAAATCAGTATTCGAAGCAAAACGGAAAACCACCAACTCAGGAACTTCACGTGGCGTCTGACGTGTCCCTAATAGCCGCCTAATTGATGAACGGTCATTCAGCGTCTGTCTAATTGATGAACAGTCATCAGCGGCTCTCGGGCATAAATCACGAATAAGAGAACAAAGCTCTGGCAAGTGTTGGCGGTAGCGGTCGGTCGTGACCAGGAGCAGTGGTTGTTGTTCTCCACTGGAACGGTTAGCAGGCCACCTGTCCCACCTGCCGCGAAATGACCACAGGTCAAGGCAGACGGATGCTTTCCCACGCTGCCCAGGCACACACTCACCTGCCTCATAATACATGGGATGAAGACCGGGTTGCGTTGGTATTTGTTTGGAAAGTGACAAATCATTAGCGATATCCCTGGTATTTTAGACTAATGTCAGATTGTCTGCAATTTTCTTATAGTACTTACTCAAATTCTGGTATCTACTTCTATGGGTACGGTTCAAACTCGGTGCGAGGGCCAACTGCAGACTTCATTTCAAGGCAGGAATGTCTTTGATTCTGGGCAATGACTACTTATGCTGGGATCAACAGTTTTAGGTTTTACTACTAATATGTACTTGGATACCAGAATTTCTTGCTCTTCATGACTAACGATCAGTTGACATTTTCAGAGTTCCAAACTTTAATGTGGACTGAGCTCTTAATTAAGCAAATTAAACTGATAAAGTAGAATGGATGGATGATTGGATTTTATGGTGCAAGGGGCATCTAAGGCCATACTGCTCCAACCGATAAACTAGAACAAAGAAAATCCACCCTTTAAATCTTTTAATGCTGTTTTCGAGATTCCCTTAAAAACAAGTTCGGTTTCGAAACCTGTTCAAGGATTGAAAGTTGCAAAGGATAATAGAAGCTCCCACGATATGAAATAAATTTTGGAGCAATTTAGTTTACTTTTTGTTCTTTCCATCTGATTAAATTCTAAAATATCAAGACAATGTCCTCGTTTTCTTTTCATGTCAATAAATATTAAACAATCTCTAATAACCTATTGTTTATCGCTTGTGCAAAATAATTTCATCCACCTATTCTGTAAAAATAATGTGGCTGGTCACTTTGTTTTTTGTGAGAGCAGCAGCAGCAGCATTGCCTGGTGCATTATCTTTTGATGTAACCTAAGGGGGTGGAATTAATGCGATATCGGATATCGAAATAGGCGGAGTCAGTGGCAGAAATGGGCGGACATTATTCGTATTCTGGATATTGCACGGAAGATGGGCCCGCAGCCATCTTTGTGATGGATGGTGTTTGGAACCATACGCAATATCGACCTTATGGATCTGCGCAGTTCTCACGATTTTGTTTATTGATGACTGTTGTTATGAGGCTCCCGGGAGTTTTTAATGGAGCAGCTGAAGTGTTCGATCTGCTATTTGAAAATGGTGGAGCGTTTAACCTACCATTAGTTGAACCTTAGAGTCATTTAGGAGGAAACAAACTTTAACAAAGTATCTTAGGATGAAAATTCACTCGTGGGTTAAGTTTCATATACTAACCAGTAATTAAATACTGATCACAGAAAATTGATGGGATTGCATCTATTTAGTATAATATTTTCGATACATCCATAGGGAAACTACAGTAAATAAATTTGATGCTTCATGTCAGGCTATAAAAGTATTGTGTACACTTAACTGCTCTGGCATAGTATTTGGTAGCATTTCCATCTGTCAATATCTATCTAGCAAAAATTTACAATACATTGAATATCGGTTTTTAGTTTTGTAATTCTATCCAGTTATGTTTTGTTTATTGTTTACTTGAATTTTGCACATGGTAGCAAGTTCGCCGTGTCAGTATATTTTCTTAACTTTGTCAATTAGTTACAACATGTGTTTCTTTCAGAGGCGAGTTCCACTTGGGTTACACCAAGTCCAGTCTGCAAGGGGTGTCTGGTACGAGCTTGTGCACTGGGAACAACCTCAGGAAGCCCAGTCTAAGCACAGACTAAGTAAGTAGTCTTGACGCAAAATAATAATAATTGATCGCTATATATATCTATAGATTTTGTCAGAAGAATAAAACAGCAAGCAGAAAATTGGAAATGCTGCCTCAACACCACTTATATCACTACACTCTTAAAAATAACACTTTCATTTTTGAGGATTCATGAATCCTCAAGCCTCATTTCGTTAATTTTGAGGATTGTTTCGTCAAACTATCACGTGACTTTTGAGTAAATGCGAATGCTCACTTTTACGATCGTGATTTGACGATTCTGTATCTTGATTTTTGAGGAAACGGAATCTCATTGTTGTACTCGCACCGTTGCATTCTGGGATTGGAACTTAGCGGTTCAAACAATGGCGGCTTCTTGAAGTTTGGTTAGGCCTAACATAAAAATTCGTAATATATACAAGCAGCTTGAACATTAAATTTTACAGTAAAGAACAATAAGTTGCATGTTTCTAAACATAAAACTATTTGCCTTTATTAGAATATGTAAGTATTATAAAAATAGAACGGAATTATAGCTTTTGTTTATTATTGATGCTGATTTTCAACTGCTAATTTACACTACTCTTGAATCAAGTTTAACGCAGTTAAAGAACGCTTTGCAGTTGAAAAGTTTCATCAAACGACTTAATTAAATTTGCATATTAAAATTAACATTATTTTAGAAAAATAATTTGATAATGAGTGCATAAACGGAACACATTAAATAATAAAACATAATATTTTAAAGCAACTTTAAATATTCGTAAATCGTTTGAAAAACCTTTGAAGATTGCATGGCACTGCTCAACTCTTCTTTTTTTTAAAAAGAATAATTCTTTTTTTTTCGTTTTCTTTCGATGAAATTAGAAGCTCGATAGAATATACGAATTAGTAAAAAGTAGCACTAAAAGTAGTCACATAAAGTTTTGAGCCAACTGAAAAAATGAAGACAATTTTCATAACATTACACTTTGTTATGTGTTTAAAAACGACAGGTGATAGCTTGAAATTCGAAGTTCGCCGTTCTATGAAAATAAACTGCTTTTTATTCGGACAGCAGATGTGATATCGCCAGTTGCCTATTCGAACTTCGATTTACGTTGTTGGAAAGTATTTGGATTATTATTAATATTTATTAAGGGTAAGTTTAAATCATGTCATTTTGTGTCAAAATAAAAATGAGTTATAAAAATGGTTTATTTTCTTAATTCAACTAATATAGTATAAAGTAATTATTAGTTAACTATTAATAAAAAAATAGTTTATTTATATTCTGCATATTTATTAAAAGTGAAAAGTATTATTTTGACGATGCATAATTTATGTCTTTAAACTATGGTTTTTATAATTAAAAAATATTTTACACTGAAAGATAAAATTTTATGTGCACTGAATGCATTATATTTCCATAATTTTTTTTTCTTTAAAGGTACTTTTTATGCAAAACGTATTTAATAAAATACCTTAATAATAAGGTTTTTTTTCTAAATATAATTTTTAACGGCCTTAGGTAGATGCTTTTGGGTTCGACTCGAAGATACAACTAAAATTGATTTAATATATTATATTAGTTTTGTGCAAAGGATTATGGATTTCCAAGCTTCAGGAATATTGATTTGAATCTCTAATAGAAATAATTAAAAACAAGATTAAATGTAAAGCTATAATATTCAAAATAAGCCGAACTTTTTAAAAAGAATTATTTTTTAAAAAAAGTTCTTTCTGTAATTTATGTTTGAGAAAATTATCCACCTGGAATTTTGTGTACTATTTTATTGTTTAAATGCATAACTTCTAAAAAACTGTCTCATCCCTCCTCCCCCTCTAAATACTAAAATTTTAATTTAAGTAAAATTTGATGTGTTAGTATTCCACTTAAACTTGTAAGTTAAACAAATGCTATATTTGTTGTTTTTTGCTGTTGCTTTTTTAGACTCGCCTTTATAAGGGTTGGCCCAATTAAGTTATGAAAAGTATATTAAATGCTTCCTATTTTTTTAGAAGACAAAACTGCTGTAATGATACGACTGAAGTACTGATGATTGAAGCAGCAGTTTGCGAAGTACAACACAAAATGCCAGCCTTCCCAACAGTTCCCAGACCACCGGCCCGTCATCATATAATCAATATGTATATAAAAAAATTCGAAAACTTGTGTTTATTTTGATAAAATAAATATACAGATTTAAATAAAGTGAAAATGTTATTTTGTTGTAAAAATAAATGAACAATTTAAAAGTGGATTTTCTAGATTTGAATGTAATAAAATGATTGTATAACTTATATTCAAAGCAAATTTTGGTTCCGAAATGCATTGAGAATCTTTTTAATATTTTATAAACATTATATATTATAGTTTCACATGCAAATAGTCAATTTTGTATCAAAATGCCTTCAATATTTCAGAAGCTGCACATAGATGGATTCGTGTCCGTAAAAAAGACAAATGTGGAATATAATTATAGCTTTTTGTATTTGGGTGAAAAATACCAATAACAAAATGAGGTAGTGAAATCCTATAAAACTTCCTAAAAACTTTTTAGAAAATGCATCTCCTCAAATATGATGAAACTAGACCGAATACGACGTAACTCTAGTTAAAACTCATAGTTTCCTTGCACAGAAGCCACGACCATGGGAGGAGCTATAAAACGCACGGAACAATTAGATGAAGACAAAATAACACGTCTGAAATTTTCTCTTCATCTGATTGCCCCCCGCGTTTTATAGCTCTGCCCATGGTCGTGGCTTCTGTGCAAGGAAACTATGAGTTTAACTATAGAGCTGCCCGAACAATAAATACATATGCTCAAAAAATGACGATGCAAAACTCTCAAATGAACAATAATAATCCTCAATTTAACGAAACCGGAACTATCAAAACAGCATCACATACTCAAAAATAACGATTCCAAACTCTCTAATCAAGTATAACAATCCTCAATTTAACGTAACCAGAACTATAAAAACAAAATCACATGCTCAAAAATGACGATGCCAAACTCTCAAATTAAGAATAACAAATCCTCAATTTAAGGAAACTAGCTCTCAAAACAACTAAATTCACATGCTCAAAAATGACGAAATATTTCTTTAGATTAGACGACATTCAAATCCTCAAAAAAATGACGATTCAAATGTCCTCACTTTGAGGAAAGGAAAACTCGGAGCATTTGCCAGGAAACTGAATCCTCAAAATTAAGGAAAATTTCGTCGTTTTTGAGTATTCATTTTTAAGAGTGTAGTAGCTATACAACTAACTAAAAATCTGTAAATTAATTTCCATTTCCTTCTTACAAAAGGATTACAAGGATAAAAAGCGTGTTGTTGACAGGTATTGAGTCACTTATAATTTAAACAATGTCGCCATTGAACTAATCGACGATCTTTCGAATGGTGAGTTAAGAAGTCTTCGCTGGTTTTGTGCTAGTCCAGATATTCTATAAATGGGTCGTACAGGGCAAAGAAAATCCCTTTAATAAGTAATGCATCGTATGATACTGCTGTAAGTCAAACTTGTAAGGTTTAAATTCCTAACACTGCATACAATGGAGCTATTGGGTTGAGTGGGTTCCATGAGTACCCTAGGTGGGCCAGACATGCTTAAAAATATATGTGTAATCCAAGGAACCTGCAACGTTAGCGTACGACATCGCTCGAAGTCCAGTTACGTTCCAGCTGAGGTTTCGTTCTCATCACTTGATCACTGTTCTTAATTTCGATGAGTAATTTGGCTGTGATAAAGCTCCTTGTAGTCTAGAAATAGACAGCTGGAAGCTTTCAACCTAACCTAACTTACGTTTCTCCGTTGCAGTCACTCAGTCGGAGCAGGAGCGTTCCTGCATCATCCTGCTTCGCCTGCAGGACAGCGCGGGCAGGTGGCTGTGGGTGCACGTTGTGCTACAGATCAAAGATGGGACGGACACCACCCAGCAGTCGGTCATCGTATGCACCAATCAGATACTCAGGTGAGCATCGGCTAGTTTCGAATGTACTTGGAAAAGAAGCTTTTTGTTAGGAAAAAAAAGTGACTTATAGCAACAAACTTTAAAGAAAACAGTAGCTTCATCTATTACCATTGTGTTTCTTTTTTAAAATTGCTTTAATTTTAAGATTTGAAAGTTCAATATTTTTGTATATAAATAAATCTACAAGGTAGAGCTAAGGTGTTTTGTGTTTTATGTATTGAGAATATCTGTAAATATTTCATTTTTAGTCTGTATTTCACTTTTAGTCTGTATTTTTTTTCTCATTAGTAGGGAGAAAAATAAATAAAAAATACTTAAAGATGGAATTCGATCATTTTATGTGGAGTTTTTAATTAAATAAGATAATAATACATAATTATAAATATATTTACGTCTATTGCCGACTTTTAAAAAGTTATTAGTGTTCAAAGTAAACCATTCTTACTAACTCAAACTTAAAATAATAGCCTATACACAAGCTTTCTTTACAAGATTTAATTAATAAGCAATTATCTATTCTTTAATTTTATTGATTAAATATTGCTAATAAATATCATGCTTCTTCCCTTCCCTAGTGACAGAGAAGCGAGCGTGATGCGCGCCAACAGCTGGCTCTACCAGTACTACTCTCTCCACTCCAAGATGCACTACGGTCTGGCTTACGAAGCCCACCCCTCCCGCCTCCCCACCTACTACAACCCAATGATGCCCTACCACCCTTCCCCAACAGAAGCGGCCGTACCCCACTCGCCATACCACCTCCACCCGCCAGTATCGCTACCCCAGCCCCAGGCACCCCCACCCCCGACCACCGTACTCCAGTACGGTGGTGTGCCATACACCAGTCTGCCAGCAGAACCGGAACAGGCTCGGTGGCCAACGACAACGACCAACCCCAGCACAGTTGCTGGTGTAAAGAGACCAGCATCACCTACTTCCATAGGGAGTCCGAATAAGTCACCAGCAACCAGAGCCTCCTCTAGTTCCCCGCCTGTAGAAGCGGCTCCATCTTCCAACCTGTACTCGGAGATGGCACCTTCTGCCTACTACGGGTCCACACAGGTGAGTAGACTTGAATCATTTGAACTATACCCTCGAATAATAAGATTGTTTTGTCCGGTTTTTTTTTAAATGGAGCAATAGATAGCAATGTAGATATGGTTTAGTCCACCGAAAAATAGTTTGAAGTCAAAATGGCTATGCAAACCAAATTATGTTTTAGCTAGACACTTATTTATAAAGTTATTCTTTTAAGTGAATACAAAAATACTCTACGAGTCCGCAAAATGTATTTTTCTAATACCAATCATTAGAGGCATAAGTTTATAAAAAAAAATTCAACCCGTTTAAATTTTTTTATTGTTTTTCTAACAGGTTCTTGCCGCCGTGTCCTATTCCCACCTGGTGTCTCTCCGCAACCAGAAGCAACAAATGGTAGAATCGGACGACGCTGATCCAACACCGAGTTCCGAAGTAGTCCTCAACCGACCAGCATCCTACCACCACCTACCCATCGCCTCTGTGCTATCCGAGAGCAACCGCGTCCTATCCGACAACTGTACCACCGACGAATACCACAACATCAAGAACGAGTCCAGAGGTTCCATGTTCTGTAGCACGACCACCCCTAGCATACCGTACGTGCGGTACGGCAACACGTACCCTCTGGTGGACTTCGATCCACGAAGACGGTTCTCCAAGTGGGACAAGCAATGGGGCGGTACAGAAAACCACCTTGGACCTATCCAAGGGGACTGTTTCCCGTACAGCGAAGGAGGGTGCACCAAGACGCAGTTCCTAGAGTCTGGAGGGCCCATGTACCAGGAACTTGGACAGGATCAGAGCTTCAGGGCCAGGTTCCTCGGGTATGACTTTCCCAGAAGAGACGATCTCCTGAGGCTGTCGTCTGCGGAGAACTATCCCTTTGTTGCGTCGACGGAAGTGCAACAGGACATGTATGGGTTGAACAACCACCACCACCACCACCTGGCTGCGAGGCCGTGTCTAGTCAGACCTGCGAGCAACAGTCCGTCCCCGCATAGCCGTGCAAGCTCAGATTGCTGATGGTGAGTTGGCGAACCTTATCTTGCACCTCAGTTTTACTGTAAAAAAGTATTTTAGGATGGATTGAGTTTGAGAAATTGTCGATTGTGCTTAGCGATCTAAAAGGGGTGTTTTATGGTCTTTGTGACTCTTTGGTTTATAGCTTGGAGGGAGTTTTATCTATAACCCATTGCGAACTCTAAATTTCTTCGTTATAGAAACAATTGATAAAACCAGAACTTTTGAAAGTGTTTTTAATAACAACAACTTGAATTGTATAAAATAGTATATTCTTTAAGTTTTGAAACAGGTGTTTTACAATATTGTGTCGTATCTTGTGGTGCTATTATAAAAAGAACTCAAAATTTCCAGAGTACTGCCCGATATTATAAATAATATTTAATTTGTTTTTTTTCTTTGTATTTTTATTTTACTAATTTCTATGATATCAAAAGCCCTTGATTTAATATTTTATGCCCGAAATTATTCTTTTTACATTATCCACCTTCCTAAAATTGAACACGTTTTATCCTCAACAGATCAGCAACATGCGAGCTGCCATGATGTGATGTTTCCCTTTTAAAGGGGATTCGAATTCGAGGTATGACATATTGTCAAATATTCAGATATCGCACCATTCCCAGTTCCTGAGATTCTCACCACAAGTTCTCTACCTCATCACCGTCCGTCGCCAACTTCCACCCACTTCAGGCGCCAACGAATTACTTTTGGCGTTGCAATCCAAAATGGCGAAAATGCTAAGTGCCTTCGAAGAGAAGATTGAACTGTTGAAACATTCCAGCATTCCTTTTCAAAAAGAGGATTATCTGAGACAATCTTTTCTAAGACTTGTTCCTATTTAGTTATTGGTTATATACAGACGTTGTGATACCATGTTTGATACAATATCGGGCCGAGACCACTGCAATATATATTTAGAAAAATATTCATGGCATATGTTACCAATAATAACAATTTAGAATTAACTATATTTAACAAAAGAAAATTAAAACTCAGAGAAAGAAGTTCGGGTGTTATTCGAAATGCCGAAGGTCCAGAGGGAGATATGAGAGTCCAGAAGGAGATATGAGATCATAGCAGTTCTGACTTCGGACCTCAAAGTGTGAGGATTTTCTCTCTCAAATGAATAATCCCAAAGTTATACAATGAAAAAAAAATGATGGTGCTAAAGATACTAAGTGATGGTAAAAAATTAAATGAAGTGATACAGAAACAACAAAAAAAGTATTTTCATATTGGTTTCCCAAAAAATAACCAAGGTGCTTAAAGTATCTAAAAAATATTCATTTTGTATCAGTGGTGTCGCAACGTTTCTGTCAACTAATAGTGTCGTCTTTTTATAACGTTAAGAAAAGTTTTGGTGCATCATTTCATTTTTTAGTTTTGTCATTAAATAATATTTCCGGTGATATTTTCATCAATTTATAATCAGAAAAATATTTTAACAAAAAAAGATACACATTTACACGGAGTTTTTGCATTAAATATATTTTGTGGAATGCGTATTGAATGTGATACATACTGAATTGAGCCGATACTTTACTCGTGTCGAAACAAGAGCTGTTTTACAATTTTATTTTCTGTTCGACAATGAGAATAAAAAAATAATAAAGTAACAAATTAATTATTTCAGTTTCTCCTGTTGACCAAACAGTTATTAATATTTTTAATCTAAACTAAATGTGTGTCATAATATATATTTAACTTAATTTTTATGTAAATATATTGTTAAAAAAAACGGTAACTGACTTTTCTGTCTCCCATAGTAACCAGAAATTTATCTTGGTGACATTTTAAAGATCGGCTCAGATCAGTGGTCAAAGATTTGTGTTTTGCAATTTATGAACTTGTATTATTGTTATTTTGTAACAAAATATTTATAAACCATATTTATAACTATAATGTCGAGAACACGCCAAAGTTTTGTCGTAAATCCTCCAACAGTGCCTTAAATAAAAAAAAGTTTTTTCTTCTGATTGTTGAAAGATTTAAAATACTATATGATTATTTTGAAGCAAAATATTAAATGAAGCGTTCTTAGACATTTAGGACACGATCTCATACAGCTTTTTTTGGATTATTGTAATTTATTCAATTAATTTATTGAATAAAGTATTTTTTAATCTTAAATAGGCTAACAATGATGATTAATCATCAAAGATAATTAAACGGGGACTCAAGTATTAAAAAAAAGTCTTGGCATTGATCTAGTAGGACCCTCTGTGTGAAAAAAAATAGGAAAAGTTTTGAGTCAAAAACTTTTTTTAAGCCTGTAAAGACACAACATAAAATTCGAGGTGCACTCATGCCCAAAAATATCTTGACATGATTTCTTTTCATCAAGTCTTCAAAGAAATTTACGTATTTCAAAGTAGTATTTGAGAAATGTAAAGAAAATACTGTTAAGTTAATTTTGGTCCTGTGAGTGTTATCTTTCAAAGAGTATTTCTCAAATACAGCGCGGCTTCCCGATGGTTAAAGGAATAAAAGTGAAAATCTTTTTTTTTTTTTTAAGGAAATTATATAAAATATTTTTTGAACCGGTGTATTTGTCGTTTGAAGAGCCAAATAATGCACTCAGAAAACTTGTGTTAAAACAGCACAAGTGGAACACAAGTATTGTGTAAAAATGATAACATTCCAATATTGTGTTGTTTCAGTCCAAGAATTGTGTTGATGACCAAACGAACACAAATTTGTGTTGTTTGACGTTGTGAGCCGATTATTATTATATCCATGCCCGACTGACAAAATTCTACAGACTATCTGTAGACATTTTTTCTAAAATATGTGTAACAAAATTTTGATATTCATTTTTAAGTACCGTAATATATAGTTTTCAAGCATTAGTACAGCTATTTACATGCACTTGCTTGAAGAACTATTTACATGCACTTGCTTGAACTTGTGTTCAAACAGCACAAGTGGAACACAAGTATTGTGTAAAAATGTCAACCTTTCCAATATTGTATTATTTCAATCCAAGAATTGTGTTGATGACAAACGAACACAAATTTGTGTTGTTCCGAAACAACTGACGATCGTGAGAGGAGACGATTATTATTATATCCATGCGCGATTGACAAACAATATGTAGACTATCTGCAGACATTTTTTCTAAAATATGTGTAACAAAATTTAACATTAATTTTGAAAGTACAGTAATATATATTTTTCAGGCATTAGCACATCTATATTTACAAGCAAATACATTCATGCTGCGCCTTCATCGCATTTTTTGTGCCAACCATGCGCATTATTATTTCGTCGCAACACAATTTTTGTATTGAAAGTAAACACAAGCTTTTCTGAGTGTGTCGTAACAGATTCTGTATTGTTTGGACGGATGTAGTATTGTTTGGACGGATGTAGATATGAAGAAAGGTAACGTTTCTGCCATGTTTATTGAATGAAAGATGCATTACTTTTCCGTACCGGTTGGAGCTGGATTTGTGCTTGAGAGCCTTTGGCTACTGAGTCGCTTGTAAAGATTAGAGAATAATGTCTCTATGTATAGTTCCCTATTTTGTGCGTGTTATATAGTATTATATGTAGATGTAAGCAAAGGTTATGTACAAAAAAATAAATTAATTTCTTTTCCATTTTTGTTTTGACTTATTTCATTGTCCAACGTTTATTTCTCATCAGAAACTCCAAACTGAGAGTCCAACTTTTATTGGGTTCCTTCGATGCTTTTTTGTGAAGGTTTGGTCAAGATCGGATGGAGGAATTTTATATTTTATTGTCGTTATGAGGCGAAAAATGGCAACTTGGTTTATGAAGCAACCCGTATTATGTCACCCACAAGAATCTTTGATCAGTCGGTGCTTTAATATTGTCTTTAAGAGCTGTTTTGTGATTTTTTTCAACGTTAAGTGAATTTTCATGCTTACATTCAAACCTAAATCGAACGTACTTGTTGTAAACTTACAGTTTTATAACTGCGTGTACTAAAATGTGGTTCCTCTATCTAAGTAACTATACATTCGTTTTCAAAATAATTTAAAATTTCACTCATTAAGGCCTCATTAAAATCAAAATATGATGACTGGGCATGTTTTCCAAAATTTCACAGGGCAAGATTTCCAACAATGCCTTGTTGAAAAGCGTTCTCCAACCTTGCACTTTTAGCAGTCTGGGAAAATTTACTCTGCATATGGGGCAAGCTTTCCAGCTCAACATGTTTGCATTTAACCATTTGCTGCCAAAAAGCATGTTTTCTTTTTGGAAAAGTAGTAATGCTAATTTTTAGATAAGAATGCGAGGAAGACAATGACATCTTGTTTACTTCAAAATAAATAAAAAAAATATATGCAATCAAAAAGATGAAAACATGGAAAACTAACCCCGGTCTTCCCTATTCAAAAACTTATTATCAAATATATTAAAATTTTTATCAAAAAAAAAGTAATGCAGTTGGGAGAAGAACTTTGTAGATCAAAGGTCGGAGAGGGTCAAACTTGAAGGTTGTTCAATTCTTCAAAAGAAGGATGAATTTGTGGTCATACTCTTTTCAAAAGAGTAAACTGATCGCTGGCAATCATTTGATGTCAATTTTTAATTCACCCACTCTAAATTCTTAGGTAATAATAAGTATTTTCGATTGATACTTGGAGCAAGGATCAATGTGCATTTTAAAAATCTTTAAAATGTTTTTTTTCTGCATTTTCAAAGTAAAACCCCTCTTGTCAGCAGTGCAGCAGAAAGGTACACGTTTTTCAATAATTGCATATTTAAAAACAAATTAAATTACACAGCTAGCAAAAAGTGGATAAAAGATTCAAAACTTCAGAATAACCTAGAAAATGTGACTACCGACTTATGCCTCACAATTCACGTTCAGAGGCGGCTACACCGAATGAACATTTGTAGAGTGCAGCACATCTGAAAGACGGCATTTTGGCAATAAAAATACGAAATATTGATATGACGAATTCTTGATTGACCGTTGTTTATAATAATTATATCAATATTTCTATTTTATGCCTAGGTTACAGCAAATCTTTTACTGGATATACACTTTTATTTCAATTACATGTTGGTTGATTTTTATCTTAAAAAAATATCAAATCTTATTTTCAAAATTTAAATTTCAACGGAGCGGCAATGTTTTTTGTTTTGTTTTGCTTAGAACAAATGTAAAGGCAAGAGCCCATTCTGAGCATTATTAAAATATTCCCCAACCACATGACCAAATATGACGTTAATTATACCACCTAACCGTTCTGCCAGCACTAGTTGTCAAATACTCAGCCACCGTCGCCAGAAAAAAAATAAGAGAAGCCGCGCAGAAAACAATAAAGAAGCAACAACTGTCGGGGCCTTCCACTTTCTATTCTCTTTATGGCGGGATTATATCGCTAGGTGGTGCTCGTAAAAAACAGAGAAGAAGAAATTTACGACGCCAAAAAAATCTCGTCGTTAAAAGCCGTTTGCCGAGGTGGGTGGTCCCGCGGTATCTTACCTGTAAAGAACGGCCGGGACAGGTAGATGGGAGACACTAATAGCGATTGCGGGAAGGGTTGCCACTTTGGGGACGAGAAATCGCCAATAAAGACAATTACTTGGTTATTAGGTAGGTTGGTTCAGACCGACAAGCCAGAATCTAGACAGTTATGTTAGTTTAAAATATCGTCGCACTAGTGTTACACGAGGGCATTTGGGGACGGACGTGGTCATTTAGAATCACAATTGAGCGACGAGCCGACACCTGAGTAGGCAGACTTTGGCCCTTAATGACGATTCATAGAGTGACGATGATGAATGATGAAAGATGATTATTGTACATAACTGTTAAGGGCGACATCATACGAAGCGTCTGTTAAGAGCGACATCGTGCGCAGCGTGATGACTTGATGAAAGATGATTATTTTACGCAACTGTTAAGGGCGACATCGTAGGAATCGTGGTGACTTGATAAAAGATGATTATTTTACGCAACTGTTAAGGGCGACATCATACGCAGCGTGGTGACTTGATGAAAGATGATTAATTTACATAACTGTTAAGGGCGACGTCGTACGCAGAGTGGTGACTTGATGAAAGATGATTAATTTACATAACTGTTAAGGGCGACGTCGTACGCAGCGTGGTGACTTGATGAATGATGATTATTTTACATAACTGTTAAGGGCGACGTCGTACGCAGCGTGGTGACTTGATGAAAGATGATTAATTTACATAACTGTTAAGGGCGACATCGTACGCAGCGTGGTGACTTGATAAACGATGATTATTTTACGCAACTGTTTAGGGCTACATCGTACGCAGCGTTGGAACTTTGAAGCATATTGTAAGTACATTCCCTCTACACGGAGTATTATTCGTCGAACATTTTTAACTGCAAGGGTCGATTATAGGTCGGCAGTTATTTTAGCTATGCCCGGGCCCGAACCTCCTCTCGCATGCAAGGCGACGATTCATACAGTGATTATGATGAATTGTGAAAGAGGATTATTTTAGCGCATTAAACATTTTTAATTATCTTAATGCTTAGTTTCAAAAGGGTTATACAATAAAGGATAAGTGAAATATTATTGGTTTTACCGTGTATCTATTTTCAAATCATACAACAAACGAAAATTGATTAGTTTTTCATCTCAAGCAAAAACCCTTTTGAGAAATGCCAATCTATCGCAATGCCAATCAATCGTTACGTAACACCATAAAAAAATTAATTTTCGAAATTCAAATTTGCAATCTCAGTCGCCAAAACAGCGAAGTGTTTCCAAAATGTTGCATAGGAGGATTCTGATGCGACTGATGTTGCCATTTAGTGTTAAGTAATATATCTGGGATCGTCCTTTATTTGTTGATAAAAACATCAGAAGTGAGATAAGTTGATCGGTTGATTATTTTTTGGTGGGCTTTGAACAGAGAATAAAGAGGTAATGTGTTGCTAATGGAGAAGAATAGCTCTATATCTCATATATATGTGATTTGATAAACGGGGTCGCTATGGTTCATGTAAAATATTATTGTATGCCAAGTCAAGATAATGAACAGTATGCAAAGAAGTATTTGATATCGTAGGGTTTATAATAGTGACCTGTGACTTTATTTTTATGGATAGCACTTAAACGATGTTCTATGGATCTGGTAAATGGTCAATAAAACGAACCAGCCCTATCTGGTCATGGGCGTCATTGTTAGCGTTAATATTTGAATTTGTATTGTCGTGAATTTTAGATTACAGCTGTGGAAATAAAGACTGAAGCACTCGTAGACGTTTGGCTACTATGCATTGCAGAGTGTTTGATTGATTTCTTCAGTGCTCAGTGACAACCTAGTTAAAATGCAACTTCTTTGTCAGAGAATATTAGTAAACAAATATAGACTCCCGAATTGAAAAAGAAGATTTGCTATTCCAACCCCCCCCCACCCCCCCCCCCCACCCTTGCATGCATTTTCAAGTTTTACTTCTAAACCGTAATGAAACACCCGAATGGATTATTTACAGTACAATCGCTTCTAACAATAAAAAGAAGATAATAAATAATTAGAAATTTCTAGTTGGATGGAATGAATTTGTCACTCCCTCACTCACTTGTTGAATTTGTTACTCTCTCACTCACTTGTTGAATTTGTTACTCCCTCACTCACTTGTTGAATTTCACTTTAAAAACAAAAGAGTGAAATCCACTCCAGTAGGAGAAGTGCATTTTCGACACTGGAAAGGAGTGAATATTAACTCAGACTGAGTTAAAATCACTCGTTTAGAGTGATCCTGTCGGAGGTTTAACACACAAAGGATCCACTCCAAAAGGGGAAGTGCATTTTCTAGACTGGAGAAGTGAAAATTAATCAGACTGAGTTAAAATCGCTCGTTTGTTTTAAGAGTGTAAGGGTTTACAAGATTAATTAGTTCCACTTTGCCTATTTTTGAAGCGCTTGTTAATTTTTAAAGCACAAGGTAACATCGTGTCTTAAATCAGTAAACTTTTGTATAAATCGAGGATTTGACCTTAAAATATCAAATTATTTATCTCTTGAGGGGGACTCCATTAAAGCCTATGTTAAAATGATCTTTTTTATGTATCTTTTTTTTTTCAGAATCTATTTGATATTTTAAAACAAAATTTTTACTAGTTATTAAATGGATGTTTAATTATACCTTACTTTAGGCTTTTAAAAAAAATTTTGTTTGTTTTTCGAAATTATAAATTTTTAAGTGATACTACACTTTTTTACCTAAAAAACATCAATAATATTAAAGAATAAAAAAATACGATAAATAATCAAATTCCGCCAGCGCTTTTTAGAAACCAACGTCTTACATACACACTCTTAAAACAAACACTCCCAATTTATCTCAGTCTGAGTGGATTTCACTCCTCCAGACTGGAAAATGCACTTCTCCTTTTGGAGTGGATCCTTTGTGTGTTAAACCTCCGCCAGGATCACTCCAAACGAGTGATTTTAACTCAGTCTGAGAAAATATGCATGCCTTTAGGGTGTCGAAAATGCACTTCTCCAACTGGAGTGGATTTCACTCTTTTGTTTTAAGAGTGCAGATAAAAAATTTGAGGCTGATACTTTTATTAGATTCTGAGAAAAAAGTACATGAACATTTAAAAAGTAAGTTTTGAGATATAAGCGTTTTAAGTAAACAATAGTGGTTTCTTACGATTGAAACATCTTTTTAAAAAATATTTAAAAATACTTATATTGCTCGAAACTTTTAATGTAAGATATCTTTGTAAAACTAATACTCAATATTTTAAGAATCACTAAAAACATTGAAATGTTATTTTTGAAAATTTTTGGGGGCTAGTCCACTTAAGATCTTACGAAATTTCATTTTAATGCGAGATAAAATTCCAGGCCATTACCAGTAATAAGAAAGTAAATTCATACCAAATCAAACTAAAGGAAAACAAGGCGTTTTTTTTTTCGTGGTTCAACGAAACAATGCCTGGTCTATTAAAGATGGACGTGACAATTAAAGCATCCCTGCAACGGGACCGTGTTTCCGGGTGGCGAGGCCACTCTACATTGCCATGGTTACAGGAGTATTTTCAAGGTCACTCGCTCTCTCTCTCTCCCTCGAATGCACCTGTCCAAGGATCCGGTTAGCAGGTGAATCCAGATTGGTTTGGGTTTTGCGATGAAACACATACACACAGTTTTAATTTAATTAAAAAATAAAGAGCATAGGCATTTAAATAAAAATAAAGAGCACAGGCTTAATAGAACGTTACCCCGCTCGCCAGAAGAGACAGTCACAAGACACAGAATGATGACACAAACGCATAGACAAATTACAACATTTATTGACAACACAAACATCCAAACCTTACCGGGATTAGAGCCCAAACCCAGCAGCTCCAAAGGCTAGCACTCTAATCATTGCTCTGCCGGGTCGGATAGACTGTATGTTAATCTACATTTAAATGCCTACAATTTGAGACTAGTAAAAAGATTCTAGCACTTATCTATAATCAGTAAGTGAGATTGAGTGAGCGACGACAGTAAAAGGCTCCCATGATATTTTTAATACTAAAAGTACTGTAAAAACGTTATCACTCATGGATCAAAACAACTGAGTGCTGACTTAGAAGCCTCAATCCTTTAGGAATAACATGCCAATTAAATTCGATATCTTAGTCGTCTAGTAAGTTTTTAATTGAACTTTAAAGCAGTGTTATAGGAGTACTCTATAACCCAGGGACATTGCATATTCATAAAATTACATAAAACTATTGATGGTAGAAAAACATCAGACACATTTTCGGAAACTACAGAAACTAAATAATAAATAGTTCCGATTAAAAGGATTATCTATTTAAAATGACCGTTTTTGGGAAGTTAAAAGTTGTAAAAGCTTGCAGGTACAGTGCGAGGGAATGACAAATCGGGTATTTAATTGAAATTTTTATGTAAGTAAGTTATAATTATTTGATATTTTTTAAGTGGGACTAGTTAGGTTGTAGGCCAGCAAATCACAAACATGCATATATAATTAGAAAATAAAGAGAAAAGTATCCGGGGCATCGATTTGTCCCTTTTACAGAGAATGACCCTATTAACACATGTGGGTGACTGACTTTAAAACCTGTTTTTCTACTATAGGACACATAAGAAAGGGAAACAAACACTCAGGGGCAAAACAAAAAAATCTGAGCGGACTTGTCCTCTTCTATTAACTATCAACACCGATCATAATTAATTATGAGTAAAAGAACAAAAGCAATCGTAAGTCAAAGCAAAAGAAATATAATAATGAATAAAACTAAGCATTAATAAAAGAACAAATGAATAAAACGATATAAATAAGAATAAGTAAATTAAGGGAAAAAAATTAAGAAAATAATTATGATTTAAATAAATGAATAAAACAATTAAAGTATGAATGCAAACAGAAACAAAAAAAACTTAAATAAAAGATTAGATGTAAAGAAAAAGAATTTTTAAAAAAATAAGTATGCAGTAAATTTCAGGAAACTTAAATTTTCTTCATGAAAATAACGGAGATATTTTGGTTTCAAACGAAATATTTTTCGCAGTAGAATTTATTATAAAAAGGGTGATGAAGAGAACCCACGTACATATTGTCTAAGAAAAATCTTTATTTGTACAAGAAAATTTATTAAGAAAAACAATGTTGGTGCCATAAATACCTTTTGGAGGAAGATTTAAAATTATAGGCATTGCAGGGAGCTATTTATGCGATATATATAATGTTTTGTGAGTTTCATTATATAAAGACATTTTTACGAAAATTTGAGTAATACAAATAAGCCCGAAGCTCTAAATACTACATTTATTAAGAAAAATCCCCTTTTCATTTTAATCCTATGAGAGTTGGTAATTTTATTATTTCAGCAGTTGCAGTTTTTAAGCCTCTAATTTGGTGAAAAATTTTCTATAGTATAGATTTCTGTAAATCTAAATATAGGTTCTTTCTTCTCTTCGTTGATTTGGATTTGTAATGTAAGAGGAACCTCGTCTTTATGGGTAGCATTTTGTATCATACCCATCAGACGCAACACTTTCTTAGCTTCATTAGGTTGGTCGTCTACTTTAGTGAAAAAGTCTGCTAGACCCTTGATACAACTAAAATGTAGCTCTTAGTAGGCGTGTTTACGTGAGCCATCGAATCCGTGGGTTGAAGAACAAACTCAGCAATTTTTCCCTCTTGGGGATTTTCTCCTAGACAGAACCGAAATTCCAGGGTTCATTGGAGGGAGGGGGTGAAGAGCAAACTCCGCAATTTTTCCCTCTTGGGGATTTTCTCCCAGGCGGAAACGGAATTGCAGGGTTCATTGGGGGGTTTCGCAAACCCTCCAATGAAAGGGGGTTTGATGTTTCATTCCATGGATTCGGCCACAGACCATCATTTGGGTTCGAAATCATGGTCGACCTCTTTTTCCCGTAATGGTTATTTTAGCATTCCATAGATTCAATGGCTCATGTAAACTCGCCTAGTGTGTATAATACCTATAGAGTGCTTAGTCGAGTATGAGCAGAGTATCACATTCAAACATAATATGAAGTGCCGTTTAATCGTTGTTGCGTTTCCTGCATGTGGGTCTTGATGATAAAATCCTATGGAGGAGTATAGGGTTTTACTCTGAACAAAATAAGGAGTTCAAATACACTAAAAATAAGAGTCGATTTGCTGATACAAAAAAAGGGTTGCACAATCTCGCCAGACTTTGGTGCTTGTAAAAATTTCAAATTTTGTGCAACCTCTTTGCCATATTGTAGTGGGCGTATAGATTAAGTTTCACCAGGTTATTACACTCTTAAAACGAACGAGCGATTTTAACTCAGTCTGAGTTAATTTTCACTCCTCCAGTCTAGAAAATGCGCTTCTCCTACAGGAGCAGATCCTCTGTGTGTTAAACCTCCGAAAGGATCACTCCAAACGAGTGATTTTAACTCAGTCTGAGTTAATATTCACTCCATTCCAGTGCCGAAAATGCACTTCCACTACTGGAGTGGATTTCACTCTTTTGTTTTAAGAGTGTATGACTACAAGTTGCATAAGTATTGTAAGTTTTAACGTGCACCAAAGTTTGGTGAAATTGCACACCATTTTTATATCGAGCAAATAGACTCCAACTTTCAGTGTTACATGGCTCTTTTTGTAAAAAAATAATGCTAATATTTCGTATCATTACAAAGTCTTCGACCGTTTAATTGGTCATTCAAATTCAATGAGTCGAATTATTCTACAATCACTATCCAGCCACTTTCATCATATATGATAACAACAACAAAAGCAATTTTCAACCCCCCTCCCCCCCCCCTAAAAAAACCCTTCAATAGTTCGCCATTATAATAATCACCCACAGTAAATCATCCTAGCAGAATACAAAAAAAAAATACCTCCCCTGCCTTAACCCTTCCTGTTTTACGTCCTCCTACCCCCTTCCTCTCTCAAAAGAAATCAACAGGCGGGTTCCGCTGTGGAATGCGAGATCCGGCTTCCACCTGTCATTATATCTTCCCCTATCAACATCGTCTGCGGGCTCTTGATTGGTCGATCTAGCTGCGTGCTCATATTGGCTGCTGCCCACCAATCGGACATTAAAATTTAATGGCAGGGAAATGATAATATGCACCTGCCATTACTTCAAGAGATAATGTGCATTGTTTGAAGTCTGGCATTCCGATAATAATGGTAAGGCGGCTCATTTGAGAACCTATGCAAATGTTCGCTCGATTAACTCGTTAAGAATGCTCAAGAATTTCAACTTTTTAATTTGGAAAAATTACTCTGAATTTTCTTGTCTATATCTGTAAAAGGTATTTTAGTTTTCAAAAAGTTCAATTATAGAACTATCACGATGCACTCTCGTTACCACTGATACCTCATCAATAAATCGTTAAATTAAGTTATGGCAGTTCAACTGTCATTACTCCCAATTATAATGGTTGTAGTTTGAGGTTAACTAAATTATAAATAATACCAACAGCAACCTGTTTTCTTGAAAAGGCATACAAATATTCGTTGAACCCAGCCAATCTAACTGTCCGTCAAAACTTTCCAAGCATTATAATTATAAGATATGCTCGAAGTTTTTCGCCTATTTCTACTTCATCTTTAATAACTATTTTAACTTTTAAAAAAATCAAATGTTCAATCTCAAACTAAAACTAGTAGATGGTAATTATGTAGTAGGAGAGACCGAAGATGGTTTTTAAATATACTTTTGGGCATCAAGATGGTTAAATGCATAACACGTTGAGTTGTAAATGTTCTCATGTACTGAGTAGGATTTTCCCAGACTGCCATGAGCATGGGTCAAATTTCAAACATTTTTTTTTCTAAATTAACAAACTTGAAAAGCATTTTACTTTGTACATATGTACATTTTATGTACACTATAAGAGCCAACCCTGAAGGCGGGTGAAAATTGTTTTTTAAAAAAGCCAGTTTATTATAACAAAACTTTAATTTAACAAATGTCAATAAAGGTCATATTCAATTGAAAATTGTAAACACATGCAAATTATGTAACTCCCCCTTTTGAGTGCCTGTAGTTTGGTACTCGTTTCTAGATGTTATCTAAAGTAACGCTAAATATTACAAAAATAAAAATCGTAGTTATGACAGGCACTGCACTCTCAGAAATAACACTTTCATTTTTGACGATTCATGAATCCTCAAGCCTCATTTCGTTAATTTTGAGGATTGTTTCGTCAAACTATCCCGTGACTTTTGAGTAAACACGAATCATCACTTTTACGATTCTGATTGATTTGACGATTCTGTATCTTGATTTTGAGGAAACAGAATCTCATTGCTGTACTTACATGCTCAAAAATGACGAAATATTTCTTTAGATTAGACGACATTCAAATCCTCATAAAAATGACGATTCAAATTCCCTCACTTTGAAGAAACGAAAACTCGGAGCATTTGCCAGTAATGGAGTCGTCAAAATTAAGAAAAATTTCGTCGTTTTAGAGCATTCATTTTTGAGAGTGTGAAGTTTGGCGAGATTGCCTTTTTTTAGCCTATTCTAAACTTTGGGCGCAACATGACACATTATTATTTTACAATGCAATTATACAGGGAGAGGCAAATAAAAGTGGCCCCAGTCTAGAGATAGGAATACGCTGAAATGTTCGACGAGAAAAACTCTTGAAGCCGCCTGAAAACTGTTTTTCCAGTGGTTGGATAGTATTACTTTCACATTAGAGCTACTCATAGACTACTGGCGTGTTCAGATCATGTATCAACCGTAACAATCTTAGTTCAGTCGGTATTGTCATAATAATGTCGTTAGAGCTGTTTTAGTTACTTTGCAACGTTGAATAAATTTCCATGCTCGACAAAAAGGTATTTACTCTCTTCACGTAAGTACGTATTTATTTTCAATATAATACTACACCTTAGTTTATTTTTTGTAAGATGACAAATGACAGTGATTGCGCCCTCTAGAAGGGAGAGTGTAGGCTTTATAGCCCATTACCCAGCTCGCCAGAAGAGAAAGCACAAGAGACACACAAAGAAGGACGACACAAACACATAGACAAATAACAACATTTATTGACAAACACAAACATCCATGCCTTTACCGGGATTCGAAAACGGCCCAGCAGCTCCAAAGCTAGAACACTAACCGCTGAGCCGGCGGGCCGGCTATTTTTGTAGGATAACCTTATAATAATTTGTGTGGTGTAATTTGACCCAGCTTTGGTGGAAGTTTTCACTACTTTGTGTGTGTGTGTAACGTCAACACTTGCAATGAAGGCAACACTTGCTGTTATCGCTTTTTCGATTTAACGAAGAATAAATTTAAGAATGAGTGTAATTTTAAGAGCAATTGTATAAAATGTTTATCAATAACCGCATTAGATTGAACTGAGTTCAGTCAGTTTATTAAATCACGCTGAGTAGTTTAAGTTAAAATTATTATTAGGAAACCTCCTGTACTTCTAAAATTATATACTTGGTTTATACGTTTCTTAAAACTCTTCATGTCTCTTTATATTCAGAAAAGTTTGAATGCAAACTGAAACAAAAAAAACTTTAATAAAAGAGTAGATGTAAAGAAAAAGAAATAAATTAAAAAAAAATAAGTATGCAGTAAATTTCAGGAAACCTAAATTTGCTTCAGGAAAATAATGGAGATATTTTAGTTTCAAACGGAATATTTTTCACAGTAGAATTTATTGTAAAAAGGGTGATGAAGAGAACCCACGTACACATTGTCTAAGAAAAATCTTTATTTGTACCAGAAAAATTTACAATGGACGACTCTTGGAAAATTGACATATGAATTAAAATTACTACAATCGACTGTTGTTACAAATATTCAACTCATGAATATTGAATAGATCTTTAGATAAGTTAGCAATTTCCATAGGCCTCTTTTAAACTACCAATTTTCATAAATGATATTTTTATTATTTAAAAATATAGCTAAATTATAAAGATTCGTCAATGATAATATCTATAAAAGCAACCCCAAGTCTTTCGATCAAAATAATATGGTTGGTTGGTATACATATATTTTCAGGCTTGTGTTCTTGCTCAGAGAACCGCCTTAAAATAATATTATTTATAAATTAATAAAGTTTCTTATGTCATTGTTGAGTTAGCAACAGCTATTTAATTGACTCGAACTACAATTTTCATTTTTTATTCTTTCGAATTAAAAAAAAGAAAAATTACGAAAAAAATATTGGAATTGCTAAATAATTTTAGTCAGTTTGTGTTTTTATCGTGATTTTTTTTTTTCGTTTCGTTATCTTTGTTCACTTGTTGTTCTTTTTACATTGTATAATAATATTGTACTGAAGTATCTTGTCTTGGCTAAATATGTAATATCATAACTACTAAATATCCAGTTTTCGCAGTACATGGACAGTGAAAGTACTTCTGGATAGTCATATTAAGTCAATATTTTAGTATAAAGTGTTTGCCTTGTAAATGAATACTTTCTGCATCCACAAAAACAAATTATTTTGCTACAAAAATTATTATTTCTTAACATTTAGTTAATTTACAAAAAGTATTTTTTATACCTGTGGTTTTTTTTTTACCTTAAGTGTTATATTTATTAGAAATCCAGTCAGACACGCGCAAGGTATTAAGGAGGGGATAGGATGGGTGTTTGGATCAAAAATATCAATTTTCTGTGTTTCCTTTTTTTTATTTTGCTTATCTTTAGCTTTAATTTAAGACCAAGATTGTCGATTTCTGTAGAGTGGATTTCTTTTTATAAGCATTTCTTAGAAACATTAATATCAGTTCTTACTTAAACCTTACTTTTTTTTCTGTTTTTTGAAGGTCTAAAATGTAAATTGGAAATTTACAACAAGCCGCCTAGGTGGCTGAATGGTTAGTGTTCTAGCCTTTGGAGCTGCTGAGGTCGGGTTCGAATCCCGGTCAGGCGTGGATGTTTGTGACAGTCAATAAATGTTGTTATTTGTCTATGTGTTATTCATTTCTTTGTGGCTGTAAAATTTCTTTCTGTGTCTGTCCAAGGCCACCTAGAAGAACAGGCCAGGACAGCTGTCGAACTTTGCTGAGTCACGTGACCAAAGGATCCCTCCTTTGGTCACGTGACTCGGCAAAGTTCGACAGCGTCACGTGACCAAAGAAGGGATTTTTGGTCACGTGATTCGACAAAGTTCGACAGCTGTCCTGGCCTGTTCTTCTAGATGGCCTTGGTCTGTCCCACTTGACGAAAGCTTATAAGCGGTTCTCTGAACAAGCACACAAGCTGGAATATATATGTATCATACCATACCATACCATTTACAACATCTGAAACAGCCCAAATAATAAAACTAACCCTGAGTTGGGTCTCACACTTCCATAACAGAATAAACGTTTTTTTGATATTTTGTTCCTTAAATAAAGATCTTTGATTTAAACTGAAGAAATGTCAAAATATTAAAAAATAGTTTTACAGTGATTTTTTTTAAAAACATGTATTCAAAATCCTTAAAAAAACTGATTTAAAGTTATATTTTTAACAGAGATATTTAAAACTCCTCTGTTTAAATTGAAGAGCTATTAATGCGGACGAAATATTTTTTTAAAAATGTGTTAATATCTTTTATAGTTCCTGAGAAAAATGTTCCAACCGTTGAAAAACCTTCAAGAAACTCGAACGAAAAGTAAGGTTTAAGTAAGAACTGATATTAGCGTTTCTCAAGAATGCTTATAAAAATTACCAATCGACAGAAATCGATAATCTACACTCTAAAAAATTAATGCTCAAAAAAGACGAAATTTTCCTTAATTTTGACGATTCCGTTACTGGCAAATGATCCGAGTTTTCGTTTCCTCAAAGTGAGGAAATTGGAATCGTCATTTTTATGAGGACTTGAATGTCGTCTAATCTAAAGAAATATTTCATCTTTTTTTGAGCATGTGAGTACAACAATTTAGTTTTCTCAAAATCAAGACACAGAATCGTCAAATCACGATCTTAAAAGTGAGGATTCGCGTTTACTCAAAAGTCACGTGATAGTTTGACGAAACAATCCTCAAAATTAACGAAATGCGGCTTGAGGATTTATGAATCGTCAAAAATGAAAGTGTTATTTCTGAGAGTGTGGAAATTCTTATATACTTACAAAATATTTTTAAATCAAAATAAACTCTAACTTTTATTAATAACTATCTAAAAATACCCACATTTCGTCCATTACTTCTCATTTAACTTAGCTTTAAAACCTGTTTTCCTACTATAGCACTAGTTAAGTAAGAAAACAAACGCACAGGGGTAAAAAGATATCCTTGGCATATCATATGCATATTGCATAGTAAGGAAATTACATTAGTATATGCATTTGAAAATACCAATATGTTGGAAGCGTTTAACAACAGTTTTATAAAGAAAACAATATTTGAAGGTTTCATGAACACCAAGAATTGTCCTCACGTCACTTTTTTTGTGTGAAAAAAAATATTAGCTGTTATTTTTGTCGATTCATGATAAAATGTGCACAATTTTTCCCTATAAAATTGCAGGATGTAAGCTATCGGGTCTTTTCTAGGAATCAATTATTTAAAAAAACAGTAGATTTTAAAGAGAATTAATATCAGGATTTAATCTACTTTAAATAATATAAGCTATTTTGCTTCAGCAGCGATTTTTTGAACCTCCTTAATCTGCATATCTTTTTTGTAATAAAACATGTATACATTTTTCTAGTCATTATATTGTATAGGATAATTATAGTGTGCTAAATATTATCGTATATTTTTGAGCTAAAATTTATTTGTCACACAAAACTTTAACCAAATAAATACTTGGCCCTTTGTTTCTTGTCATATCCATAATAATTTATATGACACATTCTACAAATTTCAACTGAAAGTTTTGAAAGTCTTCTACGTCTAATTCAAACAAAACTGAACAAAAAGATGCTCACACACTTAAAACAAAAGAGTGAAATAAACTCCCATATGAGAAGTGCATTTTCGACACTGGAAAGAAGTGAAAATTAACTCCTAAATAGCACGTAATCGCCCTAAATCGTTCTAAAATAGCTCGTTTGTTGTTAAGATAGTTGGAGGTTCAACAAAACAAAAGAGTGAAATCCACTCTTATAGGGAAGTGCATTTTCGACACTGGAAATAAGTGAAAATTAACTCCTAAATCGCTTTAAAATCGGCCGTTTGTTGTTAAGATTGTTGGAGGCTTAACAAAACAAAGGCGTGGAATCCACTTCTATAGGGAAAGTGCATTTTCGACACCGAAAGGAGTGAAAATTAACCCAAACTGAGTTAAAATCGCTCGTTTGTTTTAAGAGTGCAGGTTAATTCAACACCAACTACATCAAACATCATCCGAAGCAAGCCTCACGAGAAGCCGCGTTAATCACACACATGCCAAGCGATTATTAATACTTTCCCACCTCACACTCGTTTAATAAATGAGAACAAAAAACTCCTTCATTCTATTTGCAGAGAGACAATAGCAGCCACTTAATGGCGAACGAACCCTTTGGCCGACCTCTCTCCAGCAAGGGCGGAACTCTGCTGCAGATAGAACAAAAAATCGAACACTTTCCCAGTCATTATACATCCTACATCCTGAAACATCCCCCCCCCCTCCAACAAGCCACTTTTTCTATCTATCATTTAAGCGCAATGCACACTCTAATTTCACTCTTCGTACAAGAAAAAAAAATCGTTAAAAAAGTACATCGTAATACGCGGTGGTATGCAGTGGCTACCACCACTTACGCAATACCTGGAATTCTGGGCGTGGCCATAGAGATTGCGAGATATTGCAAAAGCGCGCTATGCTGCGATGCGGACACGCCCCCAAGAACCATGTCAATCAGAAAAGAATCAAACTGTATTCTAAAGTAGAGAAATTGGCATCGTTGCAGGGGTATTTCTCCAACTCTCTAAACTCTAGAATTATTTTGCATGCAGTAAAAATCTAACAGCATTTATTTTAATAGAGATGAAACATTTTCGTATAGTATTTCCCGTACAAATCTTCATTGCAAGTATATTTTTAAGAAGCGTTCTTTTAAAAATATTTTATCTTTTGGATCGTTTCTGATTATCCAGATCTTCTTTTCCGCCCACGATGTCTGGGATAGGAGGATTTCGGGACAACGGCTCCGCCCCATGGCTGCCACATTCCTCCAATCGTGAAGCTGACTAAGGTTCAAAGAGCCTCAGCATCCGGGTTCCGATCCCCGGGCAAAGCTAGATGACGTCAATTATCTGGGCTCGAGCTTGGGCTCTTTTTCTTTTCTTTTTTTTTTTTGTATTCTTTTCTTACATGGAATGTAATAGTTTAAATTAATTTGCAGTGAAGAATGTTGGAAATAGCAGAAAGGAATTTTATTCTTGCGTTGCATAGAAATACAGCATTTTAATTCAGAATTGCGAATAATAACAGTAATAATAATAAGTAAACGTTGTACACTTAAATAAATGCTAAAATCAAATGAAATTTGAATATCAGAATGTAAAGAACATTTTCTTCTAGGATAATTAGCTTTTGGATGAAGCAATTAAATATAAATGAGCAATCATTTTAAACAGAAGTAAAAGTAAACCTACTTTTAAATATAGAGGTAAACTAGAGTTTTAATCGAAATTTATAGACGGCAGATTGTGTAGCATATAACCATCCAAGCATTCAATTTTATAATCTGGGCATGCTTCAACACAACCACAGAGAGCTCATACTCTTACAAGCAGACCGTCAAAATCGGTAGCGAGAGCCGCTTGGATGTCGCAACAAAAAAAAATGGCTCTTAGTTCAAGGGAATATAACGAGTCGCAAAAGACATGATCAGTCAAAATTTATCTCCGTTTGGGAAAAAAAACTTCCACTTTTACAAAACAAAAATATATCTTTAAACAGAATATCAAGTACTTGTCGACATTTCGCCACCAATATAACCCAAGACTGAGACAGCTTCATTTCGAATACATAAAGTGGATTCCGAAGCTTTTAAAAGTTCAAAAAGAAACTTAACCACATGATGGAAAGCGCGGCCTTTTAAATGGCGCATGTCGGACAACACCAGTAGAAGCTGCAATGGCGCTACCAAGGCACGAGCATGTCATCAAGTCGGCGCATTAGCAGCTCACGTTCGCTCGGACACGTTTCTCCGCTCACGCACCCATATTTTATGGGACAGCACAAGGGACCGTTGTTCACGGGCCATCATATACAGGAATCTCTCATCATCGACTTGGACATACTAATACGTATATCCAGGGCCTGCTCTAGGAAATCTCAGACTACAGGCACAACCTATTTTGGGGCCCCTTTACGAAAATGTTATGTATGATTTTTAGTAACGATGGTGCTATATGACCTATGTATCAAATTGCAACAATTTTTACTACAATTTTATTGGATTCCTTATAAACATTGATCAATAAAAACAATCACGTTAGGTCAATTTCTTAGACAAAATTGAGCAAAAAACAAAGAGGAGTATCATAATTATTTTTAGTTTACTAATATTTTGGAGATTCACAGCATTAGCATAAAATTAACTGAAATTTAGGGGCCCCTAAAATTTGGGTTCCCAAGGCCTATCGGGCCTTATGGAAGAGCAGGCCCTGCGTACATCGTACAGATTCATGACAGTCCGTAGTTTTGGAGGGTAATCGAACTTATCATTTCCTCCACCAGAGGCAATATATTGTCCTCTTGAGTCCAGGCTAATAGCAATCCTACGTACTCTTACTTTTTTTTCTGCCTGAATTAGGCTGCTTTTTTTGCCATGTCAAGCCTCTTACACACACTGCATATTGCCTAGAACTGATAGCCATTTTTGTGGCACTATCAAAGGCGGCTCTCGCTACAAATTTTGAAATTCAGATTAAAATGAAACTGAACTCTTTGTGGATGATGGTATGGTACATATATATTCCAGTTTGTGTGCTTGTTCAGAGAACCGCTTTAAGCTTTCGTCAAGTGGGACAGACACAGAAAGAATTTTTACAGTCACAGAGAAATGAATAACACATAGACAAATAACAACATTTATTGACGATCACAAACAGCCATGCCTGACCGGGATTCGAACCCGACCCCAGCAGCTCCAAAGGCTAGAGTCCTAACGATTGAGCCACCGGGGCTGCATTGTCTTCTTGAGTCCAGGCTAATAGCAATCCTACGTACTCATACTTTTTATATCTCCAAAATTAGGCTGCTTTTTTGGCCATACCAATCCTCTTACAGACACTGTATATTGTCAAGAACAGAAAGCCATTTTTGTGGCACTATCAAGGAGGCTCTCGTTACCAATTTTAAAGTTCAGATTAAAATGAAACTGAAATCTCTGTGGATTTTAAAGCATGCCGAAATTTATTTTTCAATCCAAATCAAGTGGATATGTCAAGGACTCTACACATGCTTTAGACTCAAATGAGTGTTTTTACAATGAAGCCAAATTGTAAAAAAAAGCTGATTAATTTTATTTCAGGACAATTTATGTGCCAATTGATTACAAAAAAGAACAAAATACTCTTAAAACAAAGGAGTGAAATCCACTCCAGGTGGAGAAGTGCATTTTCGTCACTGGAAAGGAGTGAATATTAACTCAGACAGAGTTAAAATCACTCGTTTGGAGTGATCCTGTCGGAGGTTTAACACACAAAGGATCCACTCCTCCAGGAGAAGTGCATTTTCCATACTGAAGGAGGGAAATTAACTCAGACTGAGAATCGCACGTTCGTTTTAAGAGTGTAGTCTCTGGTTGTTGCTGTTTTGCGTGAAAATAAAAATGACCTAGTTAATAAATGAGCTATAGAGAGCACCATGAGAGATTTGCTTGTTCGAACCGAATCCACTGCATTGGAAACATTAAAACTTTTTCTCTTTTCGAAACTAACAGTTTCGTCGCCCATACAAAATGTGTACCCCTACAACGTCAATAATATTTTTTAAGCTAAATTGGACAATCTGTGCTTCAAAGCCAAAAGTTTATGGTCTACAAAAACATTTATTTCAGGAGTGTTTTTTTACAGTTTTTAATCAAGAACTAACATTAGTATCTACCCATAAAGTATAATTTGCCAAAATTACAAATTTAGTAATGTTAAAATTTGCAGGCTGGCTAAAATATTTTAATGATGACTAGTCTTGTACATATTTTTTTTTAATTCCGCAAAGTTGGAAGTGTGAAGATTGAAATTCTCTAACTAGGTATTTATTAGTACACAGAATGCAGGTTAATCAGATTTCGTATTGCTATTTATTTTCATTTCAATTTCTTATGCATTTTTGTTGTATCGATGCTCTTTGACCTTCACTGAAGCAAAATATTTTTTCTCATTAGCAATTAAAAAATTTGTCCGAAATACTCTACAAATTAACAAACAAAAACTCCCCAATTCAAAGTAATTTATCTTTTAGAATTTAAATTTTAGTATTTTACTTTCCTACATATCTTTATTATTTCGCATCTTCCCTCGAAACTAGAAACTTTTTCATTCATTGGTGTTATTTACACAGTAAAAACACAACACAGTGTGCAGGTATTATTTTTTACCAACATCTCTTGTTGCATTCAAACTCATAGTTATTTACTGTTGCTGCTTAGTAAAATATCTCCATTTGTGCATGCGTGATTGCATGTTAATATAGCATATAAAATGAAAGAGCATGTGCACTCTTAAAACAAATGAGCGAATTTAAGTCAGTGTGAGTTAATTTTCACTCATTTCGGTGTCGAAAATGCACTTCCTCTATAGGAGTGAATTTCACTCTTTTGTTTTACTAAACCTCCAACAATTTAAACAACAAACGAGCGATTTTAAGGTGATTAGGAGTGACTTAGGGCGTTAATTTAGGAGTTAATTTTCATTCCATTCCAGTGTCGAAAATGCACTTCTCTTATAGGAATGAATTTCATTCTTTTGTTTTAAGAGTGTATAGTAATGATTGGATAAAAGGAGATGGTAACTGTAATTTGTTGCATTTTTACTAACACTTATACTGTGCACTCGTGCATTTGAAAAACAAAAGTTCTAGCACTACTGCAACGTTAGTTAAGCAAACCAAACTTTAAAAAAATGCTGCTATAAAATCTTTTTTGACGAAATTGCCCACTGATTTTTTTTTACTCGTTCCATCCACATCCTCACTACAAAAACCATCCAAAAAAAAAGTGAGCAAAATCCAAACACTTTTGGCTACATGGAGAAAGTCCGAATTTTATAGAAACTTCTTGCAGCTCACTCCTATTTGCAAACTTGCGTTATAGAAACTTCTTGCAGCTCACTCCTATTTACAAGCTTGCGTTATAGAAACTTCTTGCAGCTCACTCCTATTTACAAACTTGCGTTATAGAAACTTCTTGCAGCTCACTCCTATTTGCAAACTTGCGTTATAAAAACTTCTTGCAGCTCACTCCTATTTACAAACTTTGCGTCACCTGACTGTGGTTCTAAAATACGACGCCCGTTGCCAATAGCCCTCGTGTACCTCTAGTGCGACGATAATTCAAACCAAACCAAACCTATTTGCAAACTACCTTGCATATTCAATTACACAAAATTATGCATTAAACTCATCTTCGGTGAAAACAAAGGGACGCGTTCTTGTAACTAACCCTTCGAAACTACTTCCATTCCACCCAAATCATAATCAAAAATCCTACTTGAATCATTCGAATACTAGTGTATAGATAGATGGAGGGGGTTAGTAGGGCCGCTTCGATTGCCTGTGAACCCGCCCGTGATCCCGGAATGCCCGGGGGGGTTGCAAGGACCCTCTCTCCATCTTGATCGTCTGCCGCGCTCGTGACTGAGCGATCCGGCTCATAAGGTCAACTCGCCCTCCGACCGAACACTTTTTCCCATGCTCCAACAATGGGCAAGAACAGCGGCTACCTACAAGCAGCGCTACGCTTTTGGCTTGCCCCATCAGCAATGGGGATATTGTTTTGGACGATTGTTTTTTTTTTCCATTTTAACCACTTAATGGGAGGCCCGTGTTGGCTTGTGGTTAAATTCGGGTGATAATGTGTGTTTTTTACATAACTAAATTAGATTTGATTTTGAGGGGGGTTTATAAGAATTTTCTTCACACTAGCACGGACCTGGTTGTGTTATAATATTTCCTATAAAAGTGCGTAAATATGAAATCGTATTTAAAAAAAATTAGATTGTTCCAGGGTCTTATACCTGGGATACCATGCTCTTTCTTTGTTCCAACCACTTTTTAACATAAAAATTGTTTTTGTTTTCAACAATGGACAGCGGCTACCTACAAGCAGCGCTACACTCTTAAAACAAAAGAGTGAAATCCACTCCAGTTGGCGAAGTGCATTTTCGACACTGGAAAGGTAATGAATATTAACTCAGACTGAGTTAAAATCACTCGTTTGAAGTGATCCTGTCGGAGGTTTAACACACAAAGGATCCATTCCAAAAGGAGAAGTGCATTTTCCAGACTGGAGGAGTGGAAATTAATCAAGCTGGGTTAAAATCGCTCGTTCGTTTTAAGAGTGTACGCTTTTGGCTTGCCCCATCAGCAATGGAGATTTTGCTTTGGACGATTTTTTTCTCTCACTTGATGGGAGGCCCGTGTTGGATTGTGGTTAAGTACGAGTGGTAATGTGTGCCTCGAACTTAACCAAATTAGATTTCAATTCGGTCTGAATTTGATTGGTATATTTAGATTTATTTTTGCATTAGCCAGGACCTTAGCCTACATTATAATGTGCCCTATGAAAGCGTCTCAAAAATGTGATGGATTGATCCATGATCTTAACTGAGATCTCTGCTTTTTAATTTTGTCCAACCACTTTTTAACCTATACCAAGGTTTTTCTCTTCAACAATGGGCAAGAGAGAGGCAACCTACAAGCAACACAACACGCTTTTGACTTGCCCCAGCAATGGGAATAATAGGCGCGTTTACATGAGCAATCGAATCCATGGAATGCCAAAATCCAAATTAGGAGAAAAAGAGGTCAAGAAGGATTTCTAACCCAAATGATAGTCAGTGGCCAAATCCATGGCATGCAACATGAAACCCTCCTTCGTTGGAGGGTTTGCGAAACCCCCAATGAACCCTGCAATTCCTGTTCTGTCTGAGAGAAAATCCCCAAGAGGGAAAAATTGCTGCGTTTCCTCTTCAGTCCATGGATTCGATGGCTTATGTAAACGCGCCTATTGTTTTTGTTTGAATTCGGTCGGGTTTTGGTTGATTTAGTTGGATGTTCTTTGCAACAGGTTGTACCTGCCCTATGTCATACCACATAATTTGAAATAGATATATTTGAACATGCTGGATCGTTCCAGGTCTTACCTGATATCTCAGCCCCTTCTTTGTATCCAACCCCATTTTAACTTGCCAAATTTTTGTCTTGACTAATGGGCAAGAAAGCGGCCACCTACAAGCAGCGCTTCGTCTTTGGCTTCACTCTGTTATCGGGATATTGTTTTGGAAGATTGTTTTTTTTTTTAGCCAATTAATGGGATTCCCATGTTGTGGCTTGAGGTTAAATTCGGGCCATAGTGTGTGCTCCGGACTTAACCAAATTAGATTTTAGGTCGCGATTTGGTTGGTTTCTTTGGATTTTCTTTGCATTAGCTGGACTTTAAAATTTGCACTATAACGCGAAAAACACAGTCTTAAGTTTTGCTCCTGAGAAAAGTGCCGAAAGCCTTAAATTTTGAGCCATAATACAGTGATGACGTTAATAACTGATTTAGCACAATTTTTTAGACTAACCCATAAATTATAATGGTTAGGTGCGATGCAAGTCAAAAGCAGAATATAAAATGCAGATACTTTCATCACATAAATCGTCCAAATGCGTTACGATGTTACGATTGTACTCGGGTTTCACTAGGTCGTCAACTCGTCCTTCTTTTTTACTGCTCACTTTTTTCAACAGATCAAAGCCTCGCATAAGCTATAGTATAATGAGTTTTTCTCATTTGCATCACTATATTTTTTATATGCTATGTCCACACTACACTCTTAAAACGAACGAGCGATTTTAACTCAGTCTGAGTTAATTTTCACTCCTTCAGTCTAGAAAATGCACTTCTCCGAAAGAGTGGATCCTTTGTGTATTAAACCTCCGACAGGATCACTCCAAACAAGTGATTTTAACTCAGTCTGAGTTAATATTCACTCCTTTCGAGTGTCGAAAATGCACTTCTCCCACTGGAGTGGATTTCACTCTTTTGTTTTAAGAGTGTACGACAATAAAAATGACAAGAAATTGCGCACGCATGGAAATGCATACACTCTTTAAACAAAAGAGTGAAATCCACTCCTATAGGAGAAGTGTATTTTCGACACTGGAAATGAGTGAAAATTAACTCAGACTGAGTTAAAATCGCTTGTCTGTTTTAAGAGTGTATACAATTTGTAACATTCGAGGTAGGTGCGTCCGCATGCCTGACCAAATTGTATATGCATTTCCATGCGCGCATTTTTTCTCATTTTTATTGTCTCAGTGTGGACATAGCAATAGAAAAAGTTTTGATTTGTTGTCGGGAATCTTCGGGCGATACATAACAAGGCACACTAGAAGAAGTTCTTGGAGCTACCTTTCCACGCGTAGATAAAAGTAGCTTACTTAGTGGTATTAATCATTTTTATAAACGATATTTTATTATTCGATATGTTTATGATTTAAATGTCTCCATAATTCTAGTTTTGATTTTTTTAAACATATTTCTTTATTTTTAAAATATAATTTTACAATTAAATAGGGTAAGCAATTTAAACAAGAAGTTCTTAAAGAACTAATATAGCCTACTTTTCTGTTACTTAAATACTTACTAAAATTCTTATCTTGAAAAAACTAGGTTCGTAACAGTAAGTGACATCAACTACCTTTTTTCCACATTAAATTTATATAAATTAAAATAAATTTCACTAAACACAGCATCCAGCTATTTCAACTTCTTAAAGCGACAAATCAATTATTTTCATTAATTTTCGATCTCCAATAAAATAAATATCACTTATCGTCCGCATGATTTATTTGCAGTTATAAATAAATATTTAATTTTTCGTAGAACAAAAACCAAAAAACTACTCCTCAATAAACATTTACTTGCTAAATTCGGCTAGTTTCATTTATTTTATTTCGAAAATTAAGTAACTATTACTTAAATCGTTTTCAAAAATTTATGTTTCAAAGAATAAATATGTAATATTCCTCGCTTTTAAATAGAATGAAAACAATTTATATCAACATACAAAGATCTCGTAGGGAAATATATATTTGGCGTCATCTTAAATTGATCGATGCCTCAAAAATAAATTTATTTTGATTTATTGTCTAAAAGAATTAAAGTTTCTCGAGCAATTGTTGCGATGGCAATGGTGATTTAATTCTAATAAAAATGGCTTCCTATATGCTTTTTAAATGAGCATTAAATTTTAAGTTTTTTAAATAATTGAATTACTTAGAATTCGAATTTTTCTGAAATTTTCAATGTATTCTAATTTCGATGCGCTGATTTTTTTAAGTATCTCACTTCTCCGTAGCATTTGTAGTTTTCAACCGCTATTTAAATGACTTGAAATTGAATTTCAATGCTAATTCAATGCGAAATTCGTCGACAAATAGTAGATTTATGGCCGTCTTATCGTACAGACAGACGGACAAAAAGTATGAAAGTTGGGTGTCTGAGGTTATACCTTTCTAATAAAAAAAGAATTTTTAAGATCGGATTGATAGAACTGATTTTGGAAGGGGGCTACGGACAGACAGGGACGGACGGACATCGACCGCATGTCAATACCTACTTTTTCATTTTTTTTTTAATTCTTCGAATTTAAGAAAAGAAAAGTAGGCTAAAAATAGAGTTGCAGAGATAATTAAATCAGCTACAGTTATCACATAAAAAGAAGTTTATAAAAAATATTCAATACAGCTTGGATAATTTAGCTTAGAAAATTACTTTTCTCCCTTAATCCTCCACTGCACGATTTTTTTTTTGTGCACACAGGAATTATAGCGTCACTTGACTGTGTCTCTAAATTATGACGCCTTGTTGCCAATAAAATAACTATAGTATTATAATAAAACTATAGGATTTAACATCTGCAGTTGGCCAGATTTCTTGGAAAATTATTTTTTAAAAAATTTCTCGTTATTTCTGTGACGCGCAAATCGCTCATTTATCCGAAACGTATTAAACTAAAGTGCTCCAAAACGCGAAAAGAAATTAACTATAGAGTATTTTATTTTTTTAAGAGATATATTGTACACTTAAGGCGTTTCACAGCCTAGTCAGTCTACAAATCAAAAAAGGTTAAAAGTTCATTAGTCTATTATTTTGGTAGGTTTCATTGACAAAATTTTTCAATTATAATTTACTTCTTGGAGGAGCATTGATTGATATTTCTAAATAGTATTCAATATTGCATGAAAATATGAAACATATTGCTTTAATGGCACTAAGTGAAGGGTTGGTTAACACGGTCGATGAACGCAACACTGCCGAGTTCCTGTGAAAGTGTTTCACTGCATTAAGACAACGTGAAAGGTAAAGAGAGTTGTACGGCAATGACATTAATGACGAATTCAGTGCTAGGCGACAACATCCTCTTAAGACCCAAGCAAAATCCTACACATATATTCTTAATCTAAACATACTTTTCATAGAAATATATGCTAAAAAGTAAGTTTTTCAAGGAAATTTTTTAAAAATTATGTTTAATTGTTACTTAGGGACACGCCTCAAACTAAAAATGCTCAATTTTTGTGCTATAAGGGCAACAAAAATGGCCGTATCACTTATTTGTAGATAAAAGATTATTTTATCATTGTTTTTAATGCAAACTGCCTTTAAATTAACTACTACAATAACTTTTGAAAAGTTTGAAAACAATTTAATATTTTTTTTTTAAGAACTCCTATATCGTATTGACCCTCGTTCAACTTCATTTTTTTTAGATATATATGACTGATGCCTGTAATCAAAGGCTGAAAACTGATTTGGATCTTCTATTATCTGACCAGGTCAATTTCGGAACTAATTAAAGTGTAAATTGTTTGTGGGGAGGCTTTAAAAATTTCCCCAAATGGGGACGCCAGGTCGCAAGAGGTTAATGACGAATTCGGTGCTAGGCGACAATATGTACGAAAGTATATAGAAGACAAAAGTTTGTTTGTCCTGGTAGCAGCCGAAAATTCATGATGTGTTCGTTTCTTATATATCAGCATGATTTAAAAATGTACCCTATTTCTATAAAAAAAAAATAAAGGTATTTAGTGTACATTTTTCAATTTTTAACCACAAAAGTTTCTCATCGTGAACAGATAATTTATTTTGATATTTTTCATCAAAATGCCTAGAAACAAAGCATGCGCAAGAAGTATTTTTAAAACCCAAAATGTACGTTTAGTTAGGATATGTTTCATTGTCATTATCTTCATTTAACGACATTTTATTGAGATCTCCTTGGTGAACCGCAATCGAAAACAAAAGAACTAGAGCAATTGAGATCACAATGGGAAATAGATTTTACAAGAAAAATATCAAAATAACAAATTGATTCTAAAAGGAGAACAAAAGACTTTGTACAAAAGAGGAAGAACGTTTTGTAAAAACTCGAAGGTAAATTCCACTACTGATGTATACTACAATGTGTTTACCGATTCAAAGTGCATGAAAGAAATCGACTCATACTGGTCCGAAATAGTACTATATACATACACTGTAACAAAAAATCTGATGTTTTTAAAGAAAAAAACTGCCAGCTGGAGTGCTAGAAAAATACCGTAAGAATTTACAGAGAAAATCTGTTTATTTTATACGAATAATTCGTAATTTTAACGCTGTCTGTTTTTTAACGGGCAAATTATAAAAAAATAAGAAAAACTTGAAATCAAAAGACGAGTACAATATTTCCCCCTCCCTTTTCCAGGGAAAAGCTCCAAATGTTTTAACTTTGCCACTTTGAACATACAGCACCTTAAACTCTTTTCTCTACATACACAAATGTGGATCTTTGTAGAATTTACTTCATAAATTCCTTGTTCAATTTTTTGTAATTCTGACTATTCTATTATGAATTCGAATGTTCAAACTTACCCAAAAATTCCTATACTTAAGCAGCTAATTTATATGGTGTTGAAAAAAGGGCAGCACAAGAGGGTCAAGCAGAGTTCGAAGGTCTTCCAAAAAACAAAACAAAATTCAGTGGTGCATTTAGAAGACATTTTGGACATAAGACAAATGTTGGAATAGACTGTTAATTGCAAAACACTAACAGAGCTTTAATTCATAGGGCACAAAATTCCATTTTTGATTATGCATACATTATTTATTGAAATAAAATAACTGTAGAGTAACTCGTTTGTATTGACTTACTATCCTAATTATACCCTCGACCACTTCTGTTTCCATAATAATATTTTTTTACTTATGATTTAATATTTGTAAATTTTTTGTGTTTGCAAGTTTACATCATATACTTTTTTAAAGTTCGCTAATATGGCCTTTGTGACCCTTGGTGTTCTGTGTACTTTATTATTTGTTTTTCCCTCAAATTAATGTCAGTTATTATTTTTTTTGTGTGCAATAAAATTGTTTATATTATTTTTTAAAAAATGCTCAAAATCCTCCAAAAATTTATTTATCAAATGTCAAACATTACTTTTTTTTTCCAAAACTATACTTGCAAAACATGATTTAAAATATATAATTCTTTGAAAAACATGTTTAAATAAAACTATTTCTGGATATTTTTTTAGGAGTAAAGAGGCCAAATAAACGGAACCGTTGCATGTATACAAAACGAGCACTTATGTTCCACAGTGGAATCTTAGTCTATGCCTTGTAAACCAGAAACGATCGACAGGTCCTTCAATATTTTGGAACTGGATTAATGATTTAATCACTGTAATTGAATCCAGCCGCAGTAATTAAGTGGGATGGGTTCCCGATCGACAGCTCTCTTTCACGAATGCGATGGCCGACTTCCTCGTGGGGTAGACATTTGTATGCAAATTCGGATTTCGTTGTTGTTTCGCTCTCTTTTGTTCTGTTCGGCGCGGAATTCGAGGCTTTGTGCGAAAGGATGTGTGGAGGACAACCCAAAGAACAGAATGGTTTACTGTGTTGTGCAACGTCATTTCCAGACGTATGAGTTGAAAATTTTGGTTATAAGCGTTTTATGTGAAAAAAAAATGCCTCCTAATGGCATGAGACACATTTTTTCTATTCTTCAAAAAATCAAGTCAGATTAATTGTTGATTTTTTTAGTAAAAAAATCCATTGTTAAGCATGTTTCAAATTTCTGCTAATTGGAAAGACAATAGAAACATCCTTATTTTGCAACAAAGTGTCAAAGTTTTTGAAAAATTTGGCTTGCGCACTCTTAAAATGAATGCTCAAAAACGACGAAATTTTCTTTAATTTTGACGATTCCGTTACTGGCAAATTCTCCGAGTTTTCTTTTCCTCAAAGTGAGGAAATTTGAAACGTCATTTTTATGAGGATTTGAATGTCGTCTAATCTAAAGAAATATTTCATCTTTTTTTGAGCATGTGGGACAACAATGAGATTCAGTTTCCTCAAAATCAAGATACAGAATCGTCAAAACACGATCTTAAAAGTGAGGATTCGCGTTTACTCAAAAGTCACGTGATAGTTTGACGAAACAATCCTCAAAATTAATGAAATGAGGCTTGAGGATTCATGAATCGTCAAAAATGAAAGTGTTATTTCTGAGAGTGCGTCATTCCTTAACGTCCTTTGGAAAAAGCTCGTCAAATTTCTTCAGAAATAAGTTTCTTAGCATTGATTACACTTAGAGAGTTCCTGAACTGAAAAAATATTACTTGACATCAATTTCCGTCAAAGCCTTCAGTGTATCATATAATTTTAGTACATAAATTGCCTATGACAAATCGTGCTTAGAAAATTATAAAACTACGTTTAACTACCTGAACTATTACATCAAATAAATTGCATTCATAAAAGATAAAATGGTAAAGGGTTTATTTACTCTCGCTCTCACATTATCTTAAACTAACTATAGTTATGATTGATACCTTCGATTACTTTCCGCTTTACCCCAAGTGAAATTACGTTTCACATTAACGTACACATAAATTTACTCTTAGTTTCTACAGGGTTGCATTCACACTCTCAGAAATAACACTTTCATTTTTGACAATTCATGAATCCTCAAGCCTCATTTCGTTAATTTTGAGGATTGTTTCGTCAAACTATCACGTGACTTTTAAGTAAACGCGAATCGTCACTTTTACGATCGCGATTTGACGATTTTGTATCTTGATTTCGAGGAAACTGAATCTCATTGTTGCACTCACATGCTCAAAAATAAAGAAATATTTCTTTAGATTCGACTACATTCAAATCCTCATTAAAATGACGATTCAAATTTCCTCACTTTGAGGAAACGAAAACTCGGAGCATTTGCCAGTAACGGAATCGTCATAATGAAGGAAAATTTCGTCGTTTTTGAGCATTCATTTTTTAGAGTACAGCATTTGCCCTGAACAATATGCTATGTTTAGAATGCAACGGTTACATTTCGCAATTTAACAAATTCACGCCAGGGCTAATATCTACGTTTTTCCGCGTGAGGCGGGACTGTCTCATATCGTTACGCTTCGTCGGCCGGGAAAACACTTTGCTAGTTCGAAAGCGCTTAATGAAAGATCACAACTAGTGATGTTTACAACTAGTGAAACTACAAGGTAAACCAAAACCGAGCTTAAGTTTGCAGCAGAGAAATGTATACTTGGCGGAGGAATTTGCGTAAACAACGCTGCTGGCGCCGAAATTTCGACTGCTTCTATTGGCTGCTCCTCTGACCCTGATATTCGTGCGCCCTGTTACGTCAAAATCGAAGAAAAAAATAATTAAAATAACACTCTAACTGAAGTTAAACAATAAAAATAATAAATTTATGTCTTGAAATAACAAATAAATTTTTTTATTGAATGTGAAATACCTTTTTGTATTCGATTCTCGCACTCACAAATGAGAACTATTTACCCTTTTTCTCGTAGAACATTTGTATACTGCAAACTTAAGGTCGGTTTTGGTATAGATTATATGCAGCAAAAGAAGTAAAAAAGTAACGAAATATTATAAATGTGGTAAGGGCCAGCCCGCATTATGTTTGAAATGTTTTGAAAAGTTGCATGATATAAATAAATAATTGTTATCAATTTAAAATATTGAATGTTTATAATACTCAATATTTTTATATATAATGTTGAGAAAAAAATAAAATAAACTTATTCTTTAACGACTCCTTTTCTGAAAACAAGGGACTCACCTCAAAACGTTATATTTAGTGGTCCATGATCAATATCTTTCGCGCAAACATTTATTTTCATTATTTAAAGACTTTTATTAAAAATACTCAAAGGGAATAAAAATGTATGTTATTGCAATAAAACGGTTCATAAAAAAAGTGAAATGTAACATACTCAGCATAAAAATTTTAAAATCGTGAACTATTTCTATCATGAATGTGCCATAGAGTCCAATTCATTCTTATTCAAATATGATATGATCGTCTATTTTGATATTCCATAAACAACATCCATCGAATAATTCTTATATATCTTATTATTTATACCATTTTACAGGTTCACCCTACTTCGCAAAATTAATATCCCAGAAACTAAATGTGACGTGTTTATAAAAGAGGATAGAAGGATCTGAATAGTTAAAATGAAATTTCCAGAGAGAAAAGAAACAATTCTCCTTGCAGGACGGTCTAATTTAAGTTGCAGTATAACTTCTGCTAATGCTTGAAAATATTTATTTATCTTTGAAACATAGTGCGCGATTTTATTGGTAGTTATTTATGCCCCCTTGTTATTATCTCTCAAGGATGGAAGCAAGTTAAAATTTCTGTTTTGTATTAATTGTAAAAAATACATCTATGAATTATGAATAGCATTGATAAGAAAATCTCTGTTCCTTTAATTAGTGTCCCAAACAAAACGTTGCTAATAAACAGCAACAACAACATGAAACATGAGTAAAAAAACTGTAATGGGGCTGCAATATTGGCGGTCAAGCCTTTTGCTGACTCGGCATATTCCCCAGAACTGAATGCCATTTCTTTGTAGCACCATATATAGGCGACTCTTGCTACCAACTTTGACGCTCAGATTACAGTGAATCTGAGATCTCTGTGAATGTTAAAGAAGCCGAGAATTAATTGTGCAGGGAGAACCCATACCAAATGGGCCCTCCAGTTATTTTTTTCCGTGCCACATAATCATATGACATGCCTGCCCAAGATTTTCGCATAGTAAACAAATTATAATTCCAATTAAATTCACAGAGCATATGACAATGTAAATATACTGTTAGTGTTATTCACCTGACTGACCAGTAATCAGTACATGGGGGAGGGGTTTAATGAAAATAATAGTTCAATTATCTTTGCAATTAAAAAAAAGTTACCATATTTTTGATTAAACAATACAATCGTACTTGCATTTACAGTTCCATATTTAGTATCACACTATCACATACACCATGTAGTAACGAGTTTCTATTTATCCATATAAATATAAACCCCATTTAACGTAAACACGGAATGCTTTTTTTAATAAACAAATCGTATTTAGTACTTCTGTACGCAGTGGAAGGCAGAAATCACGGAAAACGTGACAGCCTCAGTAATTGTGAATCACGACAGCTTTAATTAGATGGCTTTCCGAATTGAAAACGTATAAGCAACCCTTTCCTGACATATGGATGATGGTACTGTTTATGTTTTTTAGATTGTTGGCGGGGTCGTAAACTTACCAATTAACGCAAGAAATATTCAAATCGCCTTGCTTACGATCATTTTATTGTGAGCAAAGTCAGTGACTTGTCTGACTCATTCCAGATTTCGTTCCTGGACTTCTTTCGATCGGTGCTCCGGTTTTATGCTCTGTATCTTGTGACATTGATTTAATAATCAAAAAATAATTATTTTTTTTTTTCGACATTTCTGTTTCCAGAAAAGACATGCAAAATTATGCCGTACAAGAACTTTTTTCAAAAGCCATCAAACTAAACCTTGTTGTTTTAACATAAAGCAACTATACCAAACATATTTTAAACAAAATAATGTAGGAAATTAGGGTGAGCATATGTAGTGTATTTCGCAGTACAATTTATTTTGTTACTCAACTATTTAGGTATAAAAATTGTGCAAATAGTCTTCGTTTATTTTTTTTAATATTTTTGTAAAAAAAGGATCTGATTTATAAAAATTTGATTATGGTTTCACAGTGAAAAGTTTATCACTGAAACAAATCTGGTAGGGTTGCATACAATACAAATTTAATGGAGGCTTCTGGGAACTGGGAGAGGAGCGAGAGATTTGGCAGGTTGGACAACTATATGGAATTTTAGTGCGCACTGCAGGGTCTCTTTTCAAAAATAACTTGTCGTGCAATTTTCAACAAACCTATTTTGTACTATTACTTTTGCATAGTTTTGTTTCAAGCTGCATTACAATATCATAAAGTAACTTTCATTAGGAGAGCGATATATCTACATTTTAGCGCGTTCAACTAACTTCCCTCTATAACGATACACAGCACCTCAAATCAACGTCTTAAATTAAATTATCAAGTGTTGCATCCGATGAGTCACCTCCAATAGTGAAGGCCCTCACGCGGGCAACTGTTTTATATGTGTTTTAGTGTTAGAGTATTCCACTATAATCATTTACTTAAATTGCTTTAAAAAAGCAAAAAAAATTCTTAGCATTTCTTCGTGACTGTTCAAGTATAATTTAGCACAATGACAACCAACACATTATGTCGTTTCTCAAACCGATTGCGTTTCCCAATTTAAATTAAAGGTTCATGTAAAAATAGTTACATAGTAGCAACTGTAAAAGATTTATTCAGAAACTCAGAAAAAAATACAAAGCATTAACAATTCCCAAAAATTATAAACGGCCCAAAGGGCGTTAGGCCATCATTAATACTTCCCAGATGGTTTGAATTTAGTTCTTAAAAATAAAATGAAATCTGTCAACGAAAAAAATAACCTTAATATACGTTGTTACTTTTCTTTTCGAAGAAAACAGAGCAGAGCCTCAAAGAGGTTAGGATGAGGAAGGTTAGGAGGAGGCTAAGTAAGGTTGAAAAATACTGGCACCAGAGCTACAAGAGAGCTATTGGCTACGATCACCGTAATTTAGAACCCCATTCAAGTGACTAACAACCCTAGAGTAGGCACCCAACGCACATTTTAAGAGTGACATCGTACGCAGCGTCGGGATTGTATCATATTTGACGTGCACTCTCTCAACACGGGGTATTATTCGTCCGACTTTTTGCTTGCATAGGTTGGAAGTTTTTGCGCCTCATAAGAGTCAACTTTGTTTCCACTGTGTTAACGACGTCCTACTTAATTGCAGAGGCCTTCTCTAGGGAAATTCTCCGGTCTTACCCTATCGATTGAAACATTATATTGGCAAAAACTTTTTAACATCTTCTCATCAAAATCGCCCCTCTTGCAGTAGCCCTACACAAAAATACCCACCCATCTCACCATAAAAAGAGTTCAAAGTAACACACAAGATGAATTACTCAGAGAACATTCCAAAACATCACCCAGACGATGTTCAAAAAAGATCATCCCCTCCCCCAAAGATGTTCTATCCGCTTTGGGCGGACTGTTACAGCAGTCAGAAATAGCAAAAGGCCAAACCAGATTACAGCTTTCCCTTGTATGCTAGCTATTAGGCAGAGACGCGAAAGATCGTCCAGTCGCTGGTTGTTATATTTTACTTTTCGATGAAGTTCTTATCCTTTCTTTTACTTTTTTCGTGTTTCTTACCCCTTCTTTTTTATTCTTATTCGCGTTTTGTTAGGTTTGGTTGAGTATCGTCGCACTAGAGCTACACGACGGTTATAAACGACGAGCATCGTATTTTAGAGCCGCAGTAAGTGAATAGCCAACACCTGAATCAGACGGAACGGTCGTTCCGCCCGCCAATCTCAAAATGACGCCAAGGGCTAAACGGCAGTTATGTATATATACAGAAAACATTTCGCTATGTTAACAGCGAAATTGATTTTATTTTCTACCAGGCAAACTAAGCTTCGTAGAACAATAAAAAAAATACAGTAGAAGGATTTTGTAGATTACTTTAAATAAAAAAAAATTGGTTATTCTAGAGTCAAAAACAGCGGAGAAAAAAATTATTGAAATTTTCGAAAATGAAATCTTTCGAGCAGTTTTAGTCAAATTTTGACCAAATTTTTGAAGTGACCTACAGCCATTACTAGACCATGAATCTGGAAGCGGTTTTTACTAAACGATTCAGAATGCTCCAATTCATCCCCTTTCATAGGTTTGAAGTTTCAAAAATAACTTTTTCTATTTTTAATTAATTAAAATCTATATTACCTTTGGCTGTATGAATGCGCGATAAACAAGATTTCCTAGCGGCCAAGTTCCTCCGAAGGTGTCTTCCCCGTGACGAGAATCCCTTTTACGCGAACACAGGTGTTCGGAACTTAACAATAGCACTGCCATGGGGTGGAAAAGGGGTTGTATATGCGATGATGTTGGTGTCTCTTTTGTTATTCCTAAAGGAATCACACGTAAATTGTAGGAAGGATTTTCACTACATGGTCCCTCAACAGGTGACCAGTTTTTATGCCCTGTCTAGAAAGGGAACCCAGCACTGAAGTAGGCGTGTCGGAAGAGGACACTACACTGGGGGGGAAGCTTTGAAATGTTCATTTGGAAATGTTATACCAAAATACGGCCATCTTTGGTCACTGAAATGCACTAGTATTTTGGTATTTATCAGATTAAAAAAAGTTACTTATTTTTAAATTTAAGTTACTGTTTAACCTATCAAGGGAGACTTTGTGAATGAACTTAACACCTTCATTTCCGTATAAAAATGTACACTTTAAGATCCGTGTTTCGTGTAACCCTAAATATATTCTATATAAATTTCAAGACAATGGTCTTCATTCGTTTAATACATTTTGTTTAGTTTGCTAAACTCAATTTGTTCTACAGTAATTATTCAGAACGATTCCCTTTGTTTGCCTTATACAATTTGTTTAGGTTGATAAACTTAAGCAGAAAGCTCATTTTAGCGAGGCAAATTTTCTTGCTAAACGCCGTTAATGAGCTAAAGTTAGAGAAATTAAGGCTAAAATAATGCATTATTAAAATATATTTCTTTACTTATGCGAAAAACCAAAAATGTTTCACTCTAATAACTACCTAAAGCTAAATTGCTCCAGAAAAATTATCTCCTCCTAAAAGACAATGTATATTGAGAACTGAAATATGAAATTCTCCTTGGCACAGAAAAACTATTCATTTTACTACAAATTAAAATTCTTCTAAATGAAGAATTGTAATAGTTTGAGTACTCTACTAGATTTTTGGACTTTTTTTTAATTGGAAATAACTGAAAAAAGGGAAGGCAACGTTGATATTTCTTTTGTCTATCTGGACTTCCGTCTCAAATCAAAACTCAGTATTATCCGTTCCGTCCGATTTTAAAAATTATTTTGTGTTACCAACGGTATCACATCAGCGACCTATATTTTCACTTCTTTTTCTTTGAGGCACTGTGGCTTAATGGTAGAGCTTCGCTTTTCCACGCCACAGGTACTGGGATCGAATCCCGGATTAGGCGAGGTTGACCCATCCTTTCATCCCTTGAGTTAGTCGATAAAATGGTTCCCAAGCATGCTTGGGAACTAAACACTGGGTTTCCGCTTGGGGCTGGCCAACTTACCGGGACATATGCCTAGCACCCCAGAGCCCTGATGGGTCACGAAATCTGAAATGGGCAAGGCAGGCCTTGGACCGTTCACGGGCTGTTGCGCCGAGGAGCTTAGTTTATTTCATTATGTGTCAACAGTCACACAGTTATATCTCATTGCCATTTATTCATTATATATTTTTAAAAAAAAAAAAAGCTGTTTCACGTCAGCAATCGCATGGGAAACGTATATAAATTAGAAAATTTATTTTCGTCATTAAATCAGTTCGGAATTATGTAATAACGTCCAGCAAAATGTGATTCTTTGATCTTTCATTATTTGTACGGAAAGCGGCAAGCAGCATTCCATTTTTTTTGCATTAAGAGCTGGTCAGTTTTGATTTGCGTTTCAGCGTGTATAACTGTATCAATGCTTGAAAATAACAAATTATCATTGTGATAATTTATTTTGTGAGTTTTTGTTATCTTAAAGGAAATTAAAAAAGGCATCGATGAGAGGTTATTTGTAGGTAATATACTGATAGATAGTTGGAATGTTGTTGTATTTGTCTTTCAAAAATATTCTAAATACTGGGAAATTCAAACTAAGAATAAATCAAGAAATTTCAAAAAAGAAAATGAAAAAAATGATTTGTAAGCTTTGTTTTCCAGTTTCAGAGCTAGCAATTTTGCATTACTATTCTTAGAACTGCAAATGCACTTAGCAAATGATAAAGAATATTAATTGAATTCGAGAGAAACTTATTGAAAATAGTCATTTTCTTTTAAAAGCTCGATTATGGCAAAATGCTGGGTGATTTTGCTTTTTAAGGAGTATAAATTGTGAGGAGTAGCGTTTATAGGTGAAGCTTATGATTCCAAACCTACTTATTTTTTCATAAGAATTTCTGTGAATATTTAAGTAACAGGAAAGCAGACGATTTTAGTTCTATCATCAGTTTCTCTTTTTTTTTCTCTCGGTACAAACATGGGACTTGTGTCTCGCTTGAATTAGGGTTGTTGGGAGAGTAGAACCTAGTAAGAAACAGGTTTCCTTACACCAGGTCAGGCAATGATTTGTTATTGCCGCCAAAGAGGCCTGGCGTAGACAGATTCTTATGCTTTGAAGGGTTTTTCCCCATGTGCTCTTCCTGTGTGTTTATTTGCTATGTTTTTAAGTTAATATAATATTATTGAAAATTGTTTGACTTGTAATTTCAATGGATGAAATTAAACGTTTGTTGAAATTGCTACTTTGTTTAAATTTTTTAATTCTGTTAACACAACGTCAATTAATTTACCAAGACCGTCAGGAAACGGTTAAAAATATCACGCACTATCAATTTAGGGTTGAACCATAATCAGGTAGAGCGTATTCTTACAGAATGTAGTTATACGCTTGATAACGTTATTATGCTTGTCAATTTACGGTAAATGAACGTTTAATTACGCTAAAATAGTTATAAGGCAGACTGTAATCTTAAATTCAAGAACCGTAATTTCACTGCTGGTACTGTATTAGTTTGCATCGTTAAATTACGGGCTTCAGGAAATTATGGGCATTAGCGTATTTTAACGGTGCATTAACAGAAACTCTGCTGCCGGAGCAAGCCGGTAATTTAACTTGGATATTTTTTAACAGTGTATATTTTTTACGGTTTGCAAGTACCATTTTTAACAGATTCATCTAAATATTTCTAAAATCCTATATTGTTACATTGTTTAAATATATGCATTTCACTTCGAAGACTATTTAAATGTCGAATTTAAGGGGTCTTAGGAGTCTTAAAAACGTGTAAAGGATGTATGTACTAAAAGCATAGTTTACGATTTTATGTAATTTTTTAACTATTCAATATACTATAAGTATAATTTTTTTATATGTAATTCTATAAGTTTCATCTACTATAAAACAAATTTTAAAATTTACGAAACTTAAGACAAAACTAAAATAAATGATAACAAACATAAAACTATTTACAAAATTTGAAAACATTTGGATTAGGCTTGCGCTCCACATTCTGAAGTCAAAATCGAAGAAATAATCAAGAAAATGACTTTATATTGTGCAAATATGTACAAATAAATACTTATACCTAATTTTTAAGCTCCATTATAATTAGAAATTATTTTAAGAACTTTTCTTTTAAAAAATTAATCTGACTTATTTTGTCCCATTCGTTACCCAGCTTATCACAATTAAAAACTTTTAGATTCCCATACCCTTCAAACAATTGAATCGGTTCGGTGAGTGCAGAAACCACTTCAGAAAAAAAAAAATCCGAAACCCGTTTTCAATGAAAATAAGCGTAGAAAGGCAAGATGCGTGTTGGGTGCAAAAACTACGTTAGTCTGTTGAGTAGTTCCGTAAATACAGGACGTTTGTTTCGAGTGTTGAGTGCAGAAATAGAGAAGTTATTACGTTATTTCTACCTCCTGAAAAAATTTAAATTTGTGACTGACGTTGTTTCTGCACTCACCGATTCAATTGTTTAAGTCCTTTGATGCAGTCGGCAACTTGAGTGGGATCCACAGACTTTTATTCGCCGCTTACTGCTTTAAAAGAAATATCACGGCTTATCTGCGTTTTTCCAACTTTAACGTTCTGCAGTAGATCTCACACTTAGCTTTTCTTTTTTCAACAGCATCCATTTTTTCTTTTAGCGTTAACCTTTTTCTCTTTAACCCTCTAATGCGTGAATTTTTCGTTTCGTCCCAAAAAATATATATTTGTATCTCTAATGCTCATACATTACGGGAAAAATACGGGAAAAAATTTAAATGCATCGGGATTTAAATAATTTCATTTTTTAAATTTGTTACCAAACGGTAACACCATGCATTTAGCGCTGAATAGATGCTTAAAGTTCGGGGTACTAATATTTATTTTTATTCAAATTATTACCTTTTTTACTTAAGCTAATGAACTTTTTTTTATATTTCCAATAAATTATACTTAAAAATAAAGCTTATTGATAATTTTAGTATTATGTAAGAAGGGTTGCAGAGTCACACAGACACATAGTTTAGGTATAAAATCTTTCTTGAAGGCGTGTATAACAAACTAAAAAGAGCATTAATATTTAGTACATTTAGATTTTGCTAAACAAGAAAAATTAGTTATTAAAATAATTATGAATAGTAGTTACTTTTGAAACAAAATTAATGTACAAATAGTAGGCAATGGCAGGTTTAGTACAAATAGCAGGTATTTATGAATAAAATATACAAAAAATCATTTTTAAACATTTTTTTTTAAATTTCAGAATGATGCGACATAAAACAGTTATTTTTACTCTTAAAACCAAGTGGTACCAAACATTTTAAACACTGAACTCTTGTGAATCCGTTACAGAGATACACGCACATTAGCAAACAAAAGTTGTGCTTAATGGATGATGTTACCAAACGGTAACACATGTAAAAACCAACTACAAACTACCAATTTTGAAAAGAATGATTAGAAAACTACTAAATATAGTTTAAAATAACCTTCTTGAACTATAATATTTTTTTCAAAGTAATTTATTTGTATTTATTACAAATATTATTACTTTGAATACTGCCAAACACGTAAATTCACAGCAGTTCGAAACTTCACTTTTTAATTTTGAATACACTTTTACTACTGTCAATTATGAGGATTATTATTAACTAAAACTTCAAAATGGAATGTAATAGATGAAAAAAAAACACAAATTTGTAGAGAGGGAGGTCTATTTTAATAGAATAAAGTGGATTATGTAACTTGTTACCGAACGGTAACACTGTATGCATTAGAGGGTTAAACACATTATTTTACTTAATCTAAATCAGCTCTCGTTGCTTGTTAGCAACTCGACTTTTAAGGATTATGAGCAATTAGAAATCGGACACAACTAAAGGCAAGCGGTCAAACAGTTTCGTGAAGTGGACAGGGGCGATTGCATTCACTCCCTCTCAATTCTCGGAAAGAGAAGGTTTCGAGAATAATGGGGGAAATTGACATGGGGCGTGTAGAAACCATTGTAAACCTATGGTGGTCATTCTAAGGTTACTAGAAGGTCATAGAACAGTCACCAATACGTAGTTTGACGATAAGGAAATGAGGGTGCAAAAATGTTTGGATGCAAAAATGTGTTGTATTGGGATTGATAGCCGAATTAAATAAAAAAAAAATTAAAAAAGGCATCCGCTATTTAGAGGGGATTACATTAAGTAACCTATGTTAAGGGACTGGGACTTGAGAAAATGTCCGTTATTTAGAGGTGTCCGTTAGAGGAGGTAACACTAAGATGTTTTGCAAAAATTCAACTTTTTTAAACCTCTTAAAAATCTTACTACTCACTGTTTAAAGAATTTTTAAAACTTTTTTTTCTTTGAACACATGTTCTTCAAACTGAGGAAGTTTTTTAATAGAGCCAATAAAGCGAAATATTAGTAAAGGTTTATGTGCAAAGGTAATTCTGACCTTTAAATACTTTATAATTAAAAAAATAATATTTTTTAACTTGAAAATTAAAAAAAAACAGATCTAATTGCGTCCACACTTTCATGAAACTCATATTTGTTAATGTAAGAAAAATACTTTGGGATCCAGTTTAAATATTTACAAAAGCCATGAAAATTTATGTAAAACCCGAACTGAAAATTTAAAAGTGAGCTAATTATTATCCAGTTTCAATTTTTTTAAATGTGCCGACTGGGAGGCACATTATAAAATTAAAGAACTTTGCATCTAGGTTTGAAAACAAAATAAAAAAAAATTACATTTTTGAGGTTTTGTGTCTTTTAGCTTTTTATAAGGATGCATTATGATAATCAGATCTTCAAAAGTTGTCAAATAAAGAAATTTGTAACAAAAACTATTTATACGTATATAAAACACAGGATTAATACACAATATTTAGACGTATTTTTACAGGTTGACCAAAAAATCAACGAATTCATTTATGCATTCAGTAATCAAATGACTTGTGACTAAACATGGCCACCCGAGACTCTCAGGATAAAGGAAAATCTACCCTCTTTCATTCCTCCCTTGCTGTAAACTGACAGGTCTGGGATTAATAGTTCACACACATGCCTTTCAAGTAGCGAAAGGGCTTACGATTGAGGGAATGTGTATGTGCTACATTGTACACGTCGCTAAGGGATATCTCACATTTTCATATGGCAATTTTCCTGAACCCCCTACCCGGCAAACCACCCTACCCCAAAGTGATTTATTATACTTTACAGGGATTCGCTTCAAGAGCCATCGCTTCACGGGGCATGAACCCCTCCGAAAACGAGCCAAGGTTTACTGTATTTTCATCGAATAGCCGCATAGCAGCGCCGTTAACTATTAAGTTATTATTACAGCTTCTAAAATATATGATTAATATAATATCTGAATAGTCAGATTGAAAAAAAAAATCTAATTAATAAACGAAATGCTTCTTTTAAACTTTTTGGCGTTTTTATTTAGAAAACTTATGAATAACTCGATCGATTGATCGAGAATTGTAAACAATCATATTTGCCTAATTGGTTGCCATATTCAGTTACCAATACCATTGAAAAAAATAGTCTGTATGTTTTTTTTTTCATAAAAAGTAAGAAATATATATTTTTTCTAAAACTTACTGAGGAATACTTAATTATGTCTAAGTAATATTTGCTTATTTTTTATGAAAAGAAATGATATTTTTTTTTCTAAAATTTATTGAGGAATATGTTATTATGCCAAAGTAATATTTTATAATTAAAGTTACGTTTTTTAACATGAGCTGCTACTAAATGTTTGTATTATAACACATAACAGTAACCTAAGAAACGTATTTGGTTATTGTTTTTTCTTGAATTAGGCTGGATATTTTTTAGTTTTATGAAAGAAAATTGAAAATAAATATGCCTACAAAAGTGAAAAAAAAAACTAGGCATAAGAGACGGTTGAGGTACACAAAAAATAAAAGCTGCGATGTAATCTCGAAATTTGTCGAAATCAATGTATCGGGAATAAAACGCGTCATCTGTACCTCACCACAGTTTAATTTAAGTATGCAGTATACAAATTTTCTACGGGGAAAAGGATAAATAGTTCTAATTTCCGAGTGCGAGTTATATAACGGTTATATAACTCTATAAACATTGAAACCACGTCGTCAATTTTGTAGTCATATTGTGTCTGTATCTTTTGTTATTTAAAAAAAACTACTGATATCCCCCCAAAAAACTTCGTAAAAGTAAACAAACGCCAATCTAAAAAAAAAAAACCTATTTATTTTATTAAATAACAAGTCATTATGAAAGTTGTAGCTAAAAAAGCCGTGATATAAAATTAATGCCAATCTCTTGTGTAAAACTTCCTGGTCATAATAAATAGTATAATTTAAGTTTTCCTGCCATAAAAAAATTGCACTGTTTGAGGTTGGTGCCCATCTTAATCCCCTAATAAAATTAAATCATCAATAATTAATCAAATGAACTTGAATTACTAAATCAGAATAATGAAGGATATACTTAAAAAAAAAACTTTGACAAATATATGATCTCAATACATTTATATAAAGGTATAGAGGGTGGTTAAGATGGGGGGGGGGGGGGCACCAACCTCAAACAGTGCAATTTTTTATGGCAGGAAAACTTAAATTATACTATTTATTATGACCAGGAAGTTTTACACAAGAGATTGGCATTAATTTTATATCACGGCTTTTTTAGCTACAACTTTCATAATGACTTGTTATTTAATAAAATAAATAGGTTTTTTTTTTTTAGATTGGCGTTTGTTTACTTTTACGAAGTTTTTTGGGGGGATAGCACTTAACGCAACATGGGCGACATGGTATGCGGCTTCTGGATTTTGAAGCATATTTAACTTGCACTCCCTAAACACGGGGTATTTTCGTTATTCGTCGGATTTTGAGTGTATAGACCGTTTATTGGCCGGCTGTTATTTTGGCAAGCCGAACCTGGAACCTTTCGCATGCAAAGCAAGCACCTTACGACTGGGCTCCACAGCCCCTTTTTGCTTTTCATAACAAATGGTTGTGCTCTCCATGTTATGACCTGTGCATTTGGTGTCTCTTGCAAAAGGCTGTCTTAAAAAAGACTTTTTGAGTAATATCTGAAAAGCCGACCCGGCAGCTCAACGGTTAGGGAGCTAGCCTTTGGAGCTTCTGGGTTCGGGCTCGAATCCCGGTAAGGCAAGGATGTTTGTGTTTGTCAATAAATTTTGTTATTTGTCTATGTGTGTCGCTTGTGACTGTCACTTCTGGCGAGTGGGGTAACGGGCTATAAAGCCTATACTCTTCTCTTCTACAGCGCGCATTCACTGTCATTAGTCAGTATCTGTAAAAAGGTTAGGGACCAAACAATATTCATGCGGCATATTTGTGTGACAGCAAATATTTTTTTAATACAAAAACTGACTTATTGTATAGTTACTTAATATAACGACATGGCCCTACATGTATTTTCCAGCTTGTGTGCTTGATCAGAGAACCACAAATAAACCTTCGTCAAGTGTGGCACTACACTTGCAACTAATTTTAGGCGAAGATGATTTCGAGATGTTGGCCATCATTAGCAGTGACATGCTGCTATAAAAGAATGAAATTGTTCTCGTAGGGCCACATGGAAGGGACATCGCGTGCGGTAAAAATCCGGTAACCGTTCAGGAACATAAGTTTAACAACGCATGTGTGGTCATTCCTGTCTCCATGTTGGAGAAGGAATGGTTGCAAAAGAAGGTAGCAAAAAATTTCATTATGTGATATGCATTGCTGCTAATGTCCAACACTTCGATAATATCCTGTAATAATTCGATTCAAGAGCAAAGCCATCTACAAACAAAAATATACAACTAAAGCAAGGTCTCTTCAAATAAGATAGTCTTTTTCTGGACAACCCTTGTGCAAAGGAGGTCACTATTTAAGTACTATGTTCATTTCTAAAATGAATGGCGAACATTCATGTGATGTCACGCGGTTTGTTATCCTACACCTCTCGAAACACGTGCTAATGTTATCCTATACAGCTCTCGAACCACGAGGTAATGTTATCCTACTGCTCTAACCTGTCTAACCGCTTGTTTTCCACAGCGATTTGGAATTGAAGCTCAGGTGGATAATGTCCCCCATTGCGCTAAACCTCAAAAGTAGTTACAAGTTAACAGTAAATATTGAAATGAATTGATTAGTACATTTTAAAAAGTTCCAGCCTTTTAAAAAATATATTTTTGTTCGATAATATTCCGTACAACTGGTCGTTAAGAGCGACTGTCAGTCTCATAGATCTAATGCATTAATTTTGAAACCACAACTTTTGCAGAAGAATTACTTCACCATTTTATCCCATTTCCACCAGGCATGGGAATCGTCATAGCATCAATTTTAAACAAAATTGAAAAACAACATCCTGTTATTTAATTATTAATTGATAATGTTTTAAAATAGTGTCGCCATTTGCTGTATACTTTTGGCATTTTTAAAACTTTAAAAATATATAATTAAATAAGTAGTAGATAGTAACATTTTGAAATTTGTTTCATTTCGATGTTATGTTGATTCCCATACCTGAGGAAAAAGGGCTAGCATGGAAATGCAATACTTCTGCGGAAGTTGTGATTGTGATTCCAAAACTAATGCATTAGCTCAATGGGACTGACAATCCCCCTTAAATAATGTTCGAATTTTTTTCACAAAAACTAAAGTTATTCAAATGTTATTTCAAATATTTATCTTATAAAATATGTTTATGTTACAACTTAACTTCTTATTTCATAAAGATCTCAAAAACAACCAAATCTTTTACAGAATTCGTGGTGCTGCCATCTATCAGAAGAACTAAAAACTAATTTGAACCCGTAAGGGGAGACTTGTTGGAATGCTATGGAACTCGTTTATATCTAGTTCCCTATTCTAAATTTTTAATAAATAAAGTACTTACTTTTGGTTACAATAGATTATATTTAAGAAAACTTTTTAACGACTTTTATTTTATAAATTGAATTGATCATTTCCATACGTCTTTTAATTTGGAATGACTGTTTTTATTTGATTGCTATTACAAATCTTTGGAACATTAACATTTCTGGTTTAATATTTGGGTTTTAATATTGTACCTTAGGAGAAAAAAACTGAAGACCTACGTTGTAATATTGCGAGTGGTAAATTATATAATCGTAGATGTCAGCCAAATAATTGTTTGTCATGTGTTAAAAATATAAAAGCGGTAAATACCTATAAAAGGCTTAAAGAACAAAATCTGCAAATTATTTAAACGTTATTTTAAATATTAAAATAAAAATCCATATTTTATTGTAACATAAATTATGTCGTCTCTGGAGCAACTTTATGATATAATACATTTGTTGTTAAGTTGAGAGATGTGTGTTGCAACTGATCTAAGTTGTTTTTAAAAAATAAGCCTAGGCCCCAATATTTCCTGCATTAAAAACCAAAAATCAAAAATATAATTGGGAAATCTCAAAGGGAGCTGGAAGATGGTATCTGTGAGAACGGATTAGCATATTTATTGCAGTATTTACACCAAGTTCTGAAAAAGTCGCCTAAGCCAGACTCTTTTTTAAATTGCTTTTATTCGTCTTTTTTTTTTACACTCAACTGGTCTTTCCAATGTATAATTAAACGTATATCGCAATTGTCAGAGAGCCATTAAGAAGTTTTTTAATTTTGGGTTTATTAGAAAAGATAAAGATTATCATAAAATATTTTCATTAACAAAAATTAAACTTTCACCGGAAACTCCATAGTTAAATGAAACGCTTACACAAAAAAACATTGAAACGGCTTCCACACTAGCTTTCAGAGAAAGCTAGAAAATTTCTAAAAGCATTGAAATTTGTTGCGCAAATTATAGATCCGTCTAAAAAAATATATATATTTGTTTTGTGTGTTTACTCGTTTTACTCGTCTTTTCAGTTTTATGTGTTTTGTTAATTAAACTAGCAATTAGCAAGAACCTGTTAATATTGCCTAAATTATACAGATCGATCAGGGAGAAAAATTAAATACTATTAGAAAAATAATTAAATTGACTGAAAATAAAAACATGTCACTCAAGCAATTATAATTTCTAAACATGTGGGGGTGCTTAAGGTAGGCGAATACCCAAAATTCTAAAATTTTTACTATTACTTTAATCTTTTCCAAATTTGGCATAGTGATTTCAAATATAATGAACAATGCTTTTTGGGCAATTTTTTTTATTTAAATATAATTGATTTATTTTAAACGGTGTTTTTCAACTAAAAAAAGGGGTTTACGCCAACACTTCTAGCATAAAAAATTTTACATTAATTTACCTGAAATTTTTCACAGATGCTATAGTGCGTCTCAAAAGTTTAGACAAAAGACATTTTGAGTCACAAAATATTACTGAAAAGGTTTCTTTGAAAAATTTTTTGGTAGTAAGGATAATGCAAGTATATGTAATTAAAAATAGCATGAATCACAAAGATAACAGCCAATAATAAATTTTAATTGAATTAATTGTAAATAGTACCCAAAAAAATCTTTCTCATAAATATAGACAAAATCGATTTAATGTCATTTAATGATTTAATTTTGCACTTTTTTTTATAGAATTATATTTCTGTTTGATATGATGAATAAAAAACGGGTTTTACCGTTGAATTTTAACCATTTTGTACAACTCCTGGTCCAATTACATACTAACAGTTAATCAAGCCATTTTTGCTTTTTTAAGGGGAAATATTGCTGGCGATTAGCATAATACATATCCTAATTAGATGTAAATAACGAATATATGCCTAAAACAACAGTACCGAAACGTTTTGCCACCGATTTTTGCATTTGAAGACACGTAATGACACATTTTTTATGAAAAATGGCATTTTTTAAAATTTAAAATAATCACAAAGACAAAAAATTTTCTGTTGTGCACCGTAACACGATGTCGAGTTTGCCTCTCCTTCAAAAAAGCCAAAAAGTTCCAAATTTTAACCCAAAACCACCCCCACACCATTCGATATTTCTCCTCAAATTTGCTATTCTCGAGTTTGGAAACACCGGTTTTTTTCAAACCGGTGTAAAAGAATCAGTTTAACCGACAAGATAAAAACCATTTTAAGGATACTCAAAAACCGGTTTTAAAAACCGATTTTTTAAAACATGATTGAATGAGTGTACACGTTTTCGGCTGCCTATTTCTTGTCTCCTTCAGGAGCTTTAACCCAACCAACTGCGTCTCGTAACTTAGAATCGTGATCAAGTGACGAAAGTCACCGTCGAGACTTTCGACTCCGCAGATTTAACGAGCACGTATATCGCATTGTACTCGGCCTACCCGGTGAGTTTTAGAGGCATCAAGGAAAAAGACAGTATCTTAACTTCTATTTCGTGGCACAATTATAATTTTTTGTCGAGGTCCAGATCAATATCCGATTAGCCGCAGTGTTTCCTGTAAAACCAAAAATGTCGGAAATCAAATTGCTATTCCAGTTACCAATATCCCTCGTGTAGAGCGGGCCGGAGAGCCCATGTCGATTAGGCATTCGCCTAGCATGCGACAGGTCCCAAGTTCGGATCCGGACGTCGCCAAAATAACTGCCGACCTGTAATCAGGAAAAAAAAACTGCCAACCCGTGCAGCCAAAAATGTCCGACGAATAATACCCCGCGAAAGGGAGATGCACGTTAAATATCCTTCAAAGTCCTAACGCTGCGTACGCGATATCGCCCTTAACAATTGGTTTTGGTGCCTATTCAGGTGTCGGCTCGTCACTTGACTGCGGTTCTAACATAAGACGTCCGTTGGCAATAGCCGTCATATTCCCTCCCCTTTTGAGGCATGTCTTAAATGTGGAGGTGGCGCGAGATAGATGACAGCATATCGCGTAGGTATGTGTTTGTTTGTGTTATGTCTGTCTTTCTTGACGAATTTTTATAAGCGGATATCTGACCAAGCACACAGACCTGAAAATATGTCAACCAACCAACCAACCAATAGCCATCGTGTAGCTCTAGTGTGAAGATTTTCAAGCCTTACCTCGTGTAGAGCAGTTCTATAGGAAGTTCATTCAATCATATCTAAAACTTTAACCACTTCCTATTAAAACGGTTTTTAAAAAACATCGGTTTATCGAACCGGTTTAAATTAAACGATTTAAAAAAAAAATTATTATCGGTTAAACTGGTTCTTTTTCACCGGTTTGAAAAAACCGGTGTTTCTGAACTCTAGCAAATTTGAGAGAAATGTCGAATGGTATGGGGGTGAATTTGGGTTAAAATTTTAGACTTTTTTGATATTTTTGAAGGAGGGACAAACTCCACATCGTGTTGCGGTGCACAACAGAAATTTTTTTGTCTTTTTGATTATTTTAAATTTTAAAAAATGCCATTTTTCATCAGAAAATGTGTCATTACGTGTCTTCAAATGCACGAATCGGTGGCAAAAAGTTTCGGTACTGTTGTTTTAGGCATATATTCGTTATTTACATCTAATTAAGATATGTATTATGCTAATTGCCAGCAATATTTCCCCTTAAAAAAGCAAAAATGGCTTGATTAACTGTTAGTATGTAATTGGACCAGGAGTGGTACAAAATGGTTAAAATTCAACGGTAAAACGTGTTTTTTTATTCATCATATCAAACAGAAATATAATTCTAGCAAAAAAAAGTGCAAAATTAGATCATTAAATGACATTAAATCGATTTTGTCTATATTTATGAGACAGATTTTTTGGGTACTTTTTACAATTAATTCAATTAAAATTTATTATTGGCTGTTATCTTTGTGATTCATGCTATTTTTAATTACATGTACTTGCCTTATCCTTACTACCAAAAATTTTTTCAAATAAACCTTTTCAGTAAAATTTTGTGACTCAAAATGTCTTTTGTCTAAACTTTTGAGACGCACTATATTTCAATATATATCTGTGCCATGAACCTCAAACATCTGGTGTAAGTATACAATTTTTTTTTAATGTCCAAGTGTAAGTTAATCGAAAAAAAATTTGTGGTTAATTTATAACATTTTTCTTAATAACTTTTTTTCTTGTAATTTGTATTTAACTCTAGAGGGTCATTGCATGTATCAGTTCAAAACGAAGAATTTAACACATAATAAATGTTCATAAGATGAAAATTCAATGTGGTAGACTTGTTGGCGTAAACCTCTTTTTTTAGTAAGAAAACACCGTTTAAAATAAATTATATTTAAATAAAAACAAAAGCCTAAATAGTATTATTCATTATATTTGAAATCACTATGCCAAATTTGGAAAAGATTAAAGCAATAGTAAAAATTTTAGAATTTTGGAAAATTTTGGGTATTCGCCTACCTTAATAGTAATTCGACAAACAAACTCATTGTATTTGTGAAACCAACTATATTTCACAATTAATTATTTTATATAAACTTTCTTTCAGGTTATCTTATCTTCTTATGATTTCTACCAATGGTTGTTTCGCCTAAGTCCTCTAATTGCGTATAGCATCGTATGTTATTAAGTTAATCCCAAACAAAATTACTTGAAGAATAAAGAAAGAAGGAAGATATTTGAGTCATTCTTAAAAAATGTTATACAATTCTTACTTTTAGTAAGGTTAAACAGACACGGATAAAATATACATTCTCAGAAATGGATGCTCAAAATTGGCGAAATTTTCCTTATTTTTGACCAAACTGTTTACTTACAAATGCTCCGAGTTTTCCTACAGTTTTTCAATTTGAATTTTTTTTTATTATTTTTTATTATTATTTTTTTTTTTTTTTGAGGACACGATAGATAATAGGTGCGTTTACATGAGCCATCGAATCCATAGAATGAAGAGCAAACTCCGCAATTTTTCCTTCTTGGGGATTTTCGTCCAGCAGAACCAGAATGACAGGGTTCATTGGGGGGTTTCACAAACCCTCCAATAAAGGAGGGTTTGAATCAAAAGCTGAGGCCCAAACCACTCGGACACGGAAGGGCCATGCCATACCATAGACGCTCTGCAGCTCACTACCACTGAACTGAACTGAAACTCTAGAAGAAGCATCCCATCAGAAGCTGGTGAAGCCTATATTTTTGGGTAACTTGGTATGGTGAAAACTTTAGGGAGAATTTTTCCCCTTTTTGGCATAAATTCACCTATCACAATTTTCACTTGACTTGTCAGTTTGCATGGGCATCGTAAGTTAAATTCACTAGCCTTTGGCATTCCATGGATTCGATGGCTCATGTAAATGCGCCGTACATGATCCATCAAATCCACGGGATGTCAAACCCTCCATTAGGAGAAAAAGTGTTCGAACAGGATTTCTAACCCAAATGACAGTCTGTGGCCAAATCCATGGAATGAAACATCAAACCTTCCTTCATTGGAAGGTTTGCGAAACCCCCCAATGAACCCTGCAATTCCGGTTCTGCCTGGACGAAAATCCCCAAGAGGGAAAAATTGTTTAAAAAAATAGAATTGCAGGAACGATTTTTTAAACTTAAGTTCCTTGGAATACTATTCTTGGCTAGTGAATTTAACATACAATGCAAACTGACAAGTGTCAATTGTGATCAATGTGGCACATATATTCTCCCTAAAGCTGTAACCAAACCAAGTTACCCAAAAGTAGGTTTCACCAGCTTCTGATCAATCGTGTCTCGCTCAAATGGCAATAGATCTGAAAAAGTGCGGCCGTGTTGCCAACAGCTCATTTGGCGGTTTTTACAAGCTTGACCGCCAAAGTCAATTTTTTTTAATTTAAATTCAATTTTCGAACTTTCAGTGGTACAAGCTGTAGAGAGCGTCTATTGTATGGGCCCGTCCATGCTCGAGTGGTTTGGGCATCAGCTTTTGATTAAACCTTCACGGACGGGCCCGAGTACACTGAGACAGACGTGCTCGGTAAATCTGTGTTGTCCTAAGTCCCGACGGCGCTAGCGTGACGTCGTCACTTGACCAGGGTTTTAAAACAAGAGGCGTTATTGACTATGTTAAAACACCTTATAAATGGCTAGAAATAGGCAGCCTAATGGTTCTTGTACGCTTATTTTCAATAGGGAAAGGGCATATTTACAAACAAAGAGCGATCACGTGATGATGGAAAGGCACAAGAGCGGATGCCTTTCGTATCTTTGACATGGCGTTTCGCGACCATTCTTAGGAAATTGTTAAATTATCATTATTCAATTACACTTTTAGGCGATGAGAAGTGAATATGTTTAAAAGTTGAAGTATGAGAAGGTATGATTTTTGGGGCTGTAGGGAGCCTAGTGGTCAAAGGGTCTCAGCTTGAGATCCGAAGGTTGAGAGTTCGAGACCCGGTCGCCACTGAAGACCTACCGAGTATATGCGGAGTACGTGCTCGTAAAATCTGTTGGGTCCGAAAGTCCTGTGGTCGGTCATTGCGCAGTTCACCATGGGTACAGGTTCCTGGAGAAAATTTTCCTCCCCTTCAGGGACATGTCTAAATTGTGGAGGTGGCGACAGATGGCAACATCTGTCATATGTGTATGTGTGTGTCTTGTGTTGTCCTACTTGACGATGGCTTATAAGCGGGTCCTTGCGACCAAGCACACAAGCCTGAAAATATATGTCAAACCAACCAACCAAGGTATGATTTTTGTTTTTATTTGCCTTTTTTTGTTTTATTTGTCATTTCTCGTTACTGTTTACAGCAGGGTTTGAAATTTGCCGACTTTCGGATTACCGGAGTTTCGCGACTTTAGAATCCCCGAAGTTTCGCGATTGCTGTTATTTCGCGATTTTCGGATTGCTGCTGTTTCCCGACTTTCGTATCATCAGAGTTCCGCGACTTTCGGATCGCCGGAGTTTCGCGACTTTCGGATCTTCGGAGTTTCACGACTTTCGGATCGCCGGAGTTCCGCGACTTTCAGAGTTTCGCGACTTTCGGAGTTTCGCAACTTTCGGATCTTTGGAGTTCCGCGACTTTCGGATCTTCGGAGTTTCGCAACTTTCGGAATTTCGCGACTTTCGGATTTTCGCAGCTTTCGGATTTTCGCGACTTTCGGAGTTTCGCGACTTTCGGAGTATCGCGACATTCCGATCGCCGGAGAACCGCGACTTTCGTATCTTCGGAGTTTCGCGACTTTCAGATTTTTGCGACTTTCGGAGTTTCGCGACTTTCGGAGTTTCGCGACTTTCGTATCGCCGGAGTACCGCGACTTTCGTATCGCCGGAGTTTCGCGACTTTCGGATCACCGGAGTTTCGCGACTTTCGGATCCCCGGAGTTTCGCGACTTACGGATCCCCGGAGTTCCGCGACTTTCGGATCCCTGGAGTTTCGTAACTTTCAGATCTCTTTCGAAATTTTGTATTTTGGTTTTTCCATCGGCCAGGCCGATATTCGCCATCGGTCGATCCCTAATACATTTTAAAACACTTAAAACAAAATAAACATGCAATACCTCAAAATTAAGGATAAAAAAAGTCAAAATCAATATTTTCTGGCTTGTTTCAAATCAAAATTATGCTGCCATATCTTAAAAATATTTTTCTATTAATTCTTAAGAATCTCAACTTCATAAAAAAAGAATACAAAACATAATTAAGCACAAGACACAAGCTTTTCTAAAACAAAACCAGCCAAGTTCCTGGTCAAACGCACTGAAAATCTGTGTGATATTTAGATTCTCTCTGCCTTTCTAAAAAACACGTTGTTGTTGCGTGACGTAGCACTGCGCTTTCCCTATTACACCAACTTAATAGTAAATTAATTTGCAAGATTTGGCAACAAGATTGATGTAAACTAACTGTAATGTTTTGTTTACCCATTGTTTACCAAATCGCTAAGGCTGGTTCCCAATCAGTTGCACTTGTCAGTAGGCGAAAAACGGCTTAAGCAAGTACACGGAAATACGTCATTGGATCGTTCAGTCAGAGTCTTTCTGTAGTTAGTTGCTTATATATGGTTGCACATATCAATAGGGAAAGCGCAGTGCTACGTCACGCAACAACCACGTGTTTTTTGGAAAGGCAGAGAGAATCTAAACATTGCACGGATTTTCAGTGAGTTTGACCAGGAACTTGGTTGGTTTTGTTTTAAAAAGCTTGTGTTTTGTGCTTAATTGTGTTTTGTATTCTTTTTTTATGAAGTTGAGATTCTTAAGAATTAATAGAAAGTTATTTTTAAGATATGGCAGCATAATTTTGATTTGAAACGAGCCTGAAAATATTGATTTTGATTTTTTTTAAATGCTTAATTTTGAGGTATTGCATGTTTATTTTGTTTTAAGTGTTTTAAAATGTATTAGGGATCGACCGATGGCGAATATCGCCCTGGCCGATGGAAAAACCAAAATACAAAATTTCGAAGGAGATATGAAAGTTACGAAACTCCGGGGATCCGAAAGTCGCGGAACTCCGGGGATCCGAAAGTCGCGTAAATCCGAAGATCCGGAAGTCGCGAAACTCCGAAAGTCGCCAAAATCCGAAAGTCGCGAAACTCCGACGTTCCGAAAGTCGCGGTACTCCGGCGATTCGAAAGTCGCGAAAATCCAAAAGTCGCGAAAATCCGAAAGTCGCGAAACTCCGAAAGTCGCGAAAATCCAAAAGTCGCGAAAATCCGAAAGTTGCGAAAATCCGAAAGTTGTGAAACTCCGAAGATCCGAAAGTCGCGGAACTCCAAAGATCCGAAAGTCGCGGAACAACAGCAATCCGAAAGTCGCGAAACTTCGGGGATCCGAAAGTCGAAAAACTCCGGTGATCCGAAAGTCGCGAAAATCCGAAGATCCGAAAGTCGCGAAACTCCGAAAGTCGCGAAAATCCGAAAGTCGCGAAAATCCGAAAGTCGCGAAACTCCGAAAGTCGCGAAAATCCGAAAGTCGCGAAAATCCAAAAGTCTCGAAAATCCGAAAGTTGTGAAACTCCGAAGATACGAAAGTCGCGGAACTCCAAAGATCCGAAAGTCGCGGAACTCCGGCGATCCGAAAGTCGTGAAACTCCGGCGATCCGAAAGTCGCGAAATTCCGGCGATCCGAAAGTCGCGGAACTCTGACGATCCGAAAGTCGCGTAACTTCGGGGATTCCAAAGTCGCGAAACTCCGGTAATCCGAAAGTCGGCAAATTTCAAACCCTGCTGTAAACAGCAACGAGAAATGACAAATAAAAACAAAAAAAAGGCAAATAAAAACAAAAATCATACCTTCTCATACTTCAACTTTTAAACATTTCACTTCTCATCGCCTAAAAGCGTAATTGGATAATGATAATTTAACAATTTCCTAAGAATGGTCGCGAAACGCCATGTCGAAGATACGAAAGGCATCCGCTCTTGTGCCTTTCCATTGTCACGTGATCGCTCTTTGTTTGTAAATATGCGCTTTCTCTATAGGGTTTTTTGTTGCATTTTTCGTATTTGCCGGTTTAGGTTACATGCCTATTTTTATTGTATTTTAGGTATTGTGTAATCGATGCAATATCCAGGGTTAAAATGGCTTATTAATAAGTAAATTGTTTGTCAAATATAGTTAGTGTTGTTTAAAAATATATTTCGTAATATATATTTTTTTTCTTAAACTGAATTCTAATTAAAAATCGCCCGTGTTTGTATGCTCGGCTCGCCAAATGAATCGACATTCAATCACGAACGCTTTTAGTTTGTATATGAGATTTAAAGAATTGAATCTTTTTAGAACCACATTTGTTTTCGTAGTGGCAAAATAGGTTTGTGTAGTAGGTAATATGTGTTCAAAATAACAAAAATCTATACATATATTCGTTTTAAATTTGAGAAATTATTGAAGAATGAACTATGTTCTTATATTTCTTACAAAATCTAATTTTAGTTACATATGCCTTATGTTCAATAAAAATATATAATATGTATTCTTATGAAAGTAAGCAAATGAAAGAAATATAGTTATATATAGTGTATATATTTTTAAGTAAATGTATTCCATTAACATAAATCAGGTTTTTAAGTGTAACAATATAAAACTAATTTATTTATCTTATTTAACAAAATATTGACGTTTAATATTGTAACGTTTTCTCTTTTTTTTAATTTTGATAAAGCCAAGCTGATAGATGCATGCATGTACTTGTTTAGTATTTTGTGATATTTTTATCAAGGATTTTGATAAAAGCCATAAGAAACAAGAAATTCTTAAATAATAAAAATAATCTACTTTCTTTTTACTTAAATAATTACTGAAATTCTTAATAAAAAAAAGTAGGTATGTAACTGTTATCTAAAACAACTTATACTGAAACGTCATGAAAAAGAAAGTCAACGTAGAATGTAGCTGTAGTGGAAACTTGAAAAACAAAAATCAACAATTTTCCTTTTTATGCACACAAAATTGTAAATTTTCCAGTTTAAGAAACTGTTCGTTGACTGAAAATTAATGGAGCATTTAAAATATATATTTGGTGCAATTCAATAATCTAATGAATTTTAAATAAATATGGCCCTTTTTGTTTAATTTTTTTACTACCTGAAGCAAAAAAATGACCACACACCAAATAATTTGATATTCATAACTCAAGTTTATAAGAGACATATACATTTTTTTTTATGCCATCTCCTGTTCAAGGTAAAAACAATATTTTTATAAATGCGTGGGAAAAAAATCGGACTTTTACATTATAATTTCAATATCAGACGCTTGCAAAAAGTTGGACTTTTAAAAGAGTGAAAAAAGTTGTTTTTTTCTTTCAAAATCAGTGAAAAAAAATTACTTTTTCCACTCTTTCCATAGGATGCCAACATTTAAAGTAAAATGTCTATGTCATAATATTCATAAAATCCAGAGATTTATTGATCTGCTTTATTAAAATAATTATGCGCGTGAATTATTTTGGAACCAATGATATATTTTTCACGTAATTATAAAAAAAAATGGTGGGTTTTTTTAAACTGGTTCATAAGAACAGGTAAGACTTCTTTAATATCAATATCCTTTCTTGCTTTCATCAATCCCGCAATTTTCCACGAATCCTACCAAAGAACTTGCGCGCTGATACAATCAGGCGCCCCTACCCCTCCCCTGAGGCAAGACAGTAAGGCTGGGTTGGTATGAATAGATGCGATCGAGGTGTCGAAAGACACGTGTTACTCTTTCTAAATACCCAAAATACCACAGGTTTCAGGGAAAAGAACGACCCCCCCCCCCTACACACAAATTTTTTGGCTTTTTGTGGCTCTTCCTCTTTGTTGCCTCTCTTTTCTTATTAGACAATAAAGAAATGAATAATGATGGTCACAATGTTTTAAAATAGATGTAATTTTCTGCATCGACATCGTTTGTGTTTACGTGTTTCATGTGGTATGCTAGTTATCTGATATTATGGCTTTCAATACAAAATTAAATAAAAAAAAATATATCCTTTGTGAAACTTTAAATTTTGGCTGCAGAAAACTTTTGTTTTAAGAAAAGGTAGAAGTACGTGTATAATAAATTTTTATCTTATCGTGTACAGATGCTGTTCAAGAATAAATTAAGAAACTTTCAATGTCAAAAAAAAAGGAAAGACTTATTTTTTGTAGCAAAAAAACTTGCGTGAGGTAAAATAGGTCTTATTTTCTATAGGTTGAGATAAGCACAAGCACACAGTATACATCAAACATCATTTTTTTGCATTTCAAGTGTCCCTCTGATAACTGATATTCTTATAAACTACTTTAAATATTGGTTTGTCATTTTTTTTACTCATTAATAACTGCAAATTTGAAATTTATTGTCTTATTCATTCTAAAAGAATTAAAATCTTCATTGTCTAAAAGAATTAAAGTTTCCCGGGCGATTGTTGCGATGGCAATGGTGATTTAATTCTAATACAAGAAGTTCTAAAATAACTAAAATAGCCTACTTTACTGTTACTTAAATGCTTACTAAAATTCTTATCTTGAAAAAACTGGGTTCGTTACAGTAAGTGATATCAACAACCGTTTCTACATTAAATTTATGTACATTAGAATAAATTTCACTAAACACAGCATCCAGCTATAATTTCAACTTCTAAAGCCAATTATTTTCATTAACTTTCTATCGCTAATAAAATAAATATTTCTTATCGTCACCATGATTGTTTGCAGTTATAAATAAATATTTAATTATTCGCAGAACAAAAAGCATAAAACTACTCCAAAATTCACTTAAAATAGGAAATGTAAATTAACAAGTAGGTTTGTAACAGAATCTGTCACTTAACCCGCTTCCGCACAACAGTTGTGTTTAACAGGTAAAAAAGGCGTCAAACACAGCATTAATTCTACATTAAAAATTGCCCGCTAAATTCGGATAGTTTCATTTATTTTATTTCGAAAATTAAATAATTATTACTTAAATCGCTTGCAAAAATTTATATTTCAAATAATAAATATGTAATATTCCTCGCTTTTAAATAGAATGAAAACATTTTAATTCAACATGCATATAATCTCGTAGTAGTGAAATATATTTGACTTCATTTCAAACTGATCTCGATGTCGCAAAAATAAATTTATTTTAATTTATTGTCTAAAAGAATTAAAGTTTCTCGAGCGATTGTTGCGATGGCAATGGTGATTTAATTCTAATAAAAATTTCTTCCCATGCTTTTTAAATGAGCATTAAATGTTGAAGTTTTTTTTAATGAATTGAAGTACTTAGAATACGAATTCTTTTCTGAAATTTTCAATGAATTCTCATTTCGATACGCTGAATTTTTTTGACGTACATCACTTGTCCGTAGCATCTGCATTTGTAGTTTGCAACAGCGCTTTAACCCTTTCAGTCCCAGTGATGCCATTTGGCATCATCACTTTCAATATTTTTTTTCAAAATGTTTAAGTCCGGTATGACATCCAAACACACATCATTCGATTCTTCATACTTTGTTCTACCAGACAATATTTTACATTAATCTCAATAGAGGTCAGAACTAATTTAGTATTTTGTTGTTTTCCACAGTTAAAAAAATTTGTCATTGTTTCAAAAACCATATAAAAAATTTTAATGAATTTTTTTTCTTATGGAATTCGTGTATTTGACCTAAAATAAGCTTATATTGTGAATATCACATGTTTCTGTAGTGTAGTACATTTTTGGACAGAAAGGGTTAAATGACACGAAATTGTATTTTAATGCTCATTCAATGGGAAATTCGTCGACAAATAGTAGATTTATGTCTGTCCGATCGTACAGACAGACGGACAAAAAGTATGAAAGTTGAGTGTCTGAGATTATACCTTTCTAATAAAAAAAAGAATTTTTAAGATTGGATTGATAGAGCCGATTTTGGAAGGTTGAACGGACGGACGGACATCGACAGCATGTCAATACCTACTTTTTTCATTTTTTTTAATTCTTCGAATTAAAAAAAAAATAAAAGTGGGCTAAAAATGCAAGCATTAAGAATTTAGGGTCAATTTATTTAATAAAAATGTTTTAGAATGAATTTTATTTTGTCATGTTTTTCAGATTTTCCTTTAATTAAAACAAACATTATTTAATTTTTCGAAGGGCATCATTTCTTCCATCTGATTAAAACAAACATTATTTACATCCTCAAAAGACATGATTCTTCCATCTAACGATAAATTAGTGCAAGCTCAACTTAGTGAGAAAAAAAATCGCAAGCTAATGATACCAAATGGAAACTTTGGGGTTAAAAGAGTTTAAACCATGCACTCCCCTAATTGTTGTGAGTCTGCAAAGGCTTGACCGCTAATGTTGCAGCCCCATTATAGAAAGAAAGTTATACTATATATTATTATTATATCATATTGTATTACAGCCAAATATATTACTATTATCAAATACTAGGGGGCAAAGCCCCCTACTCCCTACCGCTCGCCAACCCCCGAGAATTGCTACGCAATTAATCTTTGTTTGCTCCGTTAACAAACATGCAAGACTAAGATATTTTAGTTAAAAGGTCCCGACCAACGGGGAGAGTGCGCAAGACGAAAAAGAGAAGACACGTTGGCTTCGGCTGTTTTTTACGATGCGTGGCCGGAAACTCAAGACCGATGACGACAACGTCGACAACAGTTGAAAAATATGCTTGTTTCCGTGGGACAGCTCCAGGGCATCACGTGTAGCTCTAGCTCTAAGCAACGATCTCTACCAAAGCCACGGGACGCAACTTGGAGCAGCCCCGGCACAAAATAAGGATACCGCCACACTTACTTTCAGCGTTTCTGATTGGTTGGAGGGGCGTAAGTCACGTGGCTCTCAAGCGTCCGACAATTACAATTTTAGCTCCTACACTCAAGTTAATAACGCAAAAAGTGGAAAGTTTTATAATCGTTCAGTCCGTCCGGCCGTCTGTCTGTCACCCACTTTCACAGAATGAACCGCAAGCCTCACAAACAAGTGGGAGTGGGATGTGTCATTTTGAAGCAAAAAAACAGTTTAGGCTACATTCCAAATTTCATTAAAAAAATTGAATTAGAAGTTTATTTAAAATTTAAATAACTAAAAATTTAATCTACATTGAAACGACATGCTAATTCTATTTTTACCATAGAATTTTTACTCAATATTTTCACTGTTACCGTTGCATCAAACGCACGAAAAACTTTATTTAAAATAAAATATAAAACTCTTGTAAAAAATATTTATTTATATGATATAATTCAATTTGGATTGTTGTCATAGCACAATAAAGTTATTTTGAAGGTTCATTATATATATGTATGTAGAAAGATGCATATAAAATTTTAAATTTGCATAAAAAATATGCAAAGTTTCGCTCTTATTTTTAAAGCAAAAATTTTACTAATATATTTTTCGAAATGTAATCTGTGGCTGCAAAAAAATATTTATAAAAAAAAAATTCTTTAAACTTCAACAAAATTAGCCAACAATAAAGATTAATTATCAAATCTGCAAAAGAAGATTAAAGAAAATTATTGATTTTGGCTTATAAAAGTTTGAATTAGAACTAGATAAAGGCTCTGTAAGGCGAATTTCTTTCTGAGGTGTTGTTAGTGTGTTTCCTGTTGAGCGTAAATGTTGTGTGGAAGCGGTGGAAGCGACAGATTCTGTAACAAACCAACTTGTTATATTATATAGAGATATTACAATCACAATATTAGCTTTTAAACTTTCCTAGAATTAATTGTATGAGTGTTAATGTTTTATTTTAAAGGAATGTTTCAGCTGATGTAACGCTCTTGTTTCAATTTTTCCTCTTATTGTGATTTCATTGTTTTTTTCGATTTTATTCTAAAAATGAACGTACTTTTCGTCTGCTTCAGAGTTCTTTACAACATGCAACTTGTTTTTATCTAGAACCATATTGCAGAAATAGACAAAAAGAAACTTTTCTTTCTATACAAGCTTTCTTTATTAAATGATTTGAACAACGCACAGCACAGCAAGAAGTTTTCATTAAAAAAATTAATAAATATTCTTAGAAAATATTCACTTTTGAATACCAATAAAAGTAAGCATGCTGAAAAATGACAACTAGACCGTGGAGCTGTTGTCACCTACGTCGTGAAACAACCTTTTTTTTAAAAAAAAAAAAAAAAAAATATCAACTTCCTAAAAAATATTTGTGAATTCAAGAGATGTAATTCTTAATTGGTACATAAGTTAAAACCTTAAAAAAATTGGATTTTTTTACTATTTTAAGGGAACTCTTTAGTGATGCTTTAGTGATGCTTTAGCAAATCAAGCAGTTCAACTAAGAATATTTGCCTTTCGGAAACATGCATTCGCTAAACATAGTTAATTTTTTAAAAAAAAGTCTTAACTTAATCTTAAATCTTTTCTAAACCAAAAAAAAAAAAAAACACCAAATGAACATTTTAAAACATCTCTAAATCAAATAAAACACTTTTTAAATCATTTTTGTTGACCCTCTGCGATCACCACTATGCTCCGCTACCGCTCTGGGCTGCTCTGCGCGGCGCTGTATCTTCTCACATGTTACGCCCCGGGAGGTGTCATCAGCATCAGCAGTCTCGATTGCTGGACTATGGCAATATTATGCTCATTTTAAACAACAGTTAATTTTTACGATTATTTTACCACAGTGCCTTTTTTAACAATATACTTAATGTAATTACTTAGATGTTTTCGTTTTGCTTTTCTATTTTAAGTAGCATATTTATAAAAAAATAGTGCTTTATGGAAAATATTTTAATAACAAATGATAGTAGATACTAGATAATAATTTTGGATCTTTGTAAAAACTTGATATAACTATTTAATTAAGATGAACGCTTCTAGATGCACAGCAAAACAAAAGTTAATAGACAAATTTGCATTATTATTAATCATATGAAATAGCAACAAATAACTCAATATCTTAATATAGTTTTTTATTTTCTCTCAAAATATTTTTCAAAAACTTAAATTTTTAACTACCTCTTTTCCCTTGAACAAAAAGCTAAAGAGAATAATTTAAACATACTCGTTTTATAAAAATAATATAATTTAAAAGAAAAGTTTACTATTTTATTCATTGAGAATCCTAGAATTTTTGAAAATTAATTGAAAAATATAATCTTCGAGACATTTTTATGTATCGTTAATAAGTTCCTTTTACAGTACGAGTTTAAATCGAAACAAGTCCACGTCATTATAAGTTTTGTCAGTAAAATTTTAGCTTAGTTTCATCAGTGTAAGAGAAAAAAATACAGCCGAATGTATTCCTAGCGATAACCGCGCCAAAGTGGCAGACCAAAAGATTTGGTTAGTCCCCAAAAGCAAAATGACGTACTTCCTATGACAACCTCACACATGTACTCGTTGTAGCCGTTTTTGCTCCTTCGGACAAGTGCAGCTGATTGGAAACTAGCTTCAGCCTTACCAAATTTGCTACTCCGGTGGTGCAATTGTTGGGATACTAGCCTTCGGAGAGGCTGGGGTCGGGCCCGAATATCAGTAAGGCATGGCTGTTTATGACCGTCAATAAATGGCATTATTTGTCTATGTGTTTGTGCTTTCCTTTCTTCGTGGGTCTCTTGTGCTTGTAAAAATTCTTTTTGCGTCTGTTCTACTTGACGAAAGCTTATAAGTGGCTCTCTGAACAAGCACACAAGCTGGAACATATATGTACCTACCATTACCTTTACAAGCCTGAATTCGCTAACAGTACCGAATTTATTAAAGAATTATAATAATACAAAAATATTTTGCACTTGTTGTTCTTAAAAGGAAGAGCTTTGTTTTCAAAGTAAGTGTTGAGTTTCAAGTTGATTGTTCGCTATTATAACTTTCGACAACAAACTAAATTTAGGTAGAAATTTACTGTACGGTTCCTAACCATTGGCGAACTTTCCGAAATCGCGTTAAAAGTCCGTATTTTGTCGACTTTCAAGAATCAGAAACCCAAACGAAATAAGCAAATAACGCTCAGATAGGGTTGCCGGAAAACGCAACAGTTGCGAAGTCAAGGAATTCGAATCATCAGTCGAAGTCAGACAGTTTGCCACAAAAAACTATTTATCGCCACATCTGAAACAAATTTTGTGATAAAAATTGCTCTTCCTGGGTCAGTGACTTTTCTGTTCCATCTTAACGGCATCTCGAAAATCACGTTTTTTACAACACAGTCTTTGCTTATATTTTTAGTTTACCGTAAAACCTGTATAGGGGTGATTCTTCGAAAACAGGAAAGGTAAAAATCTACTGTGGGGTCCCCCTTCCTTGGCAAATTTTCCCAAACCTCGCCAAAAGTCTGCATGTGGCGGCTTACGATATAAAGACCACAATAAAGAAAATTGTGTTGTGAAAAAGTTGAATTGGGTGAGAAAAGGTTGCCGAAGAACTTTATAGGTGCTATGTCAGAGAATAGTTGCCAGAAAGAAATATTTACCGCCATTGTGAAAAATCGTACGATTTTTGACACTTGTACCTTGTCTGTTTACAAGGCGAGCTTCGAAAACTCGTTCTTCCCCCATTCCTTCGCAAAATACGCTCACGCCGTTTCGAAGAAAACCACATGTGGGGTGGGGGAGAAAAATGCTTTCGCAGCTCCCATTTAGGCTAGACAGGGTATAACTGTAGTTCTAAATTACAGTATCAAGCGCCCTCGTGTAGCTCTAGTACAATGATGATTAAAACTAACTTAACTGATTGTGATTATTTTTTACATCTTAAAAAATCGACTTATATCATTTAACATTTTCTTACAATATTTTTTAGAAGCCAAATATCAACCAAACCCTGTAAAACCACACCTTCGTGTCCTGGCACACATTTTTTAATGCTAAGCTCTGTTAAAGTAAATTTAATTGTAAATGATACTATATTTGATAAATAGAAAATGAGCTTTAATTAATTGACTTATTTGTATAAGTGTGTTTTTAATGTGTTCGTCCCAGATATAATTCTCATATCCTTTACTATAAGATTTAAGTTCGAAAAAAACTTTTCAGAAAGAAGTACTATTTACCCTCAGTTTGGTTACAAAAGAAAGGCGTCTTTTATGAGTTGTGGGTTCATAAAAAATCATAGTATTGGGCCCATTTTGTTCGAATAAATGCAATTTAATTTTTTTTTTTTTGGGTTTTTTTTTTTTAGAATTCTCACCTCCTTTACTGCTGCTGAATAAAAAGTTATGAATTGTTTTATAATTTTTGCCTGTAATGCCTGGTAATTTTTTGGTTGGTACAAAAAAAAGATTGCTATGCATGATATCCAATAAAGACTAATAGTAACAGGTAGACCTTGTGGAATTTTTTCTGACATTTAAGATAATTGGAGTTCTACTGTGGCAGTCGGAATAAGTTCAGAAGAAATATGTAATCCAACTTAATCTATTAAATGGCTACTAATAAGTGTTTAGAAACATGAGATTTAAAAATATATTACGTATATAGAGTTAAAACAAAAAATTTCCTACGATTTGATTTTGCAATAAATAGTCATGGACTTTTCCCTTCCCTACACTCAGGTTAATTTTCAAGCTTATGGGCTACAAGTGCTTGAAAAATAGCTTTTTCATCCCATACTTTTCAAGGAGTTTGTGAACCATGTTATGACGTGATTCTCTGATTACATATTTCTTCTGAACTTATTCCGATTTTAAAAGTTAGGTAGGACAAACAATAATTAGATTTTTACTATGTACAACTTCCTGAGTGACTATTTTTAATGTAATTTTTATTTGTTTTATCTGTGTTAAGAACTTTATAATTTATATTTTCTGTCTTTTTGATTTGTTTATTGTATTTTAGGTTTTGCTGGAAAGCTACTTTTTACAGTACTACACTTCTATACAAGGTTAAATGGAACTTTAAATTATGATTAGTTCAACTTAAAGTTGGAAGAACGTTAAGCAGATTATCAGAACAATTCTTCTAGCATTTCTCAAAAGGATTCTGCCAGAATATCAGATGTGATAAACTGCTTTTAACAATCGCTGTTAAAATGGAGCACATTGGTGGAGTTTGTATCGTGAGTAATGTGTGCAAGTCTGACTTTCAAAAACATCTAACACACTCTGGAGAAAAGCCACATAGCTGTGAATTTTGTAACAAAGGATTTAGTCAGAAGTCGGATCTTCGACGCCATCTTCGATCACACACAGGAGAAAAGCCACATATCTGTGAAGTGTGTAACAAAGGATTTAGTCAAAAGTCTGTCCTTGAAAGACATCACCGAACACACACAGGAGAAAAGCCATATATCTGTGAAGTGTGTAATAAAGATTTTAGTCTGAAGTCTACCCTTCACATACATCTTCGATTTCACACAGGAGAAAAGCCATATAGCTGTGAAATGTGTAACAAAGGATTTCATCAACAGTCTGCCCTTGAAAAACATCATCGAGCACACACAGGAGAAAAGCTATATATCTGTGAAGTGTGTAACAAAGGATTTAGTCGGAAGTCTAACCTTCACAGACATCTTCGATTACACACAGGAGAAAAGCCACATATCTGTGAAGTGTGTAACAAAGAATTTAGTCAAAAGTCTGCCCTTGAAAAACATCAGCGAACACACACAGGCGAAAAGCCATATATCTGTGAAGTGTGTAATAAAGATTTTAGTCGAAAGTCTACCCTTCACTTACATCTTCGATTACACACAGGAGAAAAGCCATATAGCTGTGAAGTGTGTAACGAAGGATTTAGACGGAAGTCTGCCCTTCACCTACATCTTCGATCACACACAGGAGAAAAGTCACATAGCTGTGAAGTGTGTAAAAAAGGATTTAGTCAGAAGTCTGACCTTCAAATGCATCTTCTATCACACACAGGAGAAAAGCCACATATCTGTGAAGTGTGTAACAAAGGATTTAGTCAAAAGTCTGTCCTTGAAAGACATCACCGAACGCACACAGGAGAAAAGCCATATATCTGTGAAGTGTGTAACAAAGGATTTAGTCAAAAGTCTGTCCTTCAAATACATCTTCGATTACACACAGGAGAAAAGCCATATACCTGTGAAGTGTGTAATAAAAGATTTAGTCTGAAGTCTACCCTTCAGTTACATCTTCGATCACACACAGGAGAAAAGCCATATAGCTGTGAAGTGTGTAACAAGGGATTTATTAACAAGTCATCTCTTCGACGCCATTTTCGATCACACACAGGAGAAAAGCCACATAGCTGTGACGTGTGTAACAAAGGATTTAGTCAGAAGTCTGCCCTTCAAATACATTTACGATTACACACAGATGGACGATTGCACACAATTTAGCTAGATGCAACCGAATTCTTCTATTTATTTTAACAAAATGAGTTCCACCATGATTATTCCGCCTATTTTTTTCAAAATCTAAGGAATTTTAAGCTCTGCCCTACTTCAGAATCATTGAGTTAGAATAACGAACACTTTTACGACTCTTTTAGAAATCCAAATGTTATTCAAATTTTTAACTAGAAAATACACTTTATCGGCGACACTAGGCGTGAATGCAATCATTCTGAGCACTTTCTTATCGCCAATGAAATTCAAAGCCCCATAATGTATAATTGCCTCGGTGGGGGGCGGGTATATGAGTGATTGCCCTTCTTGGCTCAGATGCCAACAAGCACTCACTTTTAGGGAGAGGGTGAAAGTAATAAGGTCAGGTTTTACCTTTAAGCAAGTGCAAAAAAAACTCTGAAAAATTGCATCTGACGCCTGAGAGACAACCTTCCCCAGGATTGGTGTTAATGTTGTTGAAGAGTGACAGTGGATACAATTAGCTAGTAGCACTTGGAGTATTGTCTTCCTTGCTGCACTTGTAAAAAATGGGTCGCAGACGTCCTGTGTCCTATAAATCAATAATACAGTCAAATCTCGATAACTTGACTTCCTACAAGTCGAATAATCCGCTAACTCAAACTTTTAATCTAGTTCGGAAACATTTCTATTCTTTTCTTTTAAAAACTGTCTCAATGACTCGAAGTGAACATCTTCTAAGTCGAAATTTTTCTAATAGATTTCCGCTGTGAAGTACGCAATGTGACTAACATGATGTGAAATTAACATCAATTAAGTTAGTTTGATCACTTTTTAACCGATGACAATGGCCTCTTATACGTTTTGTCATTTGGATGACAAAAACAATGAGGTCAAATATGGCGTCATTAAAAGTTTCATAAGTTTTTGTAAACCTTTTGGCTCCATTCTTCTCTTGTTGTTTACTGTTAAAAATTAAAATGCGTAAAACTATAGTATTATGGCACACTATCAAACCAGTAGAGAAGAATGAGAGGTATCATCGATAACTTGAACTTCGGATAAGTCGAATATTTCTAGGGGTCCCCTGGGGCTTTGAGTTATCGGGTATTGACTGAAATAAAAGAAAGGGTCTGTGGATCGTGAAAATCCTACTTACACTTCCCTCAGAAATCCGAAATTTTTAATTTTCAATTAGTTTGGTATTTAGAATATTTTTATTATAATTTTTACAAATTATTTAAATGCACAGTGGTTATAAAATAATGCTTGCTATTTGGAGTGGTCTGTAGATTGTATAGATAATCCGAATGCAATAAACATTGAGACACTTACTAATCAAGAAGGGGGGAAAGAATGCAATCATAAAAAAAATAAACTAGTCTCTTGACCAGGGTTATAATTTACGAGGCGTAGCCAATAATGGCCAACACAGCCAATTACGCCTTGTAATTTAAAACCCTGGTCAAGATACGAGCTTTTTTGTGATTCCATTCTTTTTTCCCCTTCTTGATTAGTAAGTGTCTCGTCTCTTGAACAGGGTTCTTAATTACAATGCAAGCCATTTACGGCCAACACAGCCACTTACGATTCGTAATTTAGAACCCTGGTCAAGAGACAAGTTTATTTTTTATGATTGCATTATTTTTTCCTCTTCTTGATTAGTAAGTGTCTCAGCAATGTTTGCTACATTCGGATTATTCATTCCTCTCCAAATAGCGAGCGTTATTTTATAGCCCCCCAGTACCTAATTTTCAATAAAAACATTCTATAATTGATTTTTTTTCCAATTTTTATTTAATAAATAAAACTCTACAATCATTAGTTATGTAAAATAAAAACTAATTATTGTTCATAAGTAACAATTAGTAGTAACAAATTAATAGCAAAACTATATTTACCAAGAAAATTTTAATAAAAAATAATTTAATTTAAAAATAAATTTAATCAAGTTAATTTTATTGAAAAATTGAAATAGCTCCAGAATTTTTTTTCTAGTTGCGCCCCCAGGTTCAGCGTTAACGAAAATTATGTATAAGCACAAAAGCTTTATTTATAGGATTGTGTTATTTCAATATTTTTTTTTGTTGATTTTACTTTTTTTTATGGTGGATCAGAATTTCTCAACTTGATAGTAATTATATTTTCAAATTTAACTGATATTTACAAAAATCACATGTCCAGTTGAAAATTTAACCACAAGTAGCTATACCCGTCCAGTTATACGGATTAGAGTTAGATTTATCGTCTCTATCGTAGTTTTGATTTATCGTTGCACTATAAGGATATTGGCCACTCGCTGAGAGAACCACAGTTAAGTGAGGAGCCGACACTTGATTGGCAACCAGCGCAAATTTTAAAGACATGGTCAAAGGTTTTGTGATGTTGGGCAACAGCGAATTGTTACAGACTACGAAGCTAACAATCAAAAAGGTGGACTTTATTTCAAACAAATAAAAATAATTACAGGTTGGAAATAGAAAATATCATAAAAATGTGTTTCATATAAAGGAAAAACAAGGAATAAATAAATTTATCTATTAAAAAAAAGTGTCCTATTCATCGTCTCTTCATTGCCTTTCGTTCCATTTTCTTCTGCTTCTTTTCGTCTACTTCTTGGCCAGGGGCAAAGAACCATGGGGACAGCACATTCACCCACAGCATATAGAAGGCACGGACTGGGGCCTGTAAAGCAGAGATTAGATCAGGTGTCGTCATAGAGATCATAGTTAAAGTATTAGGGTGGAGTATCATGTGACCTCCAATGCCAACGACGGGACAAGCATGGGGAGCAAAATTGGAAGGTTATGGGGCCAGTGTTGAAAACACTACGAGAAGAAAAATTCCATGAAAAAATAAAATTTTATTCTAAAATTTAAACAAAAATATTATAAAAATACTAGGAAAGCATTTCAAGTTTTTTAAAAGCCACTAAAAATATTCCAAAATGAAGCTAGTATTTTTATGTTTTTTTTTTTTAATTTTAGAATAAAAAAAACTTCGTGGCATTTTTCTTCTTATAGTGTTGGCAACACTGGCCAACATAACCTTCCAATTTTGCTCTCCATGCTCGTCCCGTCGTTAGCATTGAAGGTCACATAATCCTCCACTCTAATACTTCAACTATGATCTCTATGGGTGTCGTACATCTCATCTGACCATGGAATGTAGATACAAAAAATTATTCTTGGAATTTCCCTTGGGACAAACCTGAACGATTAAAGACAGGCACAGATCCAGAGTTCCTCCAGGGGGGGAGGGGGGAGGATTTGCATTAACTTATTTTAAATAAATTTTGGCAACTGGTTTCAAGTACTTGTCTGACACTATTATTCTTTAAGGACATATTTCTTTGATAGATGATTTGATATTAAAACAAAAAAACTGTACAAAATGCTTTAATAATATGCATTAAATATTAAAGCCCCTAAAGAGAGTAATCTCATATGTTTGAAAATGCAATGTGCAAAATATTAAAAAGTTTCATAAAAATATCTGGAATAATCCACGGAAAAAAACCTTTGTCGACAGGATATCTCTCCATATCAGGCCTCTTTGGCAACGATAGTCATCGCTTAAACTGTTGTAAGTAAACTGGTTTCCCAATTGGTTTTTCTCTTGGGATAACTGATGCATGCAAAAGACAACTTCCGCACTTGGAACGAGAGAAAGAAACCGATCTCCAGTCACCAAGCAGTCCTGAATAATACAGACAGATACCCAGTCAATAAACTTTTTTTTCCCCTGGACAATTCAATTGTGAATATCAAATGACATACCTTCCCTAATGTAACACAGTTAGTCCCATAACTGGATGTCAATAATTCTTTAATAGTACACTAGTTTAGTACAGCCGGCATGACTCCATTTTTAGACTACTTTCCGTTTTTTTTTTTTAAATTGAGAGAATAAAATAAGTAATAAGTAGGTATTGACTTCATAGAGATTTTGTCCATCTGTCCATACCTAGGTCAATTTAATTTTACAAGCGGATTTCATGTCATGGTAGTACAAAGTTTTTACCTTGAATTTTTTTTAATGTATCTTATTTGATCAGTAAGTATTGCATAACAAATTAGACATAAAACTTCATTTACTAGGGAAAAAAACTCCTGAAATATTGGTTTCTGCAACCCGTATTTTGTAACTGACATATATACTCACGTGAAATGTTGGATCAAGTTAAAGGAATTTTTTTTTAATTATTAAAAAATAAATGTTCACAATAGAAACTGATTTGTCAGAAGTCACCAAAGAACCATTACATTGAAAAAAATAGTGCTTACTAAAGGTGGGGTAAAATTACTGTTCTGTAAAATAGGTTAAAATTCAAAAGCTTGAAATCAGGTATATCATAGGCTTTACTCTTAAACTTAGCCATTTAATTATTTTTTAATAAGATTAAAAATAACAAATATACTTACTAAAAGCAAAAACAACCAAAAATAGTTGGACACCAAAGATAGAGTTTGAACACAAGCAGTTAATATAATTAAGTCTTTTAAATGCCTGAAAAAATAAACATAATTTAGGTCAACCCAAAACAAAAGATACTTTTTAAATTACAAATGGAAATCGCATGTTGAACAAATGTAATTTTTCGAGCTGAACCTACTAAATTATTCAAAGCTTGAAGATTCGATTAATTGAGAAAAATCAATCTGTCCAATATCTAGGATACAGTAGGTAGACCCTATAATTTTCTATAATCAGTATTCTATATTTAGTATTTGTTTTACACAAGTTAAAAATAATAAGACAAAAAGAATTCTTTGTAATAATCCTTACATTGAAATACATAACAAAATATATGTAACTGGGGGGCTTAAAATGAGTCCAATACTCCGTTATTAGCCCACGAGTCTTTAGTAGGTTAAATCCCATCAAATACTTAAAAGATTTCACTAGATTAATACAAATGGAGCAGATTGCTCATTTTACAAAAATACACAAGTACAACCTTAAAATATAATTTTAACAAACTAGCAAAACATGGCAAAGAATAGTGTGTCATTTCAAATAGTTTGGCTAAGTCTAAAATTGAGAAATGTGGCAACAACCAGTTTCTTAATTATGTCTTCATTGAATATTAAAACAATAAAAGCATTTAAATGCAAAACAGCTGGAGATAAATATCATTAAAAACCAGTGTTTAAGCTGGGTTTTGAAATTTTTTTAGCATTTTAGCTAAAATCAAAAATTTAATTTTTTGGCTTTTTTCAAATGATTTTAGCATTTTAGGAAAAACAAGTTAAAATATTTTTTTATTAATTTATTACAAACTTTTTACCTAAATACATTCTCATATTTTAGGCTCCATGATTCTGCGAGGCTTTTTTGCTGCCCATGTTTTGAAAGCCGCATAGAAGTCAAAGTTTTCTTTTGGCGGCTCTTCAACATTTATCATTAGGAAATTATTTACATTAGATACTAAAAGTCTGTTTTAATTACATTTTTGGATGAATTTTAACTTCTAAATCTGTGATTTTTCTTTTTATACCTCCAACTAGCCACTTCTCCATTTTAAACTACTTTTTTTAAAGAAAAGCATACATTAAATTTCTGAAAAAGACAAAGCCAAAACAGGTTGAACCCTAGAGAAGTTCAATAGTAATGCGTTGATCCAGAATGAAATGGACGAATCCAAATGAATAGACAAGTTCAAAAAGGTGTAAATAATGATGGGTAGGTCCAGAATAAACGGATCCAAATGATTGTGTCTATAAAAGAAACAATCGGATCCACCAAACACAAGTTCAAAATGGCGGCAATAATGATGTGTCTGTCTGGAATGAACAGATCGAAATGAACGTGTCCATAATAGGAACAATCGGATTGGTTCCTCCCCTCTGTTTATTTTCGCATTTTAGCGAAAGTGGCTGTCAAGATTTTCACAAAATGCAATTTCTTTTTGTAATTTGCTAAAAAAGCTATCACAATGTTAAAAACATACACAACTTTAATGTCAATTCAACACACAATTAAAGAGCTTAGTGAAAGAACATGCTATGTGACAATTTCAAAAAAATTGAGATTTTTGTGTTGATTAACATTTATTCAATCCATAAAAGATAACAAGTTTTCTCCCCTTTTTTTAATAACATTTAAGTATATTTTTTTCCCTTGTAAGTGCTATTTTTAACATGTCTAAATGCAAACTTAAATGTTTAATGAGTTCATTTTTCACCTTTTTGTCACAAAGCATATTCTTTCACAAAGTTCTTCAATTGGAAATATACATACTCAGCGAAACCCGACTCCATGTTGAGGTCAATGCCCCCATCTAGTAGCTGGCCGGTTTCTGAATAGGTGGCTTTGGCCATGTGGCTCATAAACTGAAGACTACCAGCATAGGTCGCAATAGTAGCAACGGTTAAGAACTAAAATGTGGAAGAGCGAAAAGTAAAGATTATTAAACTTTATTATTTAGCTATTTTAATTTATAAAAGGATGATTATTCGATACAAAATAAACAGTAGACTGTTCCCATATATCTATAATAATAAAAGAAAGAGTCTGTCTGTGTGTATGTCTGTGGATCGCAAAAGACCTACTTAAACTGCTCTAAAAAATTCGAAATTTTTAATATAGATTCCTTTTAATACCTACGTGTGCACCTGAGGCTTAGTTTTTTCATATTTGATTGTGATTTTTAATTAATATAATTAGTTTAAAAAAAAACGTCATCCACGTGGGATTGCGGGACCATAACAGGGCTTGAAAATACATGGACCGGGCCGAAACGGGGACTTGACGCCATCCTCTTCTTAGTTTGATTGATTGAGTTTGGTTGAGATATGCGCTCGCCCTAAGGCTGCTTCATCCTCTATTAGTGTTTGCTTTTTAAGTGTGCATGCGCCAACACGATTTTAATTTTGTTTTGATTTTGAGTGTATTTTCACAAGTAAGCATGCCTCTAAAAGGAAGCAATGCGAAGTTAACGGGTTCCCAGTAAGGCGGGACCATACTGCTAGTAGGAAATATCTTAACAATAAGGAAATGGCACATCCCAATATTCTTCAATGTGAAGTGTGATGTTCTCTGTGTAATTATTGTTACCTAGAATATCTAAAGAAGTAAGGTGCAAGGGCATCACATGATTTTTTTTAATGTGGTGCCTTCAGCAATACTTCTTTGAATAATACAGTAAACAATAATACTGCAGAATCACATCTTAGCTCTATGAAGGGTCTGGTAAACTTTAGAACTTTAGTAGGTGATCCTAATAAGTGAAGACAGGAAAATGTTGCGACTAAGGTATATGGTTCAAAATTCTAACCAAGGCAGCGGTACTATGTATCGTCAGTCAAATTGCAAAACCATGAATGTGCAGATACTAGGGACTGGTAGTTTTTTAAAAAAAAACTTCTTTTTGATTCAACATGTACTTTTTTACTCCGGTTTTAATCAGTGCCAGTTAAAAGTTACTAAAAATTGGTTCTTTGAATAACCAGATCCAGGTAGGCTGGAAGGCTACCAGTGGCTTAGTTCTTGATATCTTAAGGGATATTCCGCAGCGAGAGTGTTAATAACAAACCATGTCATGCAAAATCATTATATATTTTAAGACTCTATAATCAATTGCTTTATCAAACAGCACAAAATTTTCCCTTTGGTTTATCCAGTTTAATTCTTTATTCAAACCAATTCTGCAGTTTTAATCAGTTTCAGCTAAAGAACTGTTTTTGCCCATTGAAACGAAGCAAAAAAAACGGTTTAAGGTTTTCTATCATTCTATTCCTGTGTTTTTTTGCACATTTGCGGTTTTGTCATTTTACTGGCAATATCTAACAAACTGAAATGAAGAGTTCAGGGGAAAAAACCCTTCATCAACAGGTTATTTTTCAGTTTCAGGCCTCTTTGGCGACAAAAGCGAGTAATCACCTAAAATGGTACAAAGAAATCGGTTTCTCAAGTGCCTCTCTCGCAGCAAACATGATTCACATGAGGCAACAGTGTACTGCGAGAGAAGAACCCAGTATCCTGCCGCCAATGTTTCCCAAGCAGACCTGAATATGGGCAGATTCCTATCAATCAAGGAGTTCTTCACCTGAACTCTTCAAATCAAAATACTACCGAAAAAGGAGACAGTTCCAAATTTTTGTGGCAAAAGAAAAAATTTGGAATTTTATAAATTTTGAAAAAGCTTATCATGCAGAGCCGAGGCAGCAGCAGTCTCCTTAGTGAAAATAAAAGTTTTTTTTTTTTTTTTTAATATCTTATCAGTTTTAATCCTAATGCTGTTTAAAACAGGGAGCAGGAATGTCATTTCAGGTAGTTCCTAAAAACTGCAAACTGAATGTCTTATAAGAAAAACGACTAGCTCAAATCAAATGATCAAAAACCAAGTATAACAAAAATATAAAAAAAAACTCTCCTAGAAAGAGAGTGCAAGTAAAATGTTTTATAAAAATCCTATTTTTCTGGAATCTTTAAAGAATGGTGCCTTCTGATGATGAGGAGGAGGAAATTCAATTAATGGAACATAATATAGTTAAAAAAAATTAACTATAAAATATATAAATAACTTACGATGTAAAAGGTTGTATATGATTCCCAAAATAATGTCAACATCACTGCAAGGTACGTCAGCTACACAAAAATAAAATAAGAGCACAAATATACAATAAATTAAATGTATATCCTTAATTAACTAAATTATGGAGCAAATAATTCAATTAAAGGAGCTGTATTAAAAGAAACTTATTATAATAATTACTATACTTAATAACAATACTTAAAACTTTACTAATCTCAAAAATAAGGAGAGGTAAATACTTACTTCTGCAGATACTCCCATAATGGAATAAAATTTAATGGTTGCTTTGTTTTCTTCTACAATCTGCTTTTGGCCTTTTGTGCCCTGTTTTCCTTTTTGAGGCTGAAACAGAAATTGGTATCATCAGTTTGAATAAAAGTTTGGTCAAAATAATGCTTAACTAGAGCTACATGTGGGCTATTAGTGATGACCTAGTAGTGATTTTGAAACCATGTAAAGTGAAAAGGTGAACTAAAAGCTGGTACCCTTTGCAACCAAAGAGAAACAGCTACAAGCCATGATATAATGGCTAGTATTCATTAGCTACTTTTGTCCAGCTTGAAAAATTAACATAGCATTTCTAGATTAAATATCAAGTGGAATGCTTAAACCACAATTGATGCTATCCAACGCAATGCAAATATAGACCGGCCATCATATCATAGCTTTTCCTAGAAACATTGTGTATGTCAGGTCTCGGGAATATAATAAATTGAATGTGTGCCATCAGACCATCTTGTAGTCTAAGAGCTAGCAACGTTTTTGAGAGAGAATTTTAGGAGGGCCAGTTTTAAGATATGCTATCTCTCTCACTCTCCCGGACATCATGCAGGCTATCTGGCTGGCGGTAGTGGTTGCGTTCATCAGTGCGCATCTTACTGATACAAGTAAAAAATTGATTTTTCAAATCATTTTAGGACGTTTTATTTTTTTATTATTATTTTTAGTGAACTTTTTGCAACATAAATCTATAATTGTCAGACATTTTTATTGTTGTTTAAGCTGTGCCAGACGCTAATTTTGATTTTAAAAGCTCAAGTGTTGCACAAATTATCAGCTCATTACAAGTATTGCCACATGGTATTGCGCAATGAATGACGATGACGTAATTACAATGATCGGTGAATTCACACTTGAGCAGGTAATTTGGGCAACACTTGAGCTTTCAAAATTAAAATTAGCGTCTGGCACAGCTTAAACAACAATAGAAATGTCTGGCAATAATTGATTTGTGTTGCAAAAAGTTCGCTAAAAATAACAATAAAAAAATAAAACGTCCTAAAATGATTTGAAAAATCAATTTTTTACTTGTATTAGTAGGATGCGCACTGAGGAACGCAACCACTACCGCCACCCAGATAGCCCTTATGATGTCCGGGAGAGTGAGAGAGATAGCATATCCTAAAACTGGCCCACCTGAAATGCTTGTTTTTTCGACGTTGCTAGCTCTCGTACTATTGGTTGGCCAAGCTGGGCAGTTGCCAGGGAGGCCGCACTGAACCGGAGGAACTGGATTTCAACAATTGCGGCCTCATGCGCCTATAAGCCGTGACGATTCGCAAGGCAAGGTAAGGTGTCATCCCCATTTATTCACATGGCATTATTTACTAATGAGGTTTCATCCCCCTACACCATTTGCTACGAGGAATGTTGAATGATGAGTGAACCTGGGAATGTAACTTCAATGCAGTTTAGCCTCAACCTTCATAATCACGCCATCCCACAAAAATTAAAGTTCGACTATTATTAATCACATTGATTTGATTTATCTGAGCAATCAGTCCAGGGTTTACCACAAAGGAAATATCATTATACATGTTCTAGTATTTTTAAACATGTTTCAGTTATGTGGCATGTCTGAAAGTGAACTAAATGCAAGTTAATAAATCCGTTTCAGGGTCACAGTGGATTAAAATTGCACAAGCTCACTCTGAAAAGAGTATTGTTAAGTATTTTACAACAAAATAATAATAGAGGGAAGTTTCAATGCAATATTTTTCAAAAAAGTCAACATTTTAATTCAACGGCACATTTTCACGAAACATCATACTCTGAAAAATTAACAGGGCGATAGTTTGTAACAAGATCAAAAAGGAAACTCTTATATATAAACCGGTTAATATCTAAAAATAGAAAAAACATCCAGATTAACTTACAGCCATTTTTTTACGATATAATGATTAGAATTTTAACAATTATTTAATACGAAAGGCTAAACTTTAAATATTTTGAATATGAATTAATAATTCAAATTTCAAAGAGCGTCTGCTCGTGCTCACGTCAACAAAACAAAAAGAAAACTAATAATTGATGCCAAATTCTAAGGTGTAATATTTTAGAGCAGTATTATGATGGTTAATAACAAAAGAAATTAGATATTTAATAACTTTTCCAAGCAAATATTTTTAAAAAGTAACTAAATTCATTTTGGAGACTAATAAAGTTTTTTTTTTAAATAACGTTTCCCGTTGATCAAAATATTTTTTCTACTTTCAAAATTGGCATCACTTTTGCATTGTTGTTAAAGCGGAAAACGAGCATTTTGTTCCGAAACAGTAATGAAGTTTAGTTAATAAATAAAATAATACACTGTTATCTTCCATCAAATCGGGCAGCCATGGAGGATATAGTAGCTTTCTCGGGGAACCTGAGGTTCGACATCGAGCTTGCTCTAGAACAACAACTGGGAGCCTTGCCCCTACCGTTCCCCGGCATGGACAAATCGGGCTCCTCGATATGCGATTTCTACTTGAAAGGTCAGTGCAGCAAAGGTTCAGCCTGTCCCTTCCGTCACGTGAAAGGGGACCGGACGGTCGTCTGCAAGCACTGGTTGCGGGGCCTCTGCAAAAAAGGTGACCAGTGCGAGTTCCTCCACGAGTACGACATGAGCAAGATGCCCGAGTGCTACTTCTACTCTCGCTTCAACGCGTGCAGCAACAAAGAATGTCCGTTCCTGCACATCGACCCCGAGGCGAAGATCAAAGACTGTCCGTGGTACGACCGCGGCTTCTGCAGGCACGGCCCCAACTGCCGGCACCGGCACACGCGCCGGGTCATCTGCGCCACCTACATGTGCGGCTTCTGCATAGACGGACCGGCCTGCAAGTACATGCACCCCAAGTTCGACCTCCCCATCCAGGACCCCGGCCAGCAGCCCAAGAAGAACACCATCACCTGCCACTACTGCTCCGAGCCGGGACACAAGGCCATCTCATGCCCCAACCTCCCGCCCGAGATGAAGGAGGACCAGAGCGTCATGAGGGCCGCCATCAACAGCACCCAGCAGCAGCTGGTGACGGTGCAGATCCAGGACGGACAGAAACAGCAAGGGTACAGGCCCATCGACCAGGTGACGTGTTTCAAGTGTGGGGAGAAGGGACACTATGCGAACAAGTGCCCGAAGGGACATTTGGCCTTCCTCAGTCTTGCCCTGCAGAACAATCCAAGGGCGCAGCTTCAAACTTCGTAGTACTAGTGTTTTAATTCAATTATAGTCGTTATGAAATTGGCAGCAGCAAGCAGTTTCTATCCTGATATGTGAATACTGAACATCAGTAACAATCTAATATAATCAAATAAGATTTGAGTTATTTCATTCTCTTCTGAAATTAGACCTTGGTTGACATAAGAGAACGTTCTCAAAAGCCCCCTCAGTTTGAGAAGCATGGCTGTGGTATGTTTAGCCTTAGCAACTTCCCAAGCATGTTATTTTGTTGTACCTTGTATGCATTATAGTCCTTCTGATTGTTAGTGAGCTTCAAGGTTATTCTTTTCTTTTTTCCCTTGGCTGGTCAATTAAACAGTGAAAAACCATCCTAGTTCCCATTTTTTCTCACCTTACTTGTATATAATATGAGTAGTTAGGTATGATAATGAAGATCCTTAGTATGTTACCTAGACAACCAGTGAAGGGAAATAGAAAAAAAGATTGACCTTGAAGATTATGTTTCATAAACTGAACAAAACAACTATAATTAATGAAAGTATGTATGAGTGTGCTTGGATTGCTTCAAATACAATAATACATAGGTCAGCTTTTCTTCAGATATTAAAAAAATTTATGCATGGGTATATGCTTGTTAATGATACCCAGCCTTTATATGAGCTATAAAAGCTTAATTGCACAATCCTTGTGCAAAAAGTTTTTGTAAAAACTTTTGATTTGTCTAATTTACCAAACAGTGGTCTTTATAAAAGCCGCTGTCCTTCCTAGGACCTAATATAATTAAGTCTGGAAAATGGTTTTCATTTCTTAAATTAATTTGCTTGGTTTAATTTTTCACAATTGCTTCCCTACATCATATTTTGTGCACTTTTATGGTTTTAAAAGAAATAGATTATTCTATGTTGTGTGCGGGAAAAATATAGAAATCTTGGCATTAAAAAACCCTTAACTTTAAAAATTGCCACGAATATAACAGGACACAGCAAGGATGCAAAACTTGCAATTTTACAGAAAGAAATAGTATATGAAAAGTTCTATGAACTCCAATGTAATGTTTATATCGTAGTCCTGAACACATTGATTTCTATATATCAAAAACACGTAACAGCAACTTGATTTACTTTTCAAGATGGCAATTGATCTAATTAAAACATGTGAAATAGTTTCAAGTGTAAAGCAGGGTTACTTATCAAACAAGGGGGCTCACAGGATTGTGTTTATTCAAAAGAAACTAAACGCTAAAAACTTTTTAAATTTCTCTAATATCTTCAACAGCAGTTTAAAATGTAGATAGTACAGAGTAGTATATTTAAATTTATACCAAGTAAAACCCCTTTTTAAGTTTTCAAATTTGAAAGGCACCTTGTGTGCTATATTTTTCTTTCCTCGTACTGAAGTTTAGATTTGAGAAAACTTATAATCAAAGCACTCAAAACAGAAAAACTTCTTTAGTTTGAATAATTTATTGACATGGATTTTAAAAAAACACTTTTTTTTAATTAAATTTTCATTTGCTTTCTTTCAGTTAATTTTTTGATTTTATGTATTTTGTTTTGTTAAATGAGTTTTTAATATGTGCTAATACTTTTTGACAATAATTTTCTTGTATGTATTTCTTGGCTCAAATCAGGTAACTTGAAGTATGATTTTTGTCTTTTCCTCAGTTCAAAATGCTATATGATACTTAAAATATCTCTTGATGTTATATATTTGTTTTACAGAAAGAGTTCAATAAATTATATTATTTTTACTTCTTAGAGGGTACTTTCACTCAAAATTGGTAAGTTTTACAACCTAGTATAGCACTCTAAAATTAAAGTGCATTTACTTTTATAAATGCTCTCACCACTATCTAAAATGAGAAATAATTTGATTTGAAGATATATTTGCTTAGAAATAAAGAGTGTAGCAAAAACATAATTCCATAGTCATAAACCATAACCAATCCATAGTCATAATAACTTACTCAGGAAGCATCGGACGGAAAACCGACCACACTCTCTTCCATAAAGGAAGAGACAATTTATGGAAGAGACAGTGTTGTCGGTTTTCCGTCTGATTCTTCCTGGGTAAGTTGAAAGATATGACTTTTTTTTTTCTAATCTAACAAAGCCATACATAGCCATCCTGCTCTAAGTCCTTTTTAAGCCAGCGGTGAAGGATATCCTGCTACCCTAGGGACGCTCATTCTGAAGTATTGGTGACAGAAAAAGGGGGCCTTTGAACTTTTCCGTGGTGGTTGTTAATGGCCTTTGTGTTTTAAAAAAGGCCGTTTCTGAGAAGTTATTTCTGAAGTTCCTTGAGGCACTGGTCTGGACTGCTATAATTTATGGGTAACCATTTTGGTCATTGTACGCTCTGGTTGCAAATCAGAAGGCTCACACACACAGGTAAAGGAAATTTTTAAAGCATAATTTTCCCCATTCAAGGAGTTTCAGAAACTTATTTGCAACATATTTTATGTTTAGTTTTTGAAAAATATTCCAATGACACCTGGAAGTTAGAAAACTTTCCTATCCTCTGGGAGAGAGATCTGCGATTTAGTCGGATGACATCGACAAAGCCTGAGCTTGTACCTTGTTATTTTTTGATAACAGTAATTAACGTTTCATTTATAGCTTCTAAATCATTACTATTGTGCTTAAAATATATATCATTACCATCTTCTTCGGTTTAAAATTTTTTAAACTTAATGTAATAAAAATTACAAAATTGGCATTGCTTGAGTTAAAACTAAGACTGACTGTCAAAATCGACAGTAGTGACAATATTTGTCAAAAATATAAACAGTAAACAAATTATGAAATTACTCCATAATCTCAACTCAAATAATCAATCAATTATGAAATTGCTTTTATTCAGAGGATAGGTTCAAAGAACTGTAGATTTCAAAATCTTCCGTATTTGTGTTTTTTTTTTTTTTTTTTTTGTCTACTGATAAGAAAGAACCTTTCAAACAAATTGTTTTTTGCACAAGAAAAGAAATGAAAATGTTCTGTCATTATAAGAAACAACGATAAACGAACCTTACACCATAAATTTGAATCATTTTCTTTTTAAGGTCCTTTCAAAACAAAGTTTGTCACCCTTTACAAATTATACACTTTGAAAAAATGTTTGTGGGAAGAATTAACTTTATATTTCTTATTTTGATCTTGAGCACAGTGAAGAGTGCAGAATCAAAAAAATTGCCTAACATCATAATAATGCTAATGGATGATGTAAGTATATTTTTTTATTAATCTGATTCAAATGGGTATAAAATATTCTTTTAGATAACATGTAATTTACTTTATGAATATGCATTATTCTTTCGATTATAGATGGGTTGGGGAGATCTTGGTGTGTTTGGAGAACCTAATAAGGAGACACCAAACTTGGACCGAATGGCTGCGGAAGGTGCAACTCTAACCGATTTCTACACTGCCAATCCCTTGTGCTCACCTTGTAAGGATTAGAGAGTAATGCATACTGCATAAATAATGTAAAATGGATTTGCTCTAAATTGGTAGGCTGTGTAGCCAGGTCCAGATTTAAAAATTTGCTGCCTGTAGGCTATAATTTGATTTGCCGATTTGCCGCCCTTGTCACAATATTCTCCCCCTTGGAGGAAAGGTAACTGGTTAGCTGCAAAATACGGTAGTATGTGCTGTTGAAAATAGGTACAAATATTAGAATCCTCTATGTACCTTTACGCACTAAATCGAAAGCGAAATTGGCTTTTTTTTTAAACTGTGAACTATTTTTCTTTTGAAATTCGGGAGAAGGTGGTACAATAGCACTTGCGTGCCACGTTTGCTATGAAATATTAGTATTATATATATGTTTACGGTTTACACATTAATGTAAATTATTTCTTTTCTTTCTTAAAAATATTTTAATCTTTATAGTAATATTTTTATGCCAAATGCTGCTTTAATTGGTCATGAAATTTGCCACCCCAAATAATTCGCCACTCTTGGCTACAGCCCACTTACCCTATTTAGAAATCCATGTAGCCCATTACTCTATAGAGTGTGATGTATGCCAGGATATTTTTAACAGCTATGATATCGGAGCTGGTCTGTTCATTACATTTGGCAACCTTGAAAATTTAACGTAGGCTTGATAAACCTTTTGAGTTATGTGAAATATGAAGTGGGATGTTTTCCATTTGGTTTGCTTTTGTTGCTTGACAACACAAATCACCAAATTGTGGTAGGGCATTATATCATAGTTGTTCCGGATGTTTGTGCACTTCTATAGACATACATTAAAGTGAGATTTTAAAGTTTTTAAAAAATTGGAAAATGCTGTTTAAACAAATCTCTGAGTCCTCACAAAGCCATAAAAAAACTACAGTATTCTTAAATTAAAAAAAATTAGGCATATTTTTTTTTTAAATCTTGTATAATGATGACGCTTTTTGAACCAATTTTTCTAACCTCTGCTCAAAGGTGTATTACAGTTAAATACATGCCTAAGTTTTCAACTTCGCAATCAAAATAATGCCTTTTTAGTTATTGAATTTGATGTGAGAGTTTGTGCTTTAAAAAAATATATATTTTGTCAAAAACTATTTTGTAAATTCATAAAATAGTCTAATATTTTACTTTATTTGATTTCTAATGGTTTGGATATAAATTATATTGAAATATTATTTTAATTTAATACAATTTCTTTTTACATGAGTGGTGCATTAATATTTATAATTTTCCTAGCTAGGGCAGCTCTGCTTACAGGTCGATTGCCCATTCGGAATGGATTTTACACCGACAATGCTCATGCCCGTAATGGTACGTTGACATACTAATTCTTCTGTGCATATTTAAAATGCACTGTTTTATCCATCAAGTTATGTTACCAACTATAGTAAAAATAGAAGGATACGTCTCCTCTTTTACATCGCAAGTTTACTTCAGTTAATAATTTTTAGCAATCCTAAAAGTAAAAGTCTCTTAAAAAATTAAATAGGACTTCCAGAAATGAACTAAAAATTTAAAACAGAGTATACTAGATCTGTTCTGACACTACATTTATTCCTTAGCTTTATTACTGTTAACATTTAACTTAACTTATTGCAATATAATCATTGTTGATAACTTTGTGTAAACAAGAATTATTAAAATGTGTTGAATGTTTGAAACAAAAATAATAATAATTAACAGGTGTATCATAACAAAAATATTCCACTGTATTGGTTTAAACCCATCTTCGTAGTTCTGATTTCTGACATTTGAAGGGGTCTTTGTAAGTTTTTGAGGTCTGAGTTCTCCATGGTTTAATTTTGTATCAAACTTATAAATTTAAAATAATCTAATAAATTTCATTTGTTTTTCAGCTTATACACCACAGGAAATAGTGGGTGGCATAACCAATGAAATATTATTGCCTGAGCTGTTAAATCAAGCTGGGTATCAGAATAAAATTGTAGGAAAATGGTAAAATATTGTATTTTTCTTTAAACAACTTCATTCTAATTATCTTTTACAATATGAAACTTAGTGTCACAGCAACCCTGAGTGGGCCAAGGCCTATTATGCACACTTCATCTCTCCTGACCAAGGACTCTAGGACGCTAAGCATACGTCTTGGTCAGATAATCAACCTTTTGCAAAAAACTGTTTAGTTTTCAAGCATGCTTGGTCCACATTCTATCGACCCACTTAAGAGATGAATGTCTGGCAGAACCTTTCCCAATCGAGGGATTTTTAAACTTTCAAATGATTTTAATTCAACATGTTAAAACAGTAAAGTGCATAAGTAACATGCCTCTTTGAACGTAAGAAAAAATGCATTATTGAAAGAAAAAATAGTTACTTTATTATTCATGACCTTTAATAAAATTTATCGAGCACCTCTTCAACTACCCTTCCATCGCTGCAGCACTCTTCAAGATTGACTTGAACTGTTTGACTGGGAACCATTTATGCGGACAAAGCTGTGGATTAGGGTGGGCCGAAAAAAACTTTTTATTTTATTTCGGATCGCTATAGTGCGGAAAAGTTGCTATTGGTAAAAACATGAAAAATGCACTAATTATTATTTTTTTTATTACTATATCTTCCGTTCGTGCAATGCCATCAAAGTTGGCAAAAATTGTAAAAAAATTTAATTTTTCATATTTTTTAAAACATGATGTACGATTTTAATTGCTTTCCCATATCATGTTGCATGATTAAAATTTACAAAAAGTTTAAAGCTTTGAAATTTAGCGAAAAATACGAATTTTCCTAATTTTATACTACGTTGAGTGGCCGGAAGACCTGACACAAATGCATAATCACTTATTATACTACATATTATAGCATTTATTATTGATAAGTGATATAATATATGGATTTTACATACTTTTAGTAGCTAATTCATGATATAGGATCGTAATTCGTAATTAAAAACATCCACCATGTTTAAAAAAAATTATAAAAAATTACGGTTTTTAACAACTTTTTGCCAACTTTGATGGCATTGCGCAAATGGAAGATATAGTAATAAAAAATAATAATTAGTGCATTTTTCATGTCTTTACCAATGGCAACTTTTCCACACTATGGCGATCCGAAATAAAATAAAAAGTTTTTTTCGGCCCACCCTACTGTGGATGTGGCCAGTGCTGTTCTCCACGCTTTTGGAATTTTCTAACTGTTCTATCCCACCTGCCTCTAATTATAATAGTCTTTTTATTCTTATTATTTTTATTATTGTTGTACTGGTCACACGACAACAAAAGCAATAAAATTATGTAGAGAAAAGTTACTCTGTCTAGTGAATGGTTCAACGTAACAAAGTAAAAGTATTTTATGTTAAAAATACTGTTACTTACTGTTATACTGTTTTGTTTAGGCATCTGGGCCATCAGTATAAGTACCTACCCCTTCAACATGGTTTTCACAGCTGGTTTGGATCAGCAAACTGCCACTTTGGTCCATACAACAACAAAGACACTCCAAACATACCTGTATTTAGAGATAACGAAATGGTAGGGAGGTAATTGAAAAGGAAACTTTATAGTTTTGTTTAGTGATATAAAAATATCCAATGTACTTTTTTAATTATGAAAGTTTGTAGGGGTTTAGCAAAAAGTTGTTATAGCCTGATTGCATTCCTTTTAGGTCAACTTAGGGTAATATAGATATGTAATGCTATTGTATGCTATGTAGAAGTTTCTTATGATTGTTGTGTAATTTTTATTTAAGGAATATATACAAAATCACAAAAAGAAGGGATACAAAATCGTCAAAAATAAATGTATAAATTATTATTATCTTAAAAATTAATACAATCACTTCTATATGATTTAACTTAAAAATTATATTTCGATCTGCAATAGAATAGAATTTATTTTCATGTTTCATGACCTCTGAGTTTTCTGCGAGCCACATCTAGCAGTAATTCAGCAATGAAAGTAACAAGTACCTTTAAAATCTATCGTAAAAAAATTGAATGTTGTAAGATTGAGTTAAATGAGTCTCAGAAAATTAAAGGACAAAAGATAGTAACTTATACTTTCTAGGAGATTTTATATGTTTATGTGCTCTAGAAATTTCATATAATTTATTTACATGAATGTAACTTGAATTCTGCTCCTTATAGAACTTTGAAGTTTTCCACACATATTTTTCAAACATACTTTTTTAATTTGTCTTTATGGATCAGTTGTAACAGACTATTACATTTTCTTTTATAAATTTTTTTCATCGATTGAAAATAACAAGAATTTGTAGAGACAGTTCGTTTGGTACCTTTTCTTGTTTTTATTTTTAAAAAAAATACTTTAGTTTGTCACTCAATATTTTTGTTCTATCAAAATTAAGAAACAACACTTATTGGATGTATTATATTTTTAAAAAAAAATAATAATCCTATCTAATAATGTGATTGTACTGTACCATAACCCTTAGTATAACTAAATTTGTATCCTTAATATGAAAGTAAAATGTATTGCATTATGCTAAACTATTTTGCTAAATATTGCTAAAGTTATTTATTTTTCCATGATAATGATCTAATTTTCTACTTTTTTACGTGTGTTAGCAAAAAACAGTAGTATAACTTTAATTATTATTTAATTGTAAAATCATTCTTTTTATCTGTTCTTGATCTTTAATTTATATTACATTGTCTTTTTAACTATAAATTTTAATATCAAAATATTTCTAGATATTATGAAGAGTTTGAGATAAATAAAGAAACTGGAGAGTCTAATTATACACAAATTCTAATTGAGGTATGATTTTTTATTTACACTAGCTTCATTTTATAAATCATTTTTAAGGTATTAAAAAAAGAGTAAATATCTTAGAAACAGATTTGAAGTATATGTATAATTTTCGGTTCATGACATTTTTTCTCATCATTGCAATGTCTTAACCACTAAATAGTTGGCTTTTATTTCGTTAATTGCAGTAAAATATTTATAAATCTTCGCACTTTGAGCCATCAGTACTTAAAAATATATTTTTTTTAAAAAAACTGTTCACATTTTAAAAAATGTTGCTTAAACTTAATTTGTCACTTTGTTAAGCTTCTAAAAAGCATAGTTGAGATTTTTTAAAATAAATTTTACCAAGCCAATAAGATCTTTATTATAAGACCTGTTTAAATGACCAGATTAAGCCCAACTGTCTGAGGTTAATTCTTTGCTTTCATGAAAATAACATATTCCAAATCTTGTTTTGACTGATTGGAAATACAAGGTTGTTCAAAAAGTTCAGTGATTGGTCTCACAATTAAAAAAACGTGGCCGTTAAGATCTTGCATCTTGAAATGTCATATAGAGCCTTGAAACAGAGATTTTACGACAGATAAGAGGAAGCTCTTGCTATGAGCAGTTTAACACAGTCAGAGTGAGAACGATTGTCAGTTTGACTTGGAGCAACGCATAAACATAAAGTTTTGCTTCAAGTTAGGCAAAACGGCAACAGAGACACATGGCATGTTAGTGAAAGTTTACGGTCAGGAAGCAGTGAGTAAAAAGTGTGTTTATGAGTGGTTACAAAGCTTTACAAATGAAAAAGAGGAGGTTGCCCTGTCCGTGGCTCATCTTTGACGTCCTCCTTTCTGTCTGTAGAGCGTTGAAACCACTCATAAACACACTTTTTACTCACTGCTTCCTCACCATAAACTTTCACTAACATGTCATGTGTCTCCGTCGCGGTTTTGCCTAACTTGAAGCAAAACTTTATGCTTTGCTCTGTGTGAAACTGACAATCGTTCTCACTGCGCACAGCAGGCGCTTTCTCTTATCTGTCGTAAAATGGCCTTTACATGGCTCTAGGTGACAATTCTCTCAATGCGTCTGTGTGAGTGCAAGATCCTAACCGGCGCGTTTTTTTAATTATGAAACCAATCACTGATTTTTTTTAACACACCTTGTATTTCCAGGAAGCTGTGGAGTTTATTCAAGGGGCTAGCAAATCCCCCAACCCTTTCTTCCTATACTGGACCCCTGATTCTTCCCATGCTTCCTGCTACGCTTCTCGCAAGTTCCTTGGGAAAAGCAGGAGAGGAGTGTAAGTGAATATTTCCTAGATTTGATACTTTACAATTTTCTATAATAATAAAAGCAAGAGTCTGTGTGTGTCTGTATGTCTGTGGATCGTGAAAAACCTACTTTCACTCGCCCTCGGAAATTCAAAATTTTAAAAATAGATTCCCCTCAATATCAATGTGTGAACCTGAGGCTAAGTTTTTTCATATTCAAGAAAATTAGAAATTTCTGAAAAAGTATACCACTCGCTCGAATTCGACAACTTTTTTCTCTTTCCAGTTGCCATTGGCCGAAAAATTAAAATAAACTTTTACCAAAATATTTAAAATTGATTTTTTTTATTTTATTCTGCTGCCATTACCTTCAGAAACTAAATTCACAATTTAAACAAATAATTGTCATGTTTCAAGTGACGTAATGCTGATCAGTCTCAATTCTAGGATTTTATTACTATGGATTCTATACTCGAGTGGGCACAATAAACATAAACTTAATGTCCCATAACAGATTAAATAGTACATATACTAGGATCAATTTGATTTTTTTTAGTCCGTGCGAAGAACAGGCATTTATTTTCTAGTTAACTCATAAATCTATTGCATTGACTTCTGTGTTTCTGAATTACAGGTTTTATTTTTTAATTACTATTTGAATTACACTGTGCTAACAACAACAAAAAAATAGTGTTACATTAAAAAACTATTAAGGTCTTTAAAGCTACCAAACTTATTCTATATTGATTGTGTCAAAGCACATTTCGGCAAAATGTTTGTTATTACATTTTTAGGAAAATAGTTTAAACTAAGGGGAAAAAAACATCCAAGTTCACATTGATCTATAAAACATTAATATGTTTAAAAAAATAACTTTTAAAAAGCTTTAATCTAAATGCTAGAAAAATTTGATGTTTATAATCCTTATATGATTAAACTTATATGCAAAAATCTTGAACTCATTTTCAATTGTATTTGAAAGGCAGTATTAAAACATAAAATTGTTTGAAATAGCACCTATTGAAGTGCAGATCTTTAACCCTGGCAATTGTTGGTTTTGTTAAATCGCTGCGAACACTAATAAAAAATGGCACCTGGAATTTTTTAAAATAAGACTTTAAATTCCTTTAGGTATGGAGATGCCGTTCAAGAACTAGATTACGGTGTTGGTCGCATTTTGAATGAAGTCCAAAGTCTTGGAATTGAAAATAATACATTTGTGTTTTTCACTTCTGATAATGGAGCAGCTTTGGTTAGCCAGGTTTTCGGTAAGTAATTTCATTAATTATCTTTCTAACTCTTGACTGTATAAATATCAAGCATAAACTAATTTCTTCAAAGTAAGTTTATATTTATAATCATAAAATACAAATAAATTTGTGAGTATTTCTTATGATATTAAGAGTCACATTTCCAAGCTGATTTTATGTTAATTCCTTGCACCCTTATTAAATTTATAATGGAATCGTATGTTGCAAATAATTTTTTTAAATCATCAATGATATTTTTAAATTTTAGTTTTCTAAAAAAAATCCATTTAGTTACCCAAATGAAGAGTACATGAGAAGAACCGATTGATTTATTAGGCAGACGCCCACGATTGTCTGCTTGGCGGTTATGGGCAGCAGAAAACCGGTTTCTCTCTTTCTTCTTCGCTTGATCCCAGCGTCGGGATTGTCAATCGTCTGAATCTCTGTAGCTAGGAACCACAGAAATAGTAGTTAAAGTATTAGAGTGGAAGATCACGTGACCTACAACACTGGCTTCATTGGGTCTCTTCTGGGAGCTCCTTGCGCATCTCGTCGTTAGCATTGGAGGTCACGTGATCTGCCACTCTAGTACTTTAACTATAATCTCTGTGGTAGGAACTGGTTTCCTTACACAAGTTTAGGCGATTACTCGCTATCATCGCCAAAGTGACCTGCTAAGGAAACTTCTCTACAAAATCAATCGGTTCTTCCCGTGTACTCTTCAAATGTTTTTTTCATTATTCATGTTTATTCATAATTCATGTTTTTTAAAAATAATATCTTGTATAAAACTTGTAAATTCTGATAGATAAAGTTTATGATTTACAGCTGGCAGCAATGGTCCTTTCTTGTGTGGGAAGCAAACTACATTTGAGGGGGGAATGAGAGAACCAGCTATAGCATGGTGGCCTGGAGTTATACCAGCAGGAACAGTAAATCTTTATTGACTACTTCTTAATTTTGGTCACAATTTCTAAAGAAAGATATTGCGTTAGAAAACTTTTTCTATAGGGCTTCAGTTTTCCTTGTAGGGATTTTAAAAATTGGCTAACAACTTTGCATGCATTCATTAGAATATAAAAGGGATTTATTATATTTATTCAAATTTTTAAAACAAGGATGGATTTACAACAAAAATATTATTTTAGTCCCAAAAAGCCTGCCAACATTGCTTTAATTTTAAATTATCTCTGTTTTTATTTTTTAAAAATATTATTATTCTTTCCTTGTGTTTTTATTTTTGTAAAATACTAAATACTTAAGGTAATTTTTTAGTTTAAATTAAATTTGTCTCTTTAAATGAACAAAGCTAATATTAAGTACGTTTTCACCCTATATGTTTTCACCCTGAATGTTACTACAAAATATCAATACAAACTTTTTCATCTTTGAATAAAAGACTTTGTTGTTAAGTATTCTCTTTTTTTAAAATTCCACCTACACACATTCTATACTTTGACCATTCACATAAATATACTTTTGAACCTGGATTATAGGTGTCACATCAAGTAAGTACAGTCATGGATTTATTTTCAACCGCATTGAGTCTTGCCCAAGTGGAGCCTCCTGGGGACAGAATCATTGATGGGCTAAACATTATCCCACCTTTAACTCAAGGTACAAATATTGAAAGGCAAGTTACAATCCTTTTACAGCCTTTGAATGTATATTTAAATTATGAAACCAGAATCAGACACAGCTAAATAATTCTAAATTTTTTATTCATTTTTATCTTCCACACAACGTTCAATAACATAATGAACTTTAGTTACTTTGCTTATAGTCCATGTGTCACACTGTTTCTGTGGTACGAAAAAATTAATTTTAACTGTGTGAAAATTAAATTGTGATGCAAGTTATTTTTAATTTTTACCCCAAAACTCAAAGTAACGTATACTCTTAGTAAATTAGCAATACTATGAAATATGAAACCTGTATAAATATTATTAGTTGAACACACTAATTGACTCGTTTTGTTTTGTACTTTTGTCATTTTTTTTGTTTAATTTATAGTAGTAGCACAGAGTTCTAAATTAATTTAAAAAAAATGTTATAGGGGAGAGTGTTGTACCTTGGGACAGTTTATCCTCTCTACTTTACATGAGTGGCAATTTTTTAATTTCAAGCTGCCAGAATTCAAAAAAATATATTATAGAGGAATATGTTGGTGTTTTGAAATGCTGCTTTGAAATTTTTATTTTGACTATAATTATCGAAGAAAAAGATTAAAATGCAAAAATTGTCCCAAGGTACAACACTCTCCCCTAAACAATCTTAAGGGGAAAAAATAGTTTTCCTTTTTTTACATTATTACCAACTGATGTTATTTGCATAACAATATTAAAAATTATCTCCAAAAAATGTTATTCCAACCAATCAATTTTATATTTGGGAAAAATCAAAACGAAATTTTTAAACTCTAAATAAAATTATTTTCTTTACTTTTTAAAGGCCAGTGTTTTATTATCGTGGAGATGAACTTATGGCTGCACGCTATGGTCTTTATAAAGCCCATTTCTGGTGTTGGACAAATTCAATGGAGGAATTTAACCAAGTAATTGCAAGTTTACTTTTATTTTAACCCTTTCCCTGTGAAGGATTTTCGTTTCCCCGTAATATGTGATAGGAATATCATTATCGAATCCTTAGTCATACGGCCGTCGTGGACCGTTTCAGTAGTGAAAGGGTTAATGAATATGTGTATTTTAAAAAAAAGTACTAACAATTTTTAATATTTTTTTTCAATTTTTTATATTTCAAAATGAATAATTCAAGTATATAAAAATTATCCTTAAAATCCATGTAATTAGTTTAAGTTAATCAATTATGTAAAAAAAATATGAATAATTCTTGTCAACACAAGAGAGCCAATTTTTAAAAAAAATGTAAGATTTATATTAAATAAATTGGTCTATTTTGATTTTGGCAAATGTTTACAATGTATTTCTGTATGCGTAGATAAATTAATGCATACTATATTGTATGAATGGATGATATATGTAAAAAAGGCTTTTCTTACAATTATATTATCAACCTGCAGTATTTCCACAAATGTAACTGACTTCTTAAACATTCTTACCAAAATTTTCATTATGACATGGACACGACTACATGAAATGGTTAATGAATATTGAGAAAATATCTGTATGTTCTGTATTTTAAATTATTTTAGGTCTATTTCAATGTGAGGTCACACCGATTCTTTTAATTAGTTGCATAAAATCCAATTATGGCTATTAAAGCATGATTTTATCCATACAGAGGGATCCCATAAATAAAATTTTGAATATAAATTAGTCATTATTTAGTAAAAATGAAATAATTAAAAAAAATAATATATATATTTTTTTAAATATTTTATTACAACTTATAACTTTGCAGTTTTGTTAAACTTAGTTATATAATGCATATTTTTTACAACTTTCTTATTTGTATGTAACTATTAACTATATTCTTCTTAATTTTTTTAATTGTCAGGGAATTGACTTTTGTCCGGGAATGGACTTGAAAGGTATGACAAGCCACGAGCAGCTAAATCATACGAACCAACCAATCCTGTTTCACCTTGGTAGAGATCCAGGAGAAAAATACCAAATTAGGTAATTTTTTTACTTTGTATCATCTTCTTTTTAAGTTATGACATAATAAAACTAATATTTATACTCTTTGTTTCTCTGTTTGTCCATCTATTTGAGTGTCTGTATCATAAGAATTTTCGTGAGCATTGAAGTTATAAAAAAGTAGGCTTTTTATTCCTTTCAGAACTTATTATTATTAAATCTAAGTCCTCCTGACCAGCAAATAAAAACAAAATGGCGCTTGGCAAAAAAGTTTAAACAAAAAAATCAATGTTTCCCATGTGTTGTTAATCCATTTAAAAAGTGTAGGACCAGAAAGCTAAAAAAACTGCATTGATGTCCCTGCTTTTTCTGTTTCATGAGTTAGGTACTTCTTTGTTCTGTTATAATACAGAACTTTTTAACATTCTCAACATTCCTTACATTTTTCTACTATAATGTTATTTTGTTTTAATGGAAACATTCAGAAACATGCAAAACAAAAATTTCCATCTTAAGTAGAGATTACAATTTTTTTTACTGCAGCCATTCCATTTGTTTTTAGCCCTCAGTCCGATGAATACAAGGAAGCGATGATGACCATTATGCAACAAGTAGAGAAACATAAGGAGACATTAGTCTTGGGAAAACCACAATTGAATGTCTGTGATCAAGCTGTGATGGTAAGTTAATAAAAAATAAATTATGGAAGCCAACTTTCTAGATTGTATTTTAATAGTGATAGTAGATTTCTATTTTCACTAATCTCAACTGAAGAGTACACGGGAAGAACCGCTTTATTTTGTAGAAGGGTTTCCTTGTTTCCTTAATAGCCTCTTTGGAGATGATGGCAAGAAATAGCCTAAACTAGCGTAAAGAAACCGGTTCTCACTTTGTTTATCTTTCGCTGCAACCCTGATTCATGCCAGAGATAAGTGGATACGACTCACACGTTTGCACCGCAAATGAGGAACCAAAAAAAGAAACCGGTTTTCGGTTGCCAATGTCCGCCAAGCAGGCACAATTACGGAAAGACTGTAAAGAAATTCTTCCGTGTAGTTCTTCCAGTGTACTATGCAACTTGAATGCCGGATTCAAAGATGCTTTTTGTAATTAAATTGTATTTTAATAGTGATAGTAGATTTATATTTTCACTAATCTCAACTATGCAACTCGAATGCAGGATTAAATAAAAAGGGCATTGCTACATCCGTTTTAGATAAAACTAAAAATATTCAAAGATGTTTTTTGTAATAATAAATAAACCATGAACAGGTGAATCAGTTTCAATGTGATATCATATAATTAAATATTTGCAGCATATTTTTTTTTAATCTATTTTTACTCTAAACATTTTGTTTGGAACCTGTACACCTAAAAAAAAAGCCATACACATTATAGGAAGAATAGTATTTTCGTAGAGACTTTTGATCTTTACTGTTCTTTCAATTAAAAATATATATATAATTATAAGGTTTCTAAATACCTCAAATTTTTTATACAATTTAAAATCACATATAAACTAGACAGCTTTTACTTATTTTAAATAGTAGTAATAAAAAATTCTTTCCAGCATTGGTCTCCTCCTGGTTGTGAAAAACTAAATGATTGTTTAAAGCCTCCACCTTCAAACCCTTATATGTGCGACTGGCCACACTGAAATTCCTCTTGTAAAATTAGTACTTGACTGTGATTTTATTATTGTATAATCAGAATTATTATATTCAGGATAATTTTTGTTTTAAAATAAAGGTCTAGGAAATAAATGTTACAAATGTATGCCAGAGGTTTTCAAAGTGTCTTTTCTGTCATTGTTTCTATTCAAAAATTTGAGGGCATGTTCTCAGATCTTTCCTTATAAATAGACCAAAAGAGCCCATGTATAATTATAGTGTTAACAGAATATCAATGCAAGGTTGAGTGAAGACTTTTATTAAATATCATTGGAACCAGTCATGTTTAGTAATTAAGCAATAAGAATTATAGGGGCGATATACTGGACCGTTGTAGACAGGTCCCGGCATTAGAAAAGCTAACGAGCGTTGCTCGGTCAATGAGAGCAGAAAATTAAGTGATGAGTGTTCGTGTTGACCAAAGCGCAGTTGTGTTTGGATGAGCGGAGGTATACACTAAAGGGAAGGAAAGTTCACAGTCCTGCAGAGGGGACAGCCAAATTATTGGCCATTTCGAACATATAGGTTAACATTTACTTTAATAAACAATCCATCATTATTCATTAGTATTTCTTTTATTTTCTTAAAAAACTTAAACTTTTTCTTAGTATTTTTTTTCTTTTTAATTTACTGAAGAGTTTTAAAAAGTTTATTTTAATTGTTCGAGATCAATCTGCAAAATTATTTGCAATTTTAAAAAAAAGTTCACTTCAGTTAAATCAGTCTTAAAACAGGACAAATTTAATTGTATTAAATTTACCTTTCTATTCGACTAACTATTCACTTAAGAGTCGTAGCACTATAATCAGAAATCGAAAGGAAAAAGGAAAAAACTTAACCATTTAGTGAAAAGTTTAGAGAATAAAAGATCAAAGCAGAGTCATTCCACGTCAAATCGACCAGCTCAAAATCTTTATGTCACAGAATTCAATCTTGATTTTATTCCAAGTACTAGAGACAAATTTATTAGACACGTATTTTGTTTTTTCAAAATTTTAAGAATGTTATGATTTTTTGAAACCGAAAGTTAAGGCTAACTTTTTCTCATTTAGCATTACGGTCTGTGGGAAATTTAGTATTTTCGAATGAGTATAACTTAAAAGGGTAACCTGGGAACAACTAACAAAATTTTGTAAGGAATACTATTACTAATGGTAACATTTTGGTAAAGTGCACTGTTGTTCCCAAAACTCCTTCTACCAAAATTATTTTTTTAAAAGTCAGAGGAGAATAACATTAGTTCCAATGGAGAAATTTGTACATTAGGTTTGTGTTTATGAAAAAATATGTGCAAGCAACTATATTTTTTTAAATGAAGTATTAATATTAAAATTTCTCATATGATAGCAAACATTTTTTAAATACTTTGTGTTATTGAAAAATTTAAGTCTTTTCCTCCTTTCAAATTTTAACTTATATTTATAATTTTTTTTTATTTAATATAAATATTAATTGAAATTTCAAAGGTACAAGGGATTTACATTTTTCAATAATACAAAGTGTTTAAAACAATTTGCTATGGTATTTCAATGCGGTATGGTATTTTAACACTCTTGCACATATTCTTTCATAAACACAAAACTATTGTACCCATTTCTCCATTGGAACTAATGTTATTCTCCTCTGACTTATAAAAAAATAATTTTGGTAGGAGTTTTGGGAACAACAGCGCACTTTACCAAAATGTTACCATTAGTAATAGTATTCCATACAAAAATTTGTTAGTTGTTCCCAGGTTACTCTTTTTAGTTATACTCGTTCGAAAATACTAAATTTCCCATAGACCGCAATGTTAAATGAGAAAAAGTTACGATTTTTTAAAACCGAAAAGTTAAGCCTAACTTTTTTAATTCTTAAAATTTTGAAAAAATAAAAAATACGTGTCTAATAAATTTGTCTCTAATACTTGGAATAAAATCAAGATTGAATTCTGTGACATGAAGATTTTGGACTGGTCGATTTGACGTGGAATGACTCAGCATAGAATGGTTATTGCTTAACTTTAAAAAAAAATATTGCACTAAATTATACCTTATTTTAAAAAAACGTTGCAGAATCTAAACAATTTCCTTTTCATTCTTTAAAAATATATTGAACAAGTGAATAAAGCAATATTCAATTAAGAAAATTATTCCAAAATCAATTCTACTTCACGTCAGAAAAGGATCCAAATCCAAAAATTTTGGTTAAACTTGTTTCCTGTGCAACTGCGGCACTGATCTACTTCAAATCTTTAATCGGCACAAATTAAAAGTGTTAAGATAAAATAGCTTTTTTATACAACATGAACATCTGTGTCACAACTAGAAAAGTAATCAGAGTTTTCTTGTATAACGTTATCAACTTATTCGAAGAAAAAAAGTGGTTTCACTATGGGCTTATGTTTTCTTGAGAGAGTAAGATCATAAGCATCAGATTGAAACTGGACACACGAAATATTTTATTTGGCTTCAACACACAAACATACAAAGGCTCATAAAAATACAAAAACAAGAGAAATGATATGCCTATGTGAAGCCAAGAGAAAAACACTTGGCTAAGTTGGATGAAGCTTCTTTCTTGTGCATCCTAAGCTAACACTCAAATGCTCAGAGTGTGGGCAGAGGCAGATCCAGAACCTCATCAATAGAAATCAAATAGGTCAAGTCCATCGTGAACTGGTCCCCTTTTGATTCCCATACCTTCATGGTAACAGGGGTGTCAATGTAATGTTGAAAGTCATCTAGTTATTTACAGGATTTTAACATAATTAACTCAGAGGGATACAGACGTATAAACCCGTCGCCAGACTGTCAGGTTTTCCAGCAACACATCTAATGAGTAAAAATTTATGATTTTACTAAACTTTAGAAAATAAAAGTTAAATTTAAGAGTTAAAATTTAATTATCATACATTAAAAACAATTTTACATTTCAGCCAATTTTTTTTTATCCCTCAGAAGGTTACAATAGATTAGCTATTACGCATTTTAAAAATTGATCAAGTTTTTCAGGGATATTTGGGGGTAAAATATATTAATTTTTTGCTATAAAAAAGATCAGAAGCTTGCATTGAATTTAAATGAAATATTTACTAGATGCCAGTTTGATAGAAGATATATTTGACATCAGAATTCCAGCAAAAATGAATATATAGAACAAAAAATATGTAAATTAACCTTGTTGACACCCCTCCCCTGGATCCACATCTATATGTGATTGAAATCAATACACCAAAATGAAGCTGTCTAGACTTATACTCTCATGCAGAACTCAATAAGACTTTTTTTAGTTTAATTATTTGGCTAATAACTAGGACTAGCCTTTTTACAGCATCAGTATAAACAGTTCTTAAGCTTTACTCTACCATATGTTCATCGTTTTGTATGGAAATTACAAAATTTAGCCTTTTAAGTTGGTAGAAAAGGGACATTGCCAAAACTAGATGTTTTGTGTAGAATAAAAATAAAATGAAGTTATTCTATTCCATTTTGTGAATTAATAATTCCATTTTGGTTACATCCCTTTTTTCCCAAGATATACAATGCTAAAATTAAATAATTTATATATTCACATTGCAAAATTAAATCTCTAGTAAGACCATTCTAATGTAAATACATAAATAAGCAGTTCATCTAAATCATGAGTATTTAAAAAAAATTTGACTTAAAAAAATTGTCTCAACCTAACTATATTAAAAGAATCTTAAACTTTTAGTTAACCATTTGGTTGCAAAATATAAGCATTTTTTATACAGACATGAACCGTTTAATAAAACTTTTTAAAAAATAACATAGCAAAATAAAGATAACAATAAAATGCCACAAAAAGAATATAAAATACTAATGAATAACACTGTATAAAATAAAACATTAAAATATTAAACAGCATTAAAATGCCACTAACAGAATATAAAGTACTAAACATTGATAAATATATATCCATGATAAAACAAAAATTGGTAATAAAATATAGAAATAAAAAGGCCAACAAAAATATTCATAAAAATTGTATAAAATAATAACATACATAAACATTTTAAAAGAGTTTCGAATCAAAATTAATTTTAACAGAAATCATTAACAAAAATTACATAAACAAAAGGTTTTAACTACCCAACACTGGGGGATTTTTCTGAAAGGGTTTCATTTTTATATAATCCTTTTTTCATGCACTTTGTTTAAAGAACTGTTCTTATAACCCAATTTGAAAAGGATTCAGTAATTCGACTATTGTGGGTTAGCAAACACCAATGTCTACCTTACGTAATTTTGTTTAGTTAATTCTGGTAATGCAAAGTTTTAGAAGCAGGACACTAAAATCTTGCACAAATGAAACTAATTTTATTTCTTTGTGGTGTTACTAATTTGTAAAATGTTTGTATTCTTATAGTACAACAGTTTTTAGCTCTTTTCATTAATGTAACACAGTACTTCGAAATTTTATTCTAACCAATCACTGTAACCATATTCAGACGCCGTTCTACGAATAGCTTCTATTCATTTCAGTGTATAAAATAAACCCGGTTTAAAAAAAGTTTCAAGAGGACTATTGGTAAATATCCCCCGCTATTGGGCAATTACATGTTTAAGAATCATTTACATGTTTATAAGAAATAAAACTTAAAGCAATAAGAATATTTCAAAGAATGGCAAATTTCAATTTAACTTATGACAGGATAGGACAAAGACTTTTGATAAAAGTACACACATGATTGTATATTGTATAATGGAACCCAAAATAGGAGCTATTTTAAACTTCTTTCGGTAGAATAAAATTCGTAGCCAACTCGTACATAGTTACATATACAAAACACACAATTGCATAAACATAACCACATAAAACACAGCGAATTCAGGAGGGTAAAATGAGAATCAAGTTCTAAATTTCATATTTTTGTTTGGTTAATGCTTATTAATAGAATTTTGTGATTGCATTTTTAATCAGTTTCATTTGAGAAATGTGAATCAGTCAGTGAACTCTACACAAGTTTTGATAATAACTTGGATTCAAATAATTTGATATAGGTAGATGATTTATAAAATTTTATATGATATTATATACATTTAAATTGGAATTTATGGTAAAGTTCAAAAATACACAATTGATTTTCAATTGTACTACATAATCAGACAAGTATCTGCACATAAAAAATGTACGATTCAAAAAGTTGTTAATTTAAAGTAATTATATTTATTTACTAATTTAAAATCTAATTGAACCTTATACTATTATGTATACCCTTACATTGTACAAAGTGAACTTGGTATACATAGTTATGTTCATTGTGAATTTTGCCATTATAAATTTTACAATTGCATACTACTTTTTGAAACTTATACAAATCAGTTTCTTTTCAAATTCTAACACTTAAATTAAGACTAAGAAAAAATAAACTTGTTAATAAACCTTTTTAGGATTGTGATGGGTTCAAAAATTGTATACATAAATTTGTGATTGTTAGAAATATTAAAATACCTTTGTTTGCTTTATCTTTAAATAATTATTCACTGTTGTTGATGTAACATTTGTTCTTTGAGACTGATTTTTGAAAAAACAAACAGAAACCTGAATACTTTCTTAAAGTAAGGGTTACAATACTTCCATCAACTACTTAGAAGTAAATAAAGTTCTTGCAATGATAGCATTCTAACCTTAAACAGGAAATTTTTTTAATATTTAAGTTCTTTAAAAAAGAAAATAGTTTTTAAGGATATATTTACTCTTCTCAAAGAACAAATTGTTACATCTTAAGCATGCTTAAGATAGCATTTCGAATCGGCAACTAAAATATTCGCTCCTGTCATCCCACAATGACAATACACAAACAGAAAGAACAACGAACAAACACTCGGAGAAAGGCAACAGTGGTTTATTGTTACAAACCACAAGAGATTGTGCAATTTGCTATTTATTTGTTACAGTAAATATGATAAATATAAATAGACAGGATCAAGAGTTGAATAACAAAACCTTGTAAGCAGTTAACCATTTATAACCAACAATGGGAAAGTAGTATAGCCTTGTAAATGGTAAGTTTAAACATTAAATGGTTTTATTTACATTTGTAAAAAATATAATTGTTTTTGACTTATGAGTGTTACTGTCCCTAAGGTAAAGAACATTATCTCCTCAACATGAAATGTTTTGTCACGTTTATTACTATTTCTTAATAACTTCCTTTAAAACTACTCATTCAATTTTATAAATGATACAAAATATTATTTTTAAAATAGAACACGAAAATTCTACTTTTGCTCTGTCACTTAAGAAAAAAAAAGCATTATTAAAAAAAATTGCCAAGAGCATGGAACTTGATAAGCTAAAACACCAATGTTTTGCATCATATGATTTTAACAATTTAAAAGCCATTTTTTGTAAGACTGAACAATTTAAAAACCTTTTTCGCAAGACCGAAAAATTTAAAATATTTAAAGCTGGTATTTGGAAACTATGGCTTCTAATATACCAGAAAACAGTATAAGTACTGCTTTTTTTAAAAATACAATGTAGCTTCCCCATTGTCGATTAATACTGCTGTAGGTGGATAAACTGCAGTACCCACAGCAATAAATTGGACCATTATGTTTGAAATAATAAGTCTTTCAGTATACTTTGTTATAGGTTAGTTATGGAGTGCTTGCACTAATGGTCCAAGTCTTTAGTTTAGATACTGCAGTTTACCTGCCCACAGGCAGAATACTAAATATTACAAACAAGGGGTAAGGGTTACTGAAAAATATTGATTGTTACTAGTTACCATCAGTTATATATTTGTAATAACCACATTTATCACATTCACTGTAACTGTTATGTCAGACGGTATTGCTGTAAATGCAGAGTAGCACATACAATTGGATGCAGCACCCTTGAATGGGAAAGGGTAAAAAAAAACCATAAAAATAAATGGGTTCACATTGTACAATTACTTTTTCAATGTGTACTTCTAAACTGAAGCACCAATAACTAGAGTTTGTTGTTTCATTTTACGCAAGGTATGTTTAATGGGAAAAAAAGTTTAACGTTTGCATTCATTCTTATATGATAAATATTGTTTTGTATTATATATGCATAATATTTTATATAAAAATATATTCAAAAGATTATTAAAAAACACATGCCCTTAAACATAATTCATTTGTGTTTAACTTTTAAAGATGTTTTTCCTATTTAAGTCAAAATATTAAGAAAAGGGCAATTAAGTTTAATAAGTTATCAATAATATATATAAAAATACTTTGATATGGAAAAAAATGGATACGATTGGTATTGTACTTCATCTTCCTTTTAAAACTAAATCTTAAGAATTTAACTCTTAAAATATAAAAAGTTTATATAACATTTAGTTAATGTTACATGCTAAGAAAAAACATTTTTGTCAATCTCAAATTAACTGTCCCAACAACTAAAAAAAACCTTCGAAACTTAGTATGTCGTTCCCAATAAAATACAATACGTTTTAAAATTAAAGAACAAAATAATTTACCCTTTAATCCTCAAATCCCATACATTGCAAGGTAAGCAATGTAAACATGCAGAGGGGAATTAATAAACCAAAATAACAGTAAGTCTTTTTAACCTTTAGAGGGCTCAAAAATAAAGCTTTACAACGAAGCCCTATACCCACAGAAGTAAGAATAAAAGGAGATGCTTGGCAATAAAATAAAGCTTTTCAAAAGTGGCCAAATTGATAGAATAAGGCCAAAACTCGCTCTCGGTGAGATTTCAATGTGAGACATCATTTCAATCTTTAAGAATCAGTAATTAAATTTTTTGAAAATGGCAATTTGTGCAGTCAGACTCTAGTACAAGATTTGAGTATGAGAATTAAAGTTCTAATATACCTTCTTCTTAGAAAATATATAAATAAGTGTTAACATATATGCACCATAGACCTTGGTTATCTGCAAAAAAAACCCAAATAGTAAGCCAAGCAACTGTTTGGGCCTGTTAAAAATGGCAAGAACTTGCAAGAAAATTGGCAAAAACTTCCTGCACTGCTTTTGACCTGATGACATCTCTTATTCTCACTTCTGCGCCGATTAAAGGTTCAACAATCTATCCGAATCAACAAACAGCTTTTACGATCACTGATAGGTTGGCAAGTTCATCTGAAAACCAATCAGTTATCATAAAAGCTACCTGCGCCCGGACAGACAAACTGTGGAACAGAGCCTCAACCCCTTCCCATTCAAGGGTTGCATCCAGCAGCCTTGTCCTCACTTGGTGGGGTAGTAGAGGCTTTCGTCGTGCACATTGTAGGTGATGCCAGATCCGGGAGAGAACCCTCCGGGGTATGGAGGGGGCTTCTCCTCAGTGGGGGATCCAGTGTAGCGGGGGGCAGCTGGAAGGGGGACGGTAAGGATCAGTATCAACAAGTTAGATACAGTTGAGTAGCTCAACCCTCTAGGGGATAAGCGATTTGGATAAAGTGTAATCTAGTTTTCATTACACAAGATTAAAATTTTAAATTGCTTTAAATTTTATTTCTGTAGCAGGTGATTATAAATGACTATGCCATACTTTAAATATTAAAATTATAAATAAAGTAAATTTTTTTAAATTATAAAATTTTTGAAAGTTATGTTTATTGCTGGAAATCAACAAAGAAAGCGTTGTATACGTTCACATCCTGCAGAGGGTTAAATCGGGAATCAGTGAGACCATGGCGATTCTAGCCATGGGATTTTTCTAGATTTCGGACAAACAGCAAAATAATCAGAAATAGCAATATTTCTATACATAGTACCGTTATTGCTTAACTTTAAAGATATGCAAGACTTATAATATGGGGGCAATGTATGTAGAATTACCAAAAAAATATATATTTTCTAACTGCATATCAAAGAGTAGTCTTTAAACTTTTTTTGCATTAGAAAATCATGCAAATACAAATAGTGACTTTTTAAATAGTACATGAAACATGCAAAGTGCAGATTTTCTTCTCAAAGTCATTTACAATGTAAAATATACATATTTCTGTCTCTCTGCATCTAATGGACAAAGACTTGATCCTTATGAAAGATTTTTTCTACAATATTTTAAAATTATAGTAAACAATCCTGTTTTTATTAAACTTGGTAATCAGTTCATTCACTGCTGCAAGTAATTTCAACATTGTAATGTTGAATTCCTGTATTCCTGCATTCAATCTTTTTGCAGTCTCAAATAAGCAACCAATCTCAAAACATTTTTAACAATCAAGTTTTAATCCGTTTTCATTACACTATTATTGGTTAACACAATGAATTTGTTTACTTGTGAATGATAATGCTCTTTTTAGAAAATTTTTATCATGTTATTAAAATATAAACCAAAAGGGGGGCAAATGTTAATATCTAGCAGAAAATACATTACACATTTGTGAAAAAAAAACTCAAAGGAAACAAAATCCAACAATATCAGCATTTTAAGTGATTATACATAGAACATAACCATTATAAAATAACTTATTCTTTAACTAGCAGAGAAATTCTGTGCACTTAACACAAGGTGTCTACCATGGTGATATAAACAAAAAAAAACCCCGCTGATGGGTTGTTTTTTTTCGTGTATTTTCCCCCAAGATAATTGGATTAAAAAAATCTTGACCTCAAATTATCATTTGGAGATCTTAAAGCAAAACTGGATTTAATAGATCAAATTAATGTGGTAGACACCAAGTAAAAAATAAAGTTCGACCACAGACGTTGATTTAAGACCCCAAAGCACGGTTTAAGTATGATATGTCAGTAAATTAACTAATTGTGAGTTTTCTCTATATTAAAAAAAAGTAAGCTTTTTTGATCTGTTCGGCGCAATTTTTGGAGTACAACTCCAATTTTTTTTACTGAAGGTCTCAATTGGTATAGGTGTCATGTCCACAAATTATTTTTTAAAAAAATCCAATTAGTTTCGTAATTAAAAAATAAAAAAGGGCGTTTTTTGACTAAATTCGATATTAAAGAAATTTTCTTCCAACGATTTTTCTGAATTTCGAGTATTTTGTGGACTTTTTATGTATCAACAAATTGACATAGTTATTATAATCAAGTTGGATCCTGTTTAGAAGTTATGGGTTTTTTAATATATTTTTTTTATTTTTTTAAATTTTACTTTTTGATCTGTACAGCGCAATTTTAACCAATAATCTCCCATTTTTTTATTGAATGTAGAAAATAGTATAGATTTCATGTCCACAATTTTTTTTTAAAAAAATTGAAATTAGTTTTTTAAATAAAAAAATATTTTGTAAAAACGCAAAAAAGGCGTTTTTTGACTAAATTCGATATTAAAGAAATTTTCGTCCAACGATACAATAGCTGAAATTACAAGTTTTTGGTTATTTCAATCGGTTTTCAGTGTCGCACATGTTTCAAACGCATGGTTTGTTCGGGAGAATGGAAGGGAGGGGGGCACTTTTTGACATTGGAAGGCTGTGGGGATCGACCGTCATATTTCCCAAACTTCGACAGAAAAATATCAGATTTTTTTAAAGGTATGTAATCGAAAATGCAAAATACTAATAATAATATATAAAATAACCTGAAAAATGACATCTTATTTCAATTGTACATGTATTTCATGTGGCAAATATCATCAATACAGAAGTGCAATCAAATAAACATCTAAATTTCATATTATTTAATTTCTCCGGTTTAACCGGATTTTCGTTTAACCGGCTTACCATCGGTCTCGTTTAGGCCGGTTAAGAGGGAGTCTACTGTATTTGTGTTCTGGTGTGATTATCGGCGGTTTGTTTAGTTTTTTCCACTCATATGCTTGATATGTTTCAAGGTGTAATTTATATATGTATACATATGCATGTAACCATGGTTATGACAAGCAGAGATGCTTTGTGCGTATCGCAACTAAATGCAAAACAAAGCTAAATCGCTATCACAAGTTTCTAATTTTGTGTCGCTTTTTGCCAATGGAATTGCGCAGCAATTCCGGGGGTTGGCGAGCGATAGCGAGCAGGGGGCGGAGCCCCCTAGTGTAAAAAAAAAATTAATTTTCATACTGTTTATAAAAATACAAACAATTTAAAACAATATTATATACCAGAATTAAAAATTACATAACAATTTTAATATTTATCAACTTAAACTTAGATACACTGTATTTAAGTGACTTATTTCCTTGTAATAAAAGCCTTCAAAAGCCAGTTTCTCAATATTTGTTTTTACCTCGACTATCTCTTTGGTAGACAACAAATAGAACACAAGTTAATCGTGTGACCTTAAAACAAATCTAGCTAAAATTTGGCACACTTTTTTTAAAAAAAATCGGGCATGTAATGATATTAGTTCTGAAAACATCTGTAGAGGTGTGTAACATCTTGTGTGTTTTCTGTATCAAATAAATAGAAGTGTACTAGTTTTTAAAAAAAACACTCGATATGTTTCCCCTGAAGTCTGTGGTCGAACAATACTCCACCTTTTCATCCAAAGCAGCTGCCTACAACACAAGGACTCCCAAGTAGCACAGGAGATCATAGCAGTCATCAAAATTTAGTTTTTCTTACCGCAGAAACAAATAAAAATTTGGATATGTCACATACTTAAATTTGAAGCGAATTTATGCAAAATTTGTATTTAAGATTAAAATTATCTATCAAAATACGTTTTTGACTGAAAAACTAAGCAAAATCATGCACTTTTAACAGATTAGGTTTTTAAATTGTCAATACAAGTCAAAAATATTTTTTTAAATAATGTATTGAATTTAAATTTACTAAAAAGCTGTATTTTTAAGGCAAAAAAAGCTGGATGATGTAATTAAGAATGTTATTTATTCATTTAAGTGCCTTAACATTAAATTTAATAGTTCAACATCTAATCTACGGTGCTTTGACGAAATGAAATACTTAAATCAAACTTATTTTTATACTGATATATTTAGCCCAATTAAAAATATTATCTAAAATATTTTCAGACTTCTTAATACATTCGCACTAAAATGTGTTTGAAAAAAATCTAGCTTTAAGCGTTGGAATGTCCTACAGAACAAATGAATTTTATATTTAAACGATGTAAAGAAAGCCCCTATTAAACATACTAAATTTTGTAAACAAAATTCTGCCGTTTAATGGTACTTCAAATATTCTTCTAAAAAATTATTTTGCACAATACTCATTTGTATAAACAATAAACATCCTACTGGAGGCGCACTTCTAAGTCAAACCCAGCTATCAAGCTTCCTAAAAACAGCCAAATACTAAGTACATCTCTCTGTGCTACCTGGGGAAACTAGGCCATCTAAAGGGGTGAGGACCACACCAAGATGAGAGAATTAAATTGGCATTACACGCTTACTGGGATAAGGCTGGGACACTGCATGTGTGGTGTTGTTGCTTGTGGGCTCGGGTGGGTTGCTCAGCCTCCCTTTTCGGCACAGGCACACACCTGCGCCTGTAACTGCGACTGCACAGATTAAGAGGAGGGTGATGAGGGTGGCGAATGCACCCGGGCCCATTCCGAGGATTTCCCGACCAGCTGTGTCGTCTGGAACACAAGAGTTTTTGGAGAATGTTATGGCAAAACTAGCATACTACAAAGTATACATAAGATGTAGGACCTACAGTAAAACCAACATTAAGTTTGCAGCATACAAATGTTCTACGAGAAAAAGGGTAAATAGTTCTCATTTTCGAGTGCGAGAATCGAATAAAAAAAAGGTGTTTCACATTCAATAAACAATTTTATTAGTTATTTCAAAACATAAATTTATTATTTTTATTAGTTTAGCTTCAGTTAGAGTGTCATTTTAATTATTTTTTTCCTTCGATTTTGACGTAACAGGACGCACGAATATCAGGGTCAAAGGGGCAGCCAATCAGAGTAGGAAAAATTTCGGCGCCAGCTGAGTTGTTTACCCAGTTTCCTTGGCGCAGTACATTTCTCTGCTGCACACTTAAGGTCGGTTTTAGTATAGTCCATTTATTGGAGGATTCACAAAATTAGATTTGCGATCGTTAAAAGTTGTCAATGGACAAATCCTACATCTTATATTTTGAAAATGCTTTTGCAACTAGAGTCTTCATTTGCAAATAGATGTTAAGAAAAAAATTTATTCTGGTTTAAAGACAAATATGATGTTATGAAAAATATTGGAAACTATAGAAGATAAAACTACCATTAAGTAAGGACAAAGTCAAGCCCAAATGCAAATAAATGGCTTAAAAATTACTATGATAGCATCAGATAGTATACATACTTAATTAAAATTTCAAAACAAAGGAAAACTATATTATATAGATATATATTAATATATTTATAGATGATTTATAAATATAAAGATTTCATGACAAAAAATTTAACAGCTTTTAAGGAATAATAGACTACCAATGATAGAAATTATTTTAAGTTTCTGAAAAAATATACACAGTAAAGAAAGCAAGAAAAAAATCTGGTGATATTACCGACACAAGAGGCATGGCTAGTTTCGTCACTATTGTCACCACAGTGGTTCACGCCATCACAGGTTAAGTCTTGTGTTATGCAGAAACTGTTCATACACAAGAAGTCCCGACAGCCCACAGCTGAAAAATATTGCCCACATGATTAAATATATTATTAGTACAGAAACTACAGGGGGAAAAAAGGTAAATAAACAAATGCTGTAGATGACATGCAACAGTTCAAAATTAAGTTTACCAAGGGCGGCACTAAAGTTTCACAACTTAGGTGCACTGAATATTATTCAGAGATGCACAAAAGTTTGAGCAAAAAGTTCAATTTAGAAGTTATTTTTGAAAAAATAAACTGTAACCTTTCAAAGTTGTTTATTTCTTATAAAGCTAAGTCTATGCCAATATTACTGATTACTAGATAAGTTTTCTTTAAGCTAGCAAAAATTTAAAAATCTCAAAATAAATTTTGATGCACTGTATACACCCTAGTAAACAGATTAACAGATTATAAGTGCACAAAAATTGGTGCAGTGTACACCTGCTAATTTTAAACAATTTTCACTGGGGCTGCTAGAGGGCTTATGGCATATAATGCCACAGCCTAAGGAAAAAAATTAACACTTATTTTAATCTAAAAACAGGGAAGTTAAAACTAATTTGACATTAGCTGTACTTGGGCCAAACTTGCCAAATCCAAATGTTCATCCAATAATTACAAAACTAAAATCTAATAATAATCATTCAAATTTACAAGTTTTTATACGAGCTTTAACTAAAATTGCAGCCAAAGATTAAAAAAACTTCTAAAAAAAATTATATTTGTATAAAAGTTAGCACTCATAAACCATTTTTATATGATCAAATATCTGCAAATGGCAAGTACAATTTAAACTTAAATGGCAATACCACAATAGTTCTTTATTAAACTTCACACTAAAAGAACTACTGTATATACTAGTTATAAGATAAATTATAGTCAAAATTAGCACCAAAAAAATGTAGGTCAACTTACAGGATCAAAACATCACACTTCCATACAAAAAAAAATTGAAAATAATGCCCTGTACTTTAAACTATAACTAAATTTCAATAAATCTTAAGGTTTACTTAAAGGACACAAAATCAGCTAAATTCCGAGGATTAAATAAAGATTGGTGTATCGTCACGGTAACTACCAATGATACCCAATTGTTAGTTCCCGGGTTGATTGGTGTTTGACACAATGTAGCTTTGGGTACAGGGCAGTTCAGTCAACCAGTGTTTAAATAAGCAAAAAAAAACAATGTTGGTTCATGGCTGCTAGCACGGCGCCGATGCTTAGTCTTCATGTTTCACTGAACATAACATCTGCTACTTAGCTTCTCCATTCAGGGTCATCAAAATAGCAGTAAAGATGTCAGGGCACCCAGAGCTGAAACCTGGTTTCATCTTAGTTGAAATTTTGGGTGAAAAATGAAAAATTGTTGGTCCAGCTTGAACCGGCTTCCTCTTATTTTCGTTAGAAAGCGCTGGTCTGGGACGATCTTATACACCGGTCCCCTCATCTTACACACGGGTTACAGATTTTGGAAGGATATTAGGTTAAAAAAAAAAGAGTATATACCCAGTATATACAATAAACAAAAAAAAATTGAACCAATTATAATTCAAGATTTAAATCAAAACTTCAAAAAATCACGGGCACAGAGCAAATATGCGTCCAAATACTTTTGTCATCCCAAACAGTTTTTTAAGGGCAGTAAAAATCCAAAACTTTTTAAAAAGTACATGAAAAATGATCTTACGGGAATCTTTAAAGGTGGTGATTACTAATTTGAAACCATTCCCTGGTTGCGTCCATTTGTCTGTTACATATTTAAGTGTTACAAAATTGCTCTGGGTGAAGATGGTCCCTACATCAGCTCTAGTGCTGCGACATGACAAGTCAGCCTGAAATAAAACAATTTATAATTATAGAACCTAATAAAAGTTTATTATCCTTACGATTCATTTGTTATTCTTAAAAACTTTCTTATATGACCAATCAAATAAAGATTGTTTTTTTTTTTTAAGAAAACCAACACATAATCAAGAAACTTAGATAATGTTTTTGTAACAGTAATTTTACTTGGGAAAAAAATGGTAAGAATCTTGCACATACTAATTATACACAATAGAAATATAATTTCCAAGGACAGTCTTTAGCAACTTCCAATATAAACTCGTAAAGGTCAAAATTAGTCATTTTCATCAATTTTCTTTTGTAGATATAATTATCTATATTTTTTGCTAACTTTGCTTGAGGTTAGAACAATCATGAGGGGGGAGGGATTTTGCTTTAAAAATGGAAGCAAAACTTAACGATATTTAACTTAATATTTTTTTCAAAAATTTAAATTAACCAGATTTCTTATGCCAAAAATAAAAGGTTTTTCTTAATAAACAAATATGCAAATCTTCAAATAATCAGATTATGATATGCTACAGCAAAATTCCAAACTGATTTATTTCACAAAATACATCATTTTTATTTTATTATACTTTCCTGTGTAGATTGTTGTGTGGCAATGGTGAATTTTCAAAAGATATGAATTTTTTTAACAAATTTGCCAACCTTTAAGTCACCTAGCTCATTTTCACAAGCTTTCTTTCATAAATTCAATTAATATTCTTCATATTTTAATAAATTAATTTGGAGTTTGAGGTATAAATATTTGAAGTCAGGCAGTATAGCCTTTATAAAAACTTCTACTTTTTAATGAAACAAGTTTTTTTTATCATCTAACTTTATAAAAATAAATAATGATGTTGAATCTAATAAACAATATTACCTTGAAAGAGCATGCAGCTATAGAGAGTCATCATAAAATTGAGTTTGACTAATTCAAGAACTAAAAATATAAAATAAAGGAAAACAGAAAGGTACAAAAAAGCAATTAGTAAAAATAATACAAATAAAAGATTACTGCAGACAAGGGCAATAAAATTTAAAAATGTAATTATATCTTCAGTTAATAAGGCTTTTAACAGGAATACAATAGCATTTTAAAAAACATTCAGTTGAAAATAATGAAAAAATAGCAAGTAATTTTTAAGAGTATTTCTAAGTACTTAAGTTTTGTTTACAAATCATGCTGTTTAAGCTATTATACATAGCATCAGAAAAAAAAAAGCATTGAAATACGAACTTAAATTAGCAAAACGTGTCTAGCCATGCATGTAACATTTAAAGGTTTGCATTAATGCACAGAGAAGTTTTAAAAAGATTTACAAACTCAATTGCATGCCGTAGGTTTTGATTGTCAGGCAAGGGAATAGTATAAAACTTCTCCCTCTTGGTGCTTTTTACTAAAGCTTTCATTTAAATGATGACAGATTCAAGTTTATACACATTATATGGCTATAGTGATTAGTGAATTGCTTGTTGCGATTTATAAAACTTGTCCAAAATCCGAAATTGCACCAGAATCACATACCCCAAATCATTTTAAGTGCTATAAAACAATAAACAACATGGACAGACAGCCACAAAAACATAGTGACCATCTCTGTAATAAACCTTATGTTTTGCTATAAAGTGGCCAAGTACTTGTTGAGGCTCATTGGTTAGCGGTAGTGCTTCGCATTGCCATGCCACAGACCTGGAGCTCAATTCCCGGATTGGGCAAAGTTGACTCATCCTTTCATCCCTTAAGTGGGTTGATAAAATGAGGAACAAGCATGATTGGGAACTAAGCAATTGGGGTTCCGTGCGAGGTTGACCCCCTAACCGGGACATATGCCTAGCATTTGTCAAATGATTTGGTATGTGATTTTGGTGCAATTTTGGCTTTTGGACAAGCTTTAGAAATCGCAACAAGCAATTCATTAATCGCTATAGCCATATAATGTGTAGAAACTTGAATCTGTCATCATTTAAATGAAAGCTTCAGTAAAAAACATCAAGAGGGAGCCCTTGGTCATGTATGCTGATATAGGCACACCAGGCCTTGGCCCACTAATGGGCTTGTGGCTCTGACGAGTTTACTTTAATTAGTACCTTGTAGTTTCCGAAGGCGTGTGCCCCGTCGAACACATAAAGGTGGTCGTTGCAGTCAAGGGCCAGCCTCTCGAAGCGCAGCATGAACCGCTGCAGGATGGTGTCGGTCTGGAACGTCAGCACGCACTGGAGGTTGTCCTCCCCCTCCGACGTCAGCACTGTGCCATCGATCTTCTTGTACAGCTGGAGGTTGCGCTCTTTGGTGCACAGCGTAGAGATGTGGTCTGAAAGGTGAATCCATCCATTAAATGACTTAATGGTATAGCAATTTGTCCACAAGCAACACTGGACAGCTATAGAATATAGCGCTCGAAAAACTCAGCCCCCAATGGTGGAGGAAAGTCCCACTCCAGAGTTATCTATGTCAGCTTTTAAAGTCAACGGATATATACAGTGCCATCATCTGAATTTGAAGCAATAGTGATCTAGCAGACCACTATTGCTTGGAGACCTATTGCCAGAAAATTCCAGATAAAATTGACTTAATGCACGACTAGCCTCCGAAACAGCACACAGACACTGTAATCAACAACTAGAAAACATGATTTATAAGCTTATTTTTACTGCATAACTTGTCAATCTTTAATACCTTGTTTCTAATTGCCATACTGACAGTTGAAGATGGCACCTCCTAAGCTAGTGTCAAATTTGAAAGTCCATAAACATATTGAAATTAAGAAAAAAGGTCAAGCAACAAAGTTCAAACCTGAACCAACACCTTATAGAGCTTCACACAACATTGTATGGTAACACCCACAGAACTTTAAAGAAATGTAATGAGCAAGTCTGTCACAGAGTACTCAGTTCATCTTTTCCTGACATCAAAGTCGTTCCGATCCACATCAAAGGCTCTATTCCTTAAGCTACCAAGTCCTCAAATTATATATAACTGGAAGCATTAAGATGGATCAATTGGATGTATTGAATACAGTAATACTGCTTAAAACTTAAACAAATAGTGCATTTTAATAAACATTGCAGGCAGTGTTGATTGATTGTCAATAGAAGCACAAACCCTCTTTTAAAAGCCAAATAAAGGCCCTCGCCAGATAAGACGGTGAAAAATGCCCCCATTCCAATCGGGCTAATTTTTTTTCTGAAAATACCTCATAGTATGGACAACTTCTCAGCCAAGTTTCAGCTCAAAAATATGACGCATTTTTGAGTAAAAAATTAAAGTTTTTTTTCTTTATAAATTGATTATTCCCTGAATAAATTTGATAAATCCAAAAAACTACTCATGAGTTTTTAGATATCATTGAGTAGTATTCTCAGAAAAATCCGCTCATAAATCTGATCGAGCGATCATTCTTAAAAATGCAATTTTATTTTTCAAAAAAAAATTTCATGCCAAAATCGTTTGGTCACAACTTAGGATTTTGTCTCTACATATTCCTCTATTATCAATCTATAATATATTTTTTTTCAGATTTTTAAAATTATTGGACGATAGTTTAAAAAAATAATTCTTAAAGCCTGATTTTTTTGCTCTAAAATCCACAGATTTAGAAATAGCATGCCAACCGATTGCGCAATCCCGTACAACGCAATGATGCGTGATGAATCCACATTTCGTCGTTTTCGCAATGCATCACGGAATACTGATTCACAAAAATGCTTTTTCCGAAGAGTTACATACAATAAAAACTGCATTTTTAACTTGCTTCTTTTGTGAATATATACCTCATGCCTTACAGAAATTATCAATACGCATGCAGCTATAAAATTATGCTAGCGAAACTTGTAAGAAGTTTTAATTAGTTAATATTGAATATATATCTTTTATTAGTCGAATTATCTCATGGTGCCATCTGGTGGCGTATGGCATGCCATGTGCAAGAGCTTGCGAACTGCCTTATGGGATAATGGTTAACAAATGGCATCACCTTTCCCCCTAGAGGCAGATCTGCTACTTTCTAAATCTATGCTAAATTCTTTAGTCCGAAAGAAATTCTCCCAGATTGAATTTCCCCGCCTTTGTTAGGAGTGCCATCTGCCGAGTAAGTAGTGCGAAAAGTCAGGTTTTAAGAATATTTTATTTTTTTTAAACTATCGTCCAATAATTTTAAAAATCTGAAAAAAATATATATTATAGATTGATAATAGAGGAATATGTAGAGACAAAATCCTAAGTTGTGACCAAACGATTTTGGCATGAAATTTTTTTTTGAAAAATAAAAATGCATTTTTAAGAATGATCGCTCGATGAGATTTATGAGCGGATTTTTCTGAGAATACTACTCAATGATATCTAAAAACTCATGAGTAGTTTTTTGGATTTATCAAATATATTCAGGGAATAATCAATTTAAAAAGAAAAAAAACTTTAATTTTTTACTCAAAAATGCGTCATATTTTTGAGCTGAAACTTGGCTGAGAAGTTGTCCATACTATGAGGTATTTTCAGAAAAAAAATTAGCCCGATTGGAATGGGGGCATTTTTCACCGTCTTATCTGGCGAGGGCCTTTCTGCAATTAATCTGGAATTGCAGGCACATTTTCAACAGTAAACAGGATATATATTTATACCTAGTTATTGTTAAGATGCTTTTGTACAAAAAAAAAAGAATCGGGATATTTTCATGGGGCAATGGTTTCATTGGATTAAGAAACGATTTGAGAAGAGCTTTCATGATTCTGTACCACAGTATTGTCAAGCAACAAAGTTTTACTCATTGTTATATTGAATATAAATTAAATGTTAAAGTTAATGAAACCATGCAACTTGTCTAAATGTTTAAGAAAAAGAGTCATTGAAAACCTTGGCATTTTACAGCAAAAAACACAACTTAAACAATGCAAACAAATAATTTCCTGAAATTTTCCGAAGAAAGCATTACAATGCAAATTGCATAAAATATCAAAATAGGTACTTTTTGAGAAATTTTATATTTTGCAAGTTTTTTCACATCCCAAAACTAAAGAAATAGATAAAGTGGAGGAGGAAGAAAGAAAAAGTTCACATTAAAAATACAAATGTTCTATACCTGTTCACAACTATTTACCCAAAAAATGCTAAAAATGCGTAATCTTGTATTATCCAAAGATTAAAATCCAATTATAGAAATTAAATATATTCAACATTAAAAAAACTGATTGGTTCATAATAGTAATAAAAATAAATATTAACCGAAACTACCTAATATCAAAAGAGACTTTCTTATTTTTAAATAGTTGAAGTCTCATAAGAGTAAAGGGAATATTAAACTATAGATCCTCGGAAAGATATTCTACACCAATTTCCTGAAAAAGATGATAAACATAACTTAAATTTATAATAATATCAATACCAACACTCGGCAATTAAAACCGAAACCACCCCCTCATCGAATTTCCTTTCGAATTTTAAATAGAAAGAATTTTTGAAAATATAAACAAAAGCAAACAAAGGCATACTAACAATACTTATTTTTATCAGCAAAGGTTCCATTTCTACAAAGTAATAAGTTTAATAAAAGGCATTGAAGAATAACATAACACCAATGATCTCTCTGTACACTCGCCATTTTGACAGGCCATTTAAAACCATCAAATTTTCGATAATAAGTGTAGAAATTTTGGCATCAATAATGTACCAATTCAAAATTCTTTTTTAAAAAATAAAAGCCACCAACTATTTGATTATTAAAATAGTAGGAATATTTCAGTAAATATTTTAATGGATTAAAAGAAAAAGTAATTATTTTGGTATTACTTGGATTTGGTTTGGTTGACATTACTGATCTGAAAAGTGGAAGGCCATGAAAATCTTGAAAAAAAAACGGGTTTGTCATCCAGCAGTAAAGATACGTGATACAAAGAAGGAAATGAACCAAAGTTCATTACTAGATCATTCCAATTATTCTTCTTTCTGTTTTTGGGGATTCTAGGCATATCTTGAGCTGAAGATACATAATGAGAATGTTTCAGATGATGTATCTCTTGTTCTCACTTTTATCTGTCTGCGATTTCATTGGTTGCTTCGATTTCACTCTCAAAATGAGTGAAATATATAGGAATAATTTTTTCTTTCTATGCGAGATTTCTTCAACAAATGTTTAGAACAACTAACAACACATCAAGAAGTTGGCATTTAAAAAGTAGAATAAGTAATAAAAAATTCTTACACGAGATATTTTTATTTAAAGTATTATTTGGCATTTTCAAAAAATGTTGTACGCAGTTGTAAAATTTGGCTAACAATAACTAACAGCTTTGATTTAAAAACAAAAATTTTACGGTAAACTCTTCATTCTTCAAGATTATAAGGAAAAAGGTAAGAAAATTAGATTTAAGGCTATGATGTCTAGCTCATAAAATTTGTAAACCTTCCATTTTTGTTTGTCATTACAAAAAATCATGAGCGAGGATATCGAGGGAAAAGCTTTCTAAAATAAGTACAAATGGCAGTAGGAATGGTGCTGACTCTAAAAAAGCGGTTTTTGAGCATTGGACTTCAAAGTTCAAATCACCGAGATCCTAGTACCCAGTGCCCATCGAAAGTCAGGAAAGTTTTTTTTTTTTAATTTTTTAAATAAAGCATACGCAAATGCATATGCCATATTTTTTTCAGATTTTAAAGTTATTGCCTTATTGAGGGTACTATACAATACATTTAAATGTATTGATTTATTGATAGTGGTAATTGTATGAAAAACTTAGAATGAGTATGATTTGCTTCTCCCCGCTTTTTTTCTTTGCATTAAATTACTATTTTTTTTATTTTTGCGGAATGGGTGACTGAACTGAATATGTTTCGAGAGCTGTCCAAGCAGTGTTTAGGTCCCGGGTTCGAATGCATATTGGCCCTCTCAAACGGAAGCCGCTCTTTCTGTCCCTAGCCGTCTTCGACGGAATTGACAAAAAATTACAAGTGTGGTATAATACTTTTTTTGGCAATTTGTTTGACTAAAACTTTATAATATACTTCTCACTATAATTACAAATATAAATTGCTATTACACGTAAACCAACACTGAATAATATATTATTTGAAATGTTTCGAATGTTTCAAATAATGTAATCCAGAAAGTTAATTGGCTTGTTTCACTTGACTTAAATAATTATAGAATGTATAGACGTACAATACATTAATTAAGCAATCGAATCTTATTTTTATTCCCATGGAACTGTTGCCACTCAAATTGTGAATTATTCACATTGTAATTTGTATTTTTTTAAAAATATTTTTGGTTAGCTTAAAAGAATTTTTAATTTTGGTAGTGATAATGAAAATCTTTTTTTTATAGGAGTTTAAACTTAGCAAAGGGATGCTTAAAAGCGTTTTAACTTTTTCACGAAAAAAATCTGAAAAACTGACATTAATTGCACTGTACTAAAAAAAATGGAAAACTTTCAAAAAATTGGTTGAAGTGTTACATTAATATTTTTAATTACATTGAAGAATTAATTATTATAATTAAAATGATAGTTTAATCAATTAATGCGTATATACACTAGTATTATATACTACCAGTATAAGATTTTTTCTAAAAATAAATTACATAAATGATCAGTGATATGAAATAAGCGAGCAACTTTAATTCTTTTTAAGTTATTTTTTAGTTTAAAAGGATACAACAAGTTATCTGAAATTGAAATAAAATAAAATGTTGTTGATGGTTTATTTAGAGAAATATAGCCAAAAATTTCTCGAAAACTGTTTCATTGATAATAAATTCTTTTCAAAGTAAGAGTAAATCCATTTTTTACGGGGGGAAAACAGCTGATTTTCACACGCAGAAATTCTTACTCAATATCCAGTCTACGTCCGGGGCAGTGACGTCATCGACGCATGCGCAAGCCGCCTTTTTCTGGACTTAGATTTCCAGATCACGCTATCTTGAATCGGTGTTATTTTAATTATTGAATTCATTGTATTTCGGCAGTTTTCCGGATAATGAACGATATTGGTGGCGAATATTATTCATCTGGACAGGTAAGAATTTATACAGTTATTATAATACGACGTAGTTTCAGTAGATCTTGGAATATAAAGCGACTAACAGCTAGCCATGTATGTTATGTGCGGCAAATGGCGTCAAAAATTTTCTAAGTCCAACCACGTCTATCTATTGAAAGCATATAAGTCTTTGTGTGGCGAAAATTCACCAACGGCTTGTGGTTGAACAACTTTGGTTATTTGACTCGCGTTATATTCCAAGTTTCTAGCGAATTATTTTCTGTGATATTTTGACCTTTTGTAGACTTTTTGTGTTGGTTTTTACTTGTTAATTAATCGAGACTATTATTTTTTCAGAGTGCAACGACACCGGTTATCGCTTCAGCACTGCCAAAGGACTCATTTCCACGGCCGCATGGTAAGCTTTGAAATTTTAATGTTCGTAAATTATAAACTGTTTTCCTCTAGGATAATATTACAAGTGTTGTCATATTAATTAAATGTATTTATTTTAAATATACCAAGTAAAATGGATTCTATCTTTGTACAACATACTGATATGCTAAAAATAGTTTGTAAAAATTAATTCTTAATGTACTAGGTAGGTGATGTTAAGCATTTATTAAATTTAAATGTTTTTCCTAGTTTGCCCTAATTCTAATGTTTTTTGTAGTATCTCTCTTTATTTATGTTAAATATCCTCAATTAGTCATTTATCATTTTCTTAATTAAATAGATGTAACATTAAAAAAATTTAGTGTAAGAAACTTCTTTTAAATTTAATGCAGCTTGATAAGCTTTTAAAATTGTCGTATATTAATTTTATTTATTTTTATCCATTAATTTATCAGATACTAAATTTTTTAACATAATTTTTTTATTAATCATAAGTAAAATAGCATTTGTAGCTCTTAGCGTGAAAATAATAAACATTCCACCTGAGTAAAACGCAATTTAAATTTTTAATTCACTGTAAGAATTTTTCATATCAAAGGCAAATTTTCTGTCGATGGCAGGGCTAGAAAATCTCAAAATTTTTACATGCCCTGTCGGGCATGTTAGTCTTGGAAATACATGCCCGAATAAAACTTTTACATGCCCAAGCGCAGGCCGAGCGAAAGGGGGAGGGGGAAAAGAAAGCTGTACCCAGGCATAAGTTTGGCAAAAATAACAAAAGCTGAAACTAAAATGGGTAATTGGTCGCATAATTTGTTTTAAAAGCAGTATACCTAATTCACGAAATAAACTAATACATTATTGCGAAATAAACTTATACAAGTTGGAAAACCGCATTCTCTGAATTTTCCAGGTTTTCCAGATAATTTACAGAAAATTCCAGGTTTTATCAATGTTAATTAAAAATATATCAAACTATTATACCTTAAGAAACCTTGCCAAAGTAACAAGGAATTCAAAAATTGTAGAAAGTGGCGACATTTAACGGCACCCACCAGAATTTTATTGAGGAATTTCTATTTGATGCCATAATGACAACATTGCGAAGTAACTAATTTCGATTTAAGATTAAAATTATCAATTTTCAAGAAGCAACGAATGGATATGATGGGGATTTATAAAAACACAAAATGTTTATTTAAATTTATGGAAAGGTGTTTTTGGAAAGGTGTTTGTGATACATGCCCAATAGGAATTTTTGCATGCCCCGGGCATGTCGGGCAATATAATTTTCGAGCCCTGGTAGATATACTAAATTTTAGCAACTGTCTTCCTTTTAAACGTATGGTATTTATGTTATCAAATAAGATTATTGAGCTTTTGGGAATTAGAGAGTGTAAAGTAAATTGTAATGTTGCTTTTTAACACTTTACCTACGGGCGTCGACTGACCCATAGACTAATAATCTCCTAGACCAGCAACTTAATCTAATGCCTAGCTCTTCTAACGTGTTGAAAGGAACTAAAACACTATTACAGATTGATTTGTTGATTGGCATAATTGTACTTCCCGATTGTAGGGCTACTGTTTTTTTGGAATGTACAGCTGTGGAAAAAAGTTACCCACTAGTGATTATTTCGACCGTTAGTCATCCTTTTACATCGGACCTTTTTGACTATGTGAACAAATAACATTCCGAGTTAATTGCATGACACAAAATTTGCATAAGGGGCCGTCTTAATATTAAAAATGTTACGAACTTTAAAATTTTCAATAGCAACACCCAATTTTAATTACTTAGAAATGTAAAAAACCATCGAAAACCCCTAAATCTAAGTTTTTGTTACATTTGGATGAATATTAGACGAGTTATTAAATCGAATCACTTTTGTGGACCTTTGGGGGACCATGTCTTAAATGACAAGCGTGGTCAGTCTGTAGGTTTATTAATGGAAGAAAAAGAAGCACAAGGTCAAATATCTTGAGGATGGGGCCCTACGAGTGATATAAAAATCAATGAGTAGCTGTACATATACGAAAATAAGTTGTTGTCAAAAATAGATCCCTATCGTCACTTGATAAGGGTTCTAAATTACGAAGTGTAATCGGTTCTGTTAAAGCTCCTAAAGGGGGCTGCAAATAGGCAGCCAGAAACCATTACATTAGTTCCCTTAGACACAACGGACGCGCTAGTTTCTAAGTCAATTTCAATGTAGAAATTTTCCAATGAGAGTTTAAAACTTAGAGTGGTCTTAGTCTATGAGTCAGTCGACGCCCGTCTTTAAAGTGTTAATTAAAATTGAACTTGTATTGTATTAAAGGTAACAGGTAACTTGTATTAAAATTTAACTTGTGAACTATTAAAACACCCCGTTTAAATTAGGAGTTGGAAAAGGACTTTTGAAATCCTTAAGTTTACAACTTGAACACTAATCTATAAATTTTGTTAGTGCAAACTGCAAATGTTACTTTGTTAGTGCTAATTGAGTTTTGAAATGGGTTTTACAAGATACTTTTGTCGAATTGAAATACAGCAACCCCTCTTTATATCGCGCTTTCCGGGAGACACAAAAAAAACGCAATATAACGAGCGACTTGATAAATATTATACTTTTTATGTATTTATGCTCTCAACATAGTTTTTAAAATAAAGCATAGTATGTATTTGAAAGTTAAAAACTAAATCATATTAAATTACCTAACTACTCTAAAAAAGAAACAAAAATTTAGAAATAACTTATTATTAATTACTATGAACATTACACATTATTTTGAAAGGTATAATACTATGCATATTCATTTATTATAAAAAAGTAAAATATTTATTTAAAGTAACCTGCTTTGATTTTTCTCTTGAAACCTGTTTTTCGTCAAAAATCAAAGAAACAAAAGATTATTACTTGATACTCTAAGGAAAGTACGTATCGAAAAAAACCCAGGAGGAATGTTGGGAGACATGATACAAGGCGTTATAAGGAGCCATGATATAGCGAGAGGTTACTGTACTTCATTTGCGGCTATTAATGATAAGTTTTCAGATTGAGTGTTATGGAGGCATTCTCTTTGATTACCGTCTATGCGTGTAATTTAACTTTGGCCCCAAATCCTATTTTTTTTTACAAGAAAAGAATAAATTAAGCTACAAAAACTTTTTAAACGCTTAAAAATCACCATGTGTTTTAATTATTGAACTTTTAGAAATAATTTGTAAGCTTTTTTGTTTTCACCTTTTCAAAAATGTAAAACAAATTAAGTTGGGATCATTTTTTGAGAAGCAGATTTTATGAAGAGTGTCTAGAATAATTGCGATCATCAGTGTACCCTTTGCAAAAGTCTACTTAAATATGTATCTAGATAACAACTTTTTTATATCAGAAACCTGGTAAAGAGTTATGAAATAAATGAGTTGTTTAAAATAACATTCACAACTAACATGAGACATAATTGTCATTATGATTCCTATACTAATGCAGGGCCAAAAATCAGAGTTATAAAATACCCAGTTTTTTTTATGTTTTTTACGGGTTTTTTTTCAGTAATTAGGATGCTTATTTCCGGGTCTTGTGGTTTATTTAGGGAAGTTATAATAATTAAAAAAAAAAAAACTAACAGAACATATAGCGAATGTCATAGATATAATCAGGATGTTGTAATTTAAATTAGAATAATTAAAAACTAATAAGTGTTTAATTGTTATATAAATTACATTTAAATTTTAAAATGCATTGTTTATGACCAAGTCTTGTTTGTGTAAACAAATTATATAAGCCAGAATATTGAATCCATAGAAATTTAAATTGGAATTTAAAAAAATGTGTCATAAATATATTTAATTGTTATACAGTTAGTATCACATTTAAATTTGAAAATGTATTTTAGCAGTAAGAATTAAAAGTACAAAAAAGTAGAAGTATACTATTAATAATAATAACATATCAACTGAATATTATATGAAATAATTATTTCTGTGTTTGTATAAAAAGTTTAAAATTTATTCATTTACAAAGGCAATTTTAAGTCCAATTGCCCACTTATGTTGTCTTGAAAAACCCACACGGGTTTTTTTGGGTCATGAAAAATCATAACAACCCTTCCAAAAATTCACACACAACTTAGCAGACTTTGTAGGATGGCATGGTTCATTGGGGATTAATCTTGACTTTGTAAGAGTATAAATTTAAAAAAAAACTAACAAAATTAAATAAGATAAGGTTATTAAACAAAAATATATTCAGCAACTTATCAAAGCATGCTTCTTGTTCTTTCTTTCAGTCAAAAAGTTTTATCATGGCAAAATAACTGACAATTTCACTATCGCTACTGAAGGTTATTCTAAGTTGCAATTTATGACCCTCGTTTGATGCATTAGTAACAATATCTAAGCATTGGGTAAAAATCTAGTAAACCTTTCATTAGTATAGAATTATGTCGATTTGGTAAGATTGTTAATTATGTAAGATTTGCAGGGTTGCCACAGTCCTTGAAAACCTTAAAGCGCTTGAAAAAAAAACTTTGATTTTCAAGTGCTGGAAAAACATTATCAACCACCTTCAAGAGTCCTTAATTTTTTGACTTTAACACTTTCAATGTGAATCAGTTCCTATTTCACTTTTTGATTTATTGTTTATGTATAATTCAAGAAGGCAAATTGTGTGATTTTGATGTTATTTTTAATAACTAAAAGGTTATTTTATAACAAATATTTAAATTCATTTGAAAGTTAGAGAGCTCTTATTTTTTTAATAAATGAATTTTAAAAACTATCGTGAAATTTAGTTGCTGCATGTTCGAATATACAGTCCTTAAAAACGGAAATATATCCTTGAAAAGTCCTTAAATAGTCCTTGAATTTTTTTTTACCAAAAAGTGTGGCAACCCCGGATTTGTAAATAAAAGTTTCTTTTATATTTTGTCATTTTTAAAACAGTTTTGCTTTCTTTGTCTTATTAGATAAAGTGTTTAAAATGGGATTCCTTTGTAACAAAAACAAATTCCATTGCAGGTGAAACTTTGAAGACAATGAACCCCCACACCAAATGGCTACAACAATGTTGCCAACCACACAGAAGGCAGTGATGTTGTCAAGAACCACCAATCAGAGTCCCCAAAGAAGTCCTCTGACCTCAAGCACAACTCTGACCACGTGAAAAAGAAAGAGGACCACCATAAGGAAGGAGAGAAGCATAAGTCGAAAGACAAGAGCGACAAGGACCATCATAAGGAGAAAAAGCATAAGGAAGGTGGCAGCAGTTCAGAGTCCTCTAAGCACAAGAAGGATGAGGCCAACAATGTTGGTGACAAGCCCAAGTCGGACAATTTCAAGGAGAACGAGAAAGTGAAGGACAAGCATAAGGAGTCAAAGGACAAACACAAGGATAAACATAAGGACAAGGAGTCGAAGCACAAGGATAAGGAGTCTAAGCATAAGGACAAAGAGCATAAAGATAAGGAAAAGCATAAGGATAAAGAGTCTAAACATAAGGATAAAGAACACAAAGACAAGTCTAAATCAGATGGGGAGAAACATAAGGAAAAGCACAAAGATAAACATAGGGACAAAGAGCATAAAGACAAGCATAAGGATAAACATAGGGAGCATAAAGATAAATCGGAAAAAGATAGGTCTGAGAAAGATAAATCTGAAAAGAATAAATCGGAAAAAGATAGGTCTGAGAAAGATAAATCTGAAAAGAATAAGTCTGAAAAGGAGAAAAAGGTTGAGAGTTCAAAACCACCCCCACCAAAAGTTAAAGTTGAAGTTAAGGATGAACAATTAAGTGATGAAGATGAAAAACCTTTAGTAAGTCCTGAATAATGCACAATAAATGAAAAAAAAATGTATTTCTATTTTGTCTTTCCTTCTTATATTTTTCATTTTTAGATTTTAATAACATATTTATTCGCACAATTTGTGATTTTATATTGAAAATTTTAGGCACGCATATCCCCTGAAAAAGTAATGAAAGTCAAAAGAGATCCAGATGAAGACTACTCAGATGAAGCACCTAAGAAAAAGAAAGTAAAATCTGAAAAACTTAAGAAAAGGAAAGCTACAAGTGATGATGAAAGCGACTATGATATGAAGGTAAGATTATTCCTCAAAGTGTTTATTACTTCCATTGTAATACTAAGAGGAATTTGTTTTTAATATTAATTCATATATATATACTAGCAGTATGGTCCCGCCTTACGGGGAACCCGTTAACTTCGCATGGCTTCCTTTTAGAGGCATGTTTACTTTTAAAATACACATAAAATCAAAACAAAATTAAATTCGTGTTGCCGCATGCACACTTAAAAAAGCAAACACTACTAGAGGATGAAGCAGCCTTCGGGCGAGCGCATATCTCAACCAAACTCAATCAATCAAACTAATAGAGGATGGCGTCAAGCCCCCGTTTCGGCCCGGTCCATGTATTTTCAAGCCCTGTTATGGTCCCGAAATCCCACGTGGATGACGTTTTTTTAAAACTAATTATATTAATTAAAAATCACAATCAAATATGAAAAAACTAAGCCTTAGGTGCACACGTAGGTATTAAAAGGAATCTATTAAAAATTTCGAATTTTTTAGAGCAATCTAAGTAGGTCTTTTGCGATCCACAGACATACAGACTCTTTCTTTTATTATTATAGATATATATTTTAAACTTTTAAAAATATAACGGGTTTTTTTTTCAGCCCACCAAGAAAGTTAAGAAAGAAAAAGGTAAACCAAAAAAAGAGCCTGTACCAGCTGCCAGTCCAACTAAGCGAAAAGGAGCAAAGAAAGAAGAAGAGGAGCAGGTTTGGAAATGGTGAGATTCTTCAAATTTAAGATTTGAAGGGTTTAGAATCCAAGGTGAACCAAGTCTACCAGAATTTCAGTGCAATAATGAAAAAATATAAGGAGATTGTTATTTAAAAAAAAAAAAACTTTTAAACCTCTTCAACAAGCACTAAGAAGTTTTATGAACTTGGTTTACTTGTATTCTGGGCATCCATTTATGACTTGTCTTTTTTTCCTTGATGTTTCCTTGATTTTTGTTGTTCTTGTGTAATTTTTCCATTGTGTGATTTAAGTCTTTGTAAATAAATAAGAGTACAGGCTCCCTTGCTTAAAAGAAACTCTGAACAGACTAAAGCACAGGGGTGCCAGACTTCTGCCGAACGGCGGAATTCCTCTTTTTCCGCTTTTTCAAAAAAATTCCGCTTTTTCCGAATTTTTCAGAAAAATCCGCTGAATCAAGATTTTCAAAAAATTACGAAAAACTCTTAGATTTTCTAAGTTTTCAAAAAAAAAAAAAATCGTATTAACAGGGTTTCTGCGCATATGAAAAGTCAAGAGTTTGGACATTGGGTTAATTTTGTCATAAGTATTGAATTTGTGCAAAAAAACGACCAAAAGTCATGTATTTCAGCAAAGAAACGTCCGAAAGTAATAAAAATCGATGTATATTTATTCGCGTCTTTCGGATCGCCGGAGTTTCATGTCTTTTGCAAAGCTGGAGTTTCGTGACTTCCGGATACGCCAGACTTCAGCGACCTTTGGAACGCTGGAGTTCCGCGACTTACGGATCGCTCGTGTTCCGCGACTTTCCGATCGCTCGTGTTCCACGACTTTCGGATCGCTAAGGTTTCTTGTCTTAAGGATCACTGGAGTTTCGGATCGTTGGACTTTCAGAACGCTGGACTTCCGCGACTTACGGATCGCTAGAGTTCCGCAACGTTCGTGTTGCGTGTCTTCCGGACCGCCGGACTTTCCGAACGCTAGAGTTCCTCGACTTTCAGAATGCCGGAATTTAGTGTCTTTCGGAACGCCGGAGTTTCGTGAATTTCGGATCACTGGAGTTCCGCGAATTTCGGATTGCTGGAGTTTCGAAAATTTCGGATCGCCGGAGCTCCGCGACATGCGGTACGGCGAAGTTTATTGATTTCGGATCGCCGGAGTTTCGTAAATTTCGGATCGTCGGAGTTACGCGACTTACGGAACGCTGGAGTTTATTGATTTTCGTATCCCCGGAATTTCGTAAATTTCGGATCACTGGAATTCCGCGACTTTCTCGATTTTCGGAACGCCAAAGCTTAGTGTCTTTTGGAAAATGCGGAGTTTCGTGAATTTCGGATCGCCGGATTTCCGCTACTTTCAGATCGCTGGAGTTTTGTTACTTTCTGAGGGTTTTTTTTTTCAATTTTCAGATGGCCGGAGTTTTTAGATGTTCTGATAGGCAAAAAAGTCATTGATTTTAAATTCGATGAAAGCTCCGGTGGTAGAGAATAAGAGATGTATCCGAAATTTAAACTAATATTAAAAAAATAAAATTATGCTAATAGTTTTGCCAGTAGGCTTTTCTGTAATTTTGATTTAACTGGTGATTTATAAAGTGTTTTTTTAATGCAAGCGCAACCCTTATTAGAAGGAGGAATGCAATTGCACTATACGACACACTTATAAGAGAACAAAGAAATTCCTGAAATAATTAATCAAAGAAAAATTTAATACATATATAAAGCATACTTCTCCAATAAGTTCACATTAAAGAAAAAAGATTTTTTTCACTTTATTAATCTAATTACATTTTGAAATCATTTTATGGTGCAATAATTTATTTCTAAAATAAATTTGTGCACTTGCCCATTAAACATGAAAATTTGTCTACACAAACACTATAAATTGTGAACTATGTTTGTGTTGTCAACTTTCGAGTTGTTTCAATTTGAATTTTTTATTTTTTCATTTGAGGTGCTATTTATATAGTCATGAAAAACTGTTAACTTAGACACGGAAAGTCATGAATTTGGGACTGTCCGTTTTGGCAGAAACCCTATATTGTTACTCGCGTGATTTCCTCTTTTTTGATTTTGGCCACTTTCACCCCTGAAAGCAGTCGAAAGCATTTAATCCATTCTAGTTTATTTTTTAAAAATTACATTGTATACGCAGAGTTCATTCTAGAATTAAAAAAGGGCAGGGCGCTTCAAACAAAAAAAGGGCACTTGCAAAAAGTTTAGGGCATCTAAAATGGGATAAAATAATTTTTGGATTTTTATAAAATAGAATATACACTCACGCACAAAATTAAATATTTATTAGTTTGCTACTCCATCATTTTATGAAACATCTTTTTTAGTATGTGAAGGAACATAATAAGGAGGCACTTACGCCTAACAACAAGCCAGAACTGCAAACAGATCTCCACGAGCAAGGTGGAGGAAATTATTAATGCTACTAATCAAACAAAAACGGATTTTGTTTGCATTCAGCTCTATCATTTAAAATTAAAAGCATGGTTCATACACTTTTTCCAAGTTTAGTAGAACTCCAATTATTCGAAGAGGTGCTGATAATAAGAATGCCAGAAAAATTTAACTTGGCCTACCTGTTACTGTTCCTCTTTATTCAATGTCATGTCTAGTATTTTTTTTGTACCCACAAAAAAAATACTAGGCAGGCATGACATCCAACAGAGACGTATAGAAAAAAAAATAGGCTGAGTATAAGTTATAAATTGCATATAAAGTTTAGTACACTTTTTCCAAGATTCTAACAAAAGTTGAAAGAAAAAAAACTATTATAAAACGATATAACTCAAACTGAAACAAAAGCTATAACCCAAACAACATCTTATAATTTGGATTTGGTTAAACCGCAATTACAACTTCATTATCTCACAGCCCAACAATATATTATGAGTAATTGATTAAAATATATATTTTCTCCAATTAACTCCAATTATCCAAATTTAAAATTAAATGAATGTGGTTAGGTTCCAATTCCAATTGCTTAGATAATTTTAGTTCTACTGCATACTAAAAATTCAAGAACTAGTAATTACTAACAAAAATTTGAATATATTAAGCGTGTATAAGCCAACACTCCATAAAAACAACTAAAACTAATCTGAAACCCCAGTATAAGACAAAAAAAAAAAAAAAAGCCGAAGTTTCAAATGTAAACAAAAAAATCTTAACATTCAAGCTGCTCTTGTTATCACAAGGTCACGACTCAAAACGATAGATCAGAAGAAAATATTCTGGTTGGTCCAATTTGGCCTGAACCGGAGCTACAAAAGTATTGAGACACTCTTCCCGATCACGTAAACGCAAAGACAGCGAACTGTCAATTATTGAGTAGGCAATGTGACGTCATCGGTAGGTTTCTAAAAATTTACTAGGCAGCAAATTAATCAAATCAAGAAGCATGAATTGCACATTTTTGGTCCGGATGAAGATGATCCTCTTTCAATGAGGGATTGCACCCGTTGGTCAATATTTGAAGACATCTAAGTGTAATATAATCCTAATTCATCCTTAACATTTTAATTAAATTTTTTACTTTTATTATTAAAATCCATTATTTAAACTTGTTATTTATCAAAATTTAAGTTTAGTTTTCATCGATATAGAGAATGAACTACTTTTTTTTAGGTTGTGGTTGTGGAAAATTTTAAGTCTTAGGGTTAAGCCGTTTGTTAAAGCTGACCCCCTTGTTCAAAGCATGATTTTTGCTCAAAATTCTCTATTGTCTATCTGATTCTAAAATTGATTATCTTTGGCATTTTTTAATGATTAAGTTTAGAAAAACGGGTTTAAAGGTATAATCTAACGTAACCTGGGTTAATAAATTTTTGAAAAAGAAAGTTGGATAAGCGGAATTTTTGAAAAACTCGGGAAAACGCGGAAATTTTTTTTAAAAAAATCGGCAACGAGGGCGGGATTTATTTTGTAAAAAAGGGCATTTAGGGCGGGATTTATATTTAAAAAAGGCGGGCAGGGCGCCGCGCCCCGTGAAAAACGCCTAGAATGATCTCTGGTATACGTTTATTATTTTTAATTTATAGCATTTCTCGATTGTAACTTTTTAAATTAGAAAAAATAAGTTATTTTTTTAACTATTCAGGTGGGAAGAAGAAAAACTTGAAGGTGGCATTAAATGGAAGACTCTCTCCCACAATGGACCTGTGTTTGCACCTCCTTACGAACGAGTACCAAAGAGTGTTAAGTTTTATTATGATGGTAAGACTTGTTTGTAAAAATGTTACTAAGATTAAAAGCTACTTTATGCGAAGTCTCAAATGAAACCAAAAGTGCTACAGAAGAGGTTTAGATGTTAAAATATTATGGTTTGAAAAGTACTTTAAATTAACGGTTAAATGTCATGTTTATCTTAAAATAAAATAAATCTGCTACTTTCTATGGAATTTTTACTTGCCATTATGACAGTATCCATGGTATTTTGATATTGTTAAAAATAATTTCCCACTCAGGCAAACATATGGTGCTTAGTGAGGTAGCTGAAGAAGTGGCTGGCTTTTACGGTAGGATGTTGGACCATGACTACACATCGAAAGAAGTCTTCAACACCAACTTCTTTAAGGATTGGCGAAAAGTAAGATCGATTCAAGTTAATATTAACTGTAGTTTATTTCTTCAAACTTATAGTGCATATAAACCTATCCTCATGATATTTGTAACTAGGTCAAGTGACGTCAAATTAATAAAGCATAAATTATTGTTTAAGAAATTGATATTTTAATAGAAAGAAGTCAAAGTTTGCCAATTTTGTGAAAAGGGTGCAATTGCAGTAGTTGTTCGGTGATTTGTTTGATTACTAGAATTATGAGCTATGGAGTTAGGCACATTTTGTACGGTTTTGGAACAGTTTTTCATCCATGATGAGATTTTCACTTGCCCTAGACATGGCTTCTACTAGAAATTTTCCTTATAATATTCTATCCTTTTGTGACCCTAAATTTAGGTTTTATTTCTGTTTAATATCTTGTTTTTTACTTTAAATGGCCTTAAGAAACTCAAAATTTTTGTGCTGAGGTATTAATTATGTCATTTAAATTCGTCCAAGATTGTTTCAACTTTTTAGGCAAAGTATATAGTAAAAAAATGTCATTTAAATGCTTTTTTTTTAAATTAAAATTTAGGATGTTAACATTATTCATTTGGCAGGTGATGACCAAAGAAGAACGGGAGATTATCAAGGATTTATCAAAGTGTAATTTCAAGGACTTTGATTTGTACTACAAGCAAAAGTCTGAAGAAAGGAAAGCCATGACAAAAGAAGAGAAACTTGTAAGTTTAGTTTGTTTAAACACATTTAAGAGTTGCTTCTTATTCCTTGATTTTTTTTTAAAACAGTCACTGTAAGTGCATTAGGTATGCAGACTTAATGACTAGATAATTTTATCTTGATTCCTTCAGTATTTAATATTTATAAATAATTATCAGTCAGAATATTGTTAGAACTTTTTTAATTACTTTTGTAGCCTAATTTGCTTTCTAATAAAGTTGTGCATTTTCTTTTAAAAAAAATAACTCTCAAAGGTAAAGAAAAATAAATTTCAAGACTTTATTTTTGGCTCGATATACATCAGCTATAATTGCAAAGGTAAAGAAATAAATTTTTAATGAAATTGCAATAGTCATTTCAAGAAATTGAATTTTCATTTGCTTAATGGCCATAGAATATTAACTATAGAAGGTTAAGGATCTCTGCATTTTCAATACTTTTTCTCCTTCTCTAGGTTATCAAAAAGGAAAACGAAGAACTCACCGAGAAGTACGGCTTCTGCATGCTTGATGGTCACAAGCAGAAAATTGGTAACTTCAAGATTGAGCCCCCAGGCTTATTCCGAGGACGTGGAGAGCACCCCAAGATGGGGATGCTCAAGAGAAGGGTTGAGGCTGAAGACATTCTCATTAATATTGGAAAGTAAGTTTAGCACAGAAATGAGTTCACAATTGAATGTAAAACTTATTATGTCTCATAAATGAAGAGCTTAGTGGAAGAACATGCTAAGTCAAATTTTGGAAACATGCTAAGTCACGTTTTGGAAGTGATTGAGTCTTTGTCAATTAACAAATTTTTTCATTCTATAAATATAATAAGATTCACCCTTTTCATGAACTTTATGTTAAGTATATATATATATATATATATATATATATTTGTAAGTGCAGTTTTTAATGGTGTCTAAGTGCAAATAAAAAACTTTAAGGCTGATTTTCTTGTTTTCACCTTTTTGTCAATTAGCATCTTCTTCCACTAAGCACTGCAAATTATGTCTAATAATTGAGATTGGTTTTTCGTATGTCTTAAAAATGTATTTTTGAGTTGAACAAATATCCATTGTATCATACACCTAAGTGTGTATGCATTTATGAAAGGTGCAAAATTAATCTTCCAAGTTAAATAACTTTTAAAACTATATTATTAAGTTACTAAAAGTTTTACTTATGTTTTTTCCTTCCAGAGAAGCCAAAGTCCCAGATCCCCCTCCTGGTCACAAGTGGAAAGAAGTTAGACATGACAACACTGTCTCTTGGTTGTCTAGTTGGTCCGAAAATATCCTAGGATCCACAAAGTACATTATGTTGAATCCCAGCTCTAGGCTGAAGGTAATTGATAATCTGACAATACAAATAAATGATATACAAAATGGTTCAAACGATAAACCTCAAAAAATTAAGTATGCAGATGACATTGTAAACTTTTATCCAACTTCCGATTTCATTTGTTTCATTTTAAAATACTTAGTATTAAATATTACTTAAATAAATAGTATTTTATTTTAAAGTATTCTTATTTTATAGAAATAATTCTAGAAATATTTCTTGCTTCTTCAAATTTTTTTTAAAATATTGCCTAACTCTCAAAAAAAAAAACATACATTAACTAAGGAATTAGATAGTTTAAGCTTATAAAAATATAATTTATTATGGACAATAAGACAGCAATCCAAGGATTAATCTATAATAATTGAGCACAAGATAGAGTTTTAAAACTATTTTACTACTAGAGGTAAAGAGTACATGGTTTTAAGGTATTTTCCAATAAGCAATATTTCTTTTTTTTTCCAGGGTGAAAAAGATTTAAACAAGTATGAGACTGCTCGTAAGCTGAAAGCTCATGCTGACAGAATCAGAGCTGAGTATACAAGGGACTTCAAATCGAAAGAGATGAGAGTTAGACAAAGAGCAGTTGCTCTGTATTTTATTGATAAGGTAGGTGTTCATTTTGTCAACTCAATTGCTTATTGTAATTTTCAAATTAGTTTCTTTCCTTTAAGTTGCTTAGCTACTAATCAAAGTAATTAACACTTTCAGTCTGATTATATCACATTGTGTTTTTATGAAGATGTCATAAGGAGTTGTGTGGTGCCTGCTAACTCAGTTATCAACCTCCTCATCCACAGTTAATAATTACTGGACTCGTGTCCAATAAGCCTTGTCTCTACAGGGTGTCTACCAGTCAAGAAAGTCATGAAATCAAAAAACAGTCAAGATAGTCCCCAAAATGACCCCAAATATTTATGAACAAATGAAGTTAATTTTCTCAAATCCTTAAAATTTGTATTTAACCTCTTTATTTATCGCAAAATCGTATCATATATATAAAAAATTCTCAACGTGATTGTCGAGGCAAGTGATCCTGAAAAAGGTCAAGAAATTAGATTGACAAATCTGGTAGACCCCCTGCTCTATTGTGGTGTTACTTCAATTTAAACAAAATAATCTTAAGGTAATTAGAACCTTAATTATAGACCTCGACCATCAATATTCCTTGCTTTCCAGCTTGCTCTTAGGGCTGGCAATGAAAAAGACGAGGACACTGCCGACACTGTGGGCTGCTGTTCCCTTCGCGTTGAGCACATCACCCTCGATGAAGAAAAGGACGGGAAGGAGTTTGTGGTCACCTTCGATTTTCTAGGTATGCGTTCAGGGTTCCAACTAGTCCTTGATTTTTATTTTCAATTTCAAGGACCCTATAATACTCCTTGATTTTTACCCCAAATCATTGAAAAGTCTTTGGATTTTTTTAAGTACCCCTTGTTCTCTTTGCTTTTGACAAACAATAGTTGAAAGGTACTTCATTTTAGCACCATCTAAATTTGGAGAAGTAATTTCTTTTTTAAAAAAATCATTTTTTGCATTCACCTGATATAACCGAATTTGGTATTTGATTTTGTAACAAAAAAATCGGAAATTGCTCAATTTAATTATTAAAATAATTAACGCATTATGATTAAATAAGAGTCTTTGAATTTTTTTTAGGAGTCCTTAATAAATCCTTGATTTTTATTTTGAAATAAGTGTGGTAACCCTGGTGTTAGGTTCAACTGGACAAGACATGACTGCTCTTTATTTGAACATATAAAGGGAATAGTTCCAGACTTGCATTGCTAAATTTTTTTAATTGTATGGGTGAGCTAGGAAGCTTTGTGGAAGAACATGCTATATGATATAAAGGTGAAAATGAGCATCAAAGTTTAACTTGCGCTTTTTAGATCCGTTGAAAATGCTTACTTGATTAAAACGGGGTAAAACTTGCTATCATTAAAGAAGTGGTATGTTCATTGATTTAAAAATCTAGTTTTTTTTTAAATGTCACATAGCATTTTTTTCCACTTTTCACCTGTTATATGTTGTAGCCCATTCATACTTCTTCCAATCGAATTTAGAATCGTTAAGTCACCAATGAGTGGACTGGACCCTATATCTCAGTTATACTTGGAGAATAATAGTTTTGCAACTGGGCCTTTTAAATGCTGTTACATTAACTTTTTCAATCAAACTGTGGGAAAATATTGGAGGGTTAAAAGCTTAATGATAGTTATTATAAGACTTCATTGGGTAACTAAAATAAAGTAATTTTATAGGTAAGGATTCCATCCGGTACTACAACTCTGTGCCCGTTGAAAAGAAGGCCTTCAAGAACCTTAAGATCTTCATGGAGAACAAGCAGCCAGGGGATGACCTCTTTGACAGGCTAAATGTATGTGGTTCGATTATTTTTTTTGTGTGTGGATAATATTTTTTACAGGCGCTTGATTCAAATTTAGTCGTAGTAATAGTCTTCTGTTTTGCTTGGTTATTAAATTATAGGGTAGGATGGTTTTTCTTGTATGTATGGGCATATGATTTTTAAAAAATTGTGAAAAAAAACAAATTTTTACTTTCAATATGTTACATGGGAATTCATGTTTCCTTGTTAGCTGTTATTTTTAAAATTTTTATGGATTTAAAAAAAAAACGCTCATTGCATGTTAAGACAAATTTTGATAGTACATTGTATGTACTTCAGTTACACCAGGTCTGATATTACAATAAAATTAAGATATTTATTATTAGTTTTTTCTGGAGGGTTTTGAGTAGTAGCTATTTAAGTGTATATTGAAAGTAGTAACCCTTGAACATATATTTAGCAGTACTTTCTAATTGATGTTAATTGACTTTTCAGACTGCCATTCTAAATAAGTACCTAAATGATCTTATGGAAGGCCTTACTGCCAAGGTCTTCCGTACCTACAATGCTTCCAAGACTCTGCAAGAGCAGCTGAATAACCTCACTACAGGTAGGGGAAATATTATTGTTAGAAATAACAATTGTTTCATTTCGTTCAATGATTAGTTAAGTTAGAGTTTTAAACCCTTTTGTCTCTGCCCATTCTAGATTTATATATGTGGCTAAAATTTTCCTTTGTAAATATTTTAATTTGAAGATAGATTTTTAATATTGTGACTATTCATCTTTTAGTTTCAACGGGTAATCGGGTTTTCATTTTTAGATTTTGACTGTATATAGATTTATAGAAGGTTTTTTTTTGTATTACTTATTTTCTATACTTTGGATTTTAAGTTAATGATTGGGGGATGCGTATGTATTTTATTAAAATTAAATTTTAATAATTCTTTGCTTTTAGAGGATATGTCTATCCCTGAAAAGATATTGGCCTACAATAGGGCAAATCGAGCTGTAGCAATTCTATGCAACCATCAAAGAGCTGTGCCCAAGGGCTTTGACAAAAGCATGGACGCTTTAAATGCAAAGGTAAATCCTTTCTAATTATTATAAGTTACGCTGGAATATTTTGATTTAACGCTAATTGAACCGCGGTAGCTCAGTCGTGTGAAGCGTCGTGCTCGCATCGGAAGGGTTGTGGGTTCTGTCCTCGGCGGTGCTCACAATTCTGATGGTCGCTGGGTTGGCGCTTGTACTCGGCTAAAGACCGCCGTGCTGACTAATGGTGGCTGGGGCACGTTAAATACGTCGTGGTCACAAAGTCCTCCACGTTCCCATACCAAATTAATACCTCTGGGGGTGCCAGATCAGGGGGTTATCGGCCTTTGATCTGGATCAAAATTCCGATATGTGAGTGAGAATGGATGTGTGAAAGGGACCTTCCTGTTAAACGGATGTGTTATGCTGACGGGCAACAGTCGGACTTCCTCCCTTGAGGCGCTCAATAAAAACGGAAGCCGCCCTCTTCGCCTTAAATCGGGTAGTCCTCTACTCCAGGCTCGGCTACCGAGTGGTATTAGAAACAACAACAACATAACGCTAATAATTTGTTTTTAAATTATAATTGAAGTTTAGTGTATATGTGTTTTTGTAGTTGCTTATTGTACCTTTTTGGATTGTTTGACAAGTTGGCTTGCATGTGTTATTAAGTTTAAGATGTACTTAGTAGTCAAACTTTTAGATTTCTTTTATGCCTCCAAATAGATATTCTAAAAATGGTGTAAACGTAACTTTAAAAAAAATCATTTTATGTATTTCAAAATAACCTTGTTATTTTGTTTTGGTAGATAACTGATAAAAGACACCAAATAAAAGAACAGAAGAAGGAAGTCAAAGATTGCAAGAAAGGCACAATGTAAATATCAATCAATTGTACTTTTTGTGTTTGTAGTTAGTGTAAGGAATAAGTAAGTTTTACACTGTATAGATGTTTTCCCTCTAACCTATTTATATAAAATTAAAAGGTTAAAAAAAATACAAATGCATTTTTGATTACATTGTTAACAAGTGTTAGAAATCTGTATACCAGGCTATCTTTTGTGTTACAAGGGATTTTTAAGTTTCAAACTGTTTTTCTTATTTTACTAATATTTGTGTAGTTAATTCTTTTTTTTTTTAATAAATACATTTTAAGACAATTTTGATATTTGAAAAATAATCATAAAGGAATGATCAAATTTTCTTTGTAAAAGCTTTGAAGCGCCATCTTAGGTAAGTCATTTTCAATTTTTGCATTTCAGTGATTATGACAAGAAGAAAAAGAGGCTCAACCAGCTAGAAGAGCAGTTGAAAAAATTGGAATTGCAGAAGACTGACAAGGAAGAAAATAAACAGATTGCTCTGGGAACATCCAAGCTGAACTATTTAGATCCTAGAATCAGTGTTGGATGGTAAGGAGAACTCTTATAAACTTATGATTGTTTTACGTTGTTGATACAAACGTTCTTATTTCTGTATGCTGAGGAGGGAAACTGAAGGGATTTTGTTTTTTAACTTAAATTTAAAGAAATTTCAGCAAAACTTTCCTATTTTAACCACTTTTTTACAGTTAAGAATTCACAAAGTTTTATAGTATATATTATGAAATACCTTTTCCTTTATAATATTCTTTTCACATTATGTAATTCTCAAGTATTTTGGCCCAATTTTTAGCTGCCTTTTAAAGATAAGGCTCAAGCAATTAACCACAGTTTACAATAGCTATATAACTATTTGACTGTCTTGGCAAATATTGAATTGAACTTGCACTAGATTGAAATGTTTTATATTAAGGCTTAGGTATCAATGTAATTTTTTTGGTGGGATGATACCTTATTTAATACCTTGTTTATGCTAACAGCAGATGCTTAAGTTGTGTTGTCATTTTCTAGGTGCAAGAAATGGGACGTACCAATCGAAAAAGTTTACAACAAGACCCAGCGAGACAAATTCAGGTGGGCTATCGACATGGCCACAGAAGACTACCAATTTTGATTCAGACTCCACCCTCTAGCCCCAGCCTGTGACGTCCATCCCGTTGGTCATTTTATAAGGAACTCAAATTTGCCTTCATTAGTGTGGACAGTGTCCGATTTAAATGTGAGAAAACAACTGAAGTTATTCATTCCATATGTGATGTATTCCAATGGAGGTGTCTCGGACGACTTCGATCTGAAAAGCTCTAGGAAATTTCTCATGACGATTATCAATCCAGTGTTTTGTTTTAATCTAAATTATTGTTCCAAAATCATGTTGCTTCCAATAAAATATCTCGATTGATTGTACTTTTATTATTAGTAAGTTTTGTGGTTTAAATGATAGTGTTCGATTTTGTTTGTTATGCGCTGGATATTGTTTTTACTATTATTAGCATAGTACAAATCTAAGATTTGCATAGTTTTAAAACAATCATGATGTTGCAATGCTTGTTTTTTATAAACAAATTTTGGATTGTTTTCTTATCTATTCCCCCCAAAACAACTATGAAATAATAAATCATTCACTGTAGATCATGCTTATTTATTCTTTTTCTGTAGAAATCTTGTATCAATTTCTGTTATGTACTTTATTTATGTGATATGTTGCTATCTTATTTAATTGGTATTTGTGAGGGTTTAAAGGTTATTTTTTTTAAAGTGAAGATGACATCAATATCTTAAGTAAATCAACTAATAAAAAATAAAATGGTGGTATTGGACACGAATTGTATGTATTTCCAAATACCATTCATGTCATTAATCCATTTGTGCTAAAAATTTGAAATAAGTGCAAGTAATTCAATTTTCGAATTCCATATATGAACTTCATTTCAATATTCTTGGGAAATATATATATTTCATCTGTTGACTGTATTGAATTTTGAACAATGACTTATTGTTTTTGAAGACTACTATTGAAGGAAGGGGACAGCTAAATGCTGATAATTACTATTCAATGCATATCTTGTATTTAATTTCATCTTACTGGAATAAGTATTTATATATTTTTTTTGTATTTTATTTGCATGTTTGATTATTTAACTTCCCACTTAAATTGTGCTTTTTTTTTAAAGATCACATAAAAATTTTTATTTTAAATTCCTAGAATATGGGTAAAGCATTTTGTTTGTTAAAATTTATCATATTTAATGGAATATTTGAATAAGCATTGAATTTTTTCAAATTTTAATTTTCATGTCAGATATTCAAAAAATGGTTAAATTAATAAAATAATGCTCTTCCATTAAACCAATGGGGTTCCAAACTGACATTGTTTTAAGCGAAATAAATGAGTTTTAACAACTAAAAAGCACAATATTTAAGACACTAACTCAGGTTCATTCACATTGCCTGCAGCAGTTCGTATTCAATCGCTTTTTTTCTCCAAATATGTTGCTGGTTAATTTCAAGTCTGGTCGATGTTCCATCTTTGACGCATGCAAAAGTTTGGAGACCCTTGTCATACAATAGAGCTGTGTGAGTGACCTTAAAACGTCAGTGCATCTGTAAAAATGTTCATATTTGTGGGTTCAAGAAAAAAATCTGTGCTTCTCTGAAACTGTTGTTGTAAGAGTGAGTGAAAATGCCATTATGTTTATTTTTTAACTAGAGAACTGAGTCTTTCCACTTTTGTGTAAAATGAGGTACAATGAATTCATTACCCAAAGTGCTAAGTTTGGGTCTGCACTAAAATATATAGTTATTCAATTGGGCTAATTTTACGAGAATAAATAACTGAAGAGTGACTGTTGTAGTTGACTGATGTAATAATTGTACACAATAAAATATCAAGCCTTTTTTTAAAGAGTGTTGTTTTTATTAAAAAGTATTCTTTTTTTTTAAGGAAACACAAAATCTCGATGTTTCTGACTCGGTTTAGCCGAAACTTGTGATTGATTAAAAATTGAACTGGTTTCTGTAAATGTCAATTAAATATTACATTTACTTATTACTTAAAAATTTATTAAAAAATAAAATTTGTATATTAGAAATCAATTTTTTTTTTCATTCTAATGATCTTATAGTAATCATTAATGTGTGTGAACACTTAAAGCCCCTATTTCTAATTTACGTTGCTTATTATTAGTCAATCAAAATTTCATGTGGCTTAGAGAAACCTGATACAGTAAAGTGGCGAGACTACTCCCCACACATTAGGAGCAACGTGGTGCGCAGTTTCGGGACTTAAGAGCAAATTAATGCGAAATCCCTTGCTACACCGCCATTTGACTTATTCTAAATTATAACGCCCGTTGCCAATAGCCCTCGTGTAGTTCTATTGTAGCCCATTCGGTTAAGCGTACGCCTTGCATGCGAAAAATTCCAGGTTCGGGTCCAGTCATCGCCAAAATAACTGCCGTTCTCATACCGTGCAGCTCAAAAGGTGCCGGACGAATAATACCCCGTGCAGGGGAGTGCACGTTAAATATTCTAAGTCCCAACGCTGTGTACAATGTCGCCCTTAACGGTTGCGTTGGGTGCCGTGTGTAACTCTAGTGCGACGATAATTAAAACCTACTTACCTCGTGTAGCTCTACTAGTGCTCTAGTGCCACGATAATTCAAACCTGCCTACCTTCGCTACACTGGGTATTGTTCCTCGTCATAGTTTTTGGCTGGACAGGTCCGTTTGTAAAGAAATAAAAGTTTATTTTCATACAGACGGTCATTTAGAGAGTGATGCCGAAGCCATGATATCGCAGTACAAGAAAATTAAAAACAAGAGCGAAAGAACAGAAACATTACCCGCTTTTCTCCGTGTTCCGTTATTTCAAATAAACCAAGCCTAGGCGTTTGAATCATTCGTTTATTCAATAAATGAACAACATCAAACGCTAAAAGTTAACGTTTTTTGTATTTTAAATTGGATTGTGGTATACTTTTTTCTTTATCACTTGTTCGACAGTTCAAAAATGAAATGTTCTAGTGCGAGCTCAATTAACCAAACTGAACCAGAGCAAACGCAGAGCTAAGTTAAGGCACTTCTACTTCTACTGTTCCTTTGTTCGATTCGATTCGATTCCCAGTTTTGTTTTTTAATGCTAATGAGATCGTTAATTATGTTTTGAAGCTTTTGAAAACGAAACAAACGAGAAAATGACAGAGGGTTAGTTTCTTAAAAAATATAAACCTAATGAATTATAACTTTTAAACTTGGAATTAAAATAAATTTGTTAAAGAATTGGGTTAGGATTTTGCTGTCTAAATCTTGTATACCTTTCTATTTTAACAAAACCATTCAGTTGTCATGTTCTGTGTCAAAGCTTCTTTAATTTAAATTAATAACTTTTATGAACAATACCTGAAGCATAATAATTCAGTTCACAATATTGTTTGTGGTGACATTTCCACGAATCGATCTTGCATTTATGACTGAGACTTCACCATTGCCTATGGGTATTTTTACATAGTGATTCTATATATTTTTTCAGGTTCCTATGACTGGCAAAAATTTCTAAAAAAGTCCAATGTTGAAGCTGTTCCTGTGGCATGTTTCAAACATGTAAGCCTGATTTTATGTTGTTCTTTTAATTATTCTGAAAAACTATTAAAGGAGACTGATCATTATATTTTAGTTACCAGATTTACTTTGTGTTTAACTAAAAAGTTGTAAGTGTTTGAGCACAGAAGCTTTATTAATTCTTAAAAGTAATTATAATTGACTGTTTGTGTTTCAACTATTAGTAGCACTAGTGTAAAATCTATGCAATCTCTTCCACTTTTGTAAAGTTATACCAGAATAGGCCCTTATCTTCTTAACGATAGGATAGTTAAAAAACAAAAACTAAAACGCTCATAATTTTTAATGTCTACAAATTATATAAGAATATGCAATGAATAAAATATTTATTCATTTTTAATTTTTCATTTGTTTACCTCCCCGAGTAATTTTTACGGGAGCAAGAAAATAAGAGGGTTTAATTTTGTGATAAAAATTTGTTCTGAAACCCATATTCAAAATTGGATTAATAAATTTGGGAACAAACTGTGCTACTCCTTTAAAAAGCTATTATCTAATGCCTATTATCTGGAAGCATTTTTGAGAAAATATTTATTGGAAAAAATACTATTTTTATGCAATTAACAATATTTTATTCTGGGGAGTTTTTTGATTTCTAGGACCACAAGGGATAATTTTGACAAATTCCAGATCATGGAAAATTTGCTATTTTAAGATGATTTTTTTTTTGGTAAAATCTTTGGAAGCCACCTTAAAAAGGTGATAGTGACATTAAATAAAACTAGTCACTGTGAACAAATTTATTTTAAAGTCACAAAATTATATGGTATTGATTTTGTCACATTTTGAGACTAGCAACCATTAATTTTGAACCCTGGATCAAAGAAAAATGTGTTTCATGAATTGAAATATGATTCTATTTCCTTTTCAGGTTTCAATGTCCAAGCACTGGGGCCCCATCAAAGAGGGCATGTTCATCGAAATGAAAAGTTCCGACTGCTCTGAGTGCCCTCCACACAATCCCTGCTGCTTCTGGGTGGGGGTTGTCATTAAAATAACAGGTATGTGTCAGAAAGTGCCACCCGCTTGGGTCTGATTGAATTGTTGTACATTATTTTTTGCAATATTTCCCCTTTTGAGATTTTTAGCAAATAGTTCCCAATTAGAAACAGTCTCCAATTGTGTCTTTTTGGGAGTTATTTGACATATTAAATGCCACATCTGGTATTAACTGTGCAAAAGATAACATGTCCTCTGCATGAGATCATACAATATTACCTCATAATGTTGTGCTTTGTAAATATTATGATGTTCACAATATACAAGATGCAGTAGTAAAGTTGCAAAGAAATAAATGCTATGAATATGCATAAATTTTTTTAAGCCATTAAGTTTGGTTAGTTAATTTTTATTTATGTCATTTGTGATATATATATATCTACACTTTTATTCATTACGTAGAATAAAAACATCAATTTCTTCTTGTCATTTCATTATATTTCTTGTCAAGCATGCAATTGCATTTGTGAATTTCAGGTTACATCGGGCTGATACGTTGGCTGGGCTTTGATGAAGATTCCAGCAATGATTTCTATGTCAATTTCTGCACCGAACCACACCTCCACCCTTTGGGTTGGGGAGCAGAAAATGGAATGCCACATGTACCCCCAAAATGTAAGTATTGTTGCAATTTAAACTATAGTTTTAGTTCAATTTACCATGTCAACCCATTTTTGTTCTGAGTGTCTATTCTACTCTGGATCTCATCTTAACTGTATGTATTAACTTTTTAATTTAAGATATAAAAGCATGTGTGTATTTTAAAAGGTGTGTGATATATCTCTCTCTGACTCTAAAAGTAACTCTTAGGCAACTGTTACCTTTATAATTTTCTTTTATTTTTTGATAATGGCTGTTTTTTCTTGTAAATAAACTTTTTCATAAATATAATGAGTTTCTGGACTTTATCTGACCCAATAAAACACCTACTCACTTTCAAAGGTCTGACAAGTATGATGCTGGTAAACTACTTTAAACAAGAAAACTGTCTTCCTATGAGACTAAAAATATCTCATACATTTTAACCCTAAAACTGTAATATTTTTTAAAAAGATATTTTAAAAAGAATTTAATTTAAAGTGTTAATATCAAATATATTTTTTACTTTCTTAAATATTAATTAATATTTTTTCATATAATAAAAACTAGCATATAAATTATGCTAGTGAGTGTAAATCTGCTTGTAACAATTTTTGGTCCTTCATTAAGCTGTATTGAATGCCTGCAGAAATGTTGATCTTGTCACTTGACCTGGCTTCACAGATGTATATTGACCACAATAAAGTAATTTAAAGTTCCTGGAAATCGATAGGCACTTATCTTAGGAGAAATTGTTTTGTAACGATGTTTTTTTCATTCAAATAATTTATTCTGGATATTTAGCTGTGTATTACTATTGTTTTATTAATTTCCATTTACCGAGCATAAAATTACTATAATTTTTTTATGCTTTAGGCATCGAAGATAAGTACTCAGATTGGAAAGATTATCTGCAGAAAAAAATCAAGTCGGTTCCCACCATCTCACCGGATTTTGCCTCTAGAGTATGTTTAAAATTTTGCTTTTTTTTTTTTTAAAGTTTTAACTCTCTGATTGATCAACTTTTTCACTATTTCTCATTATTATAAGAACTATTTAGTACAAAAGCTGGGCTACAATCAGCAGACATGTAAGCATAACTTTTCAGAGTGTAATGGTAACATAAAATTTCAGACTAATTCCCCAAGAGAAATTGTATTTTTGCCGATATGTCTCTTTAGTATGCACAGTGGAATATTTTTGTCGCTTTTGAAGTTCATTATGACGTTAGGAAAGGTGCAAAGTATAATTTCTCTTCATATGATCAGGGTGCCATATCCTCACTATTTTTGCTTTTATCTTATAACAGACCTTTGAAAGTTGAATTTTTTACAAATATCCTTTAATTTTTTTTGTGTTTCATCACAAAATTACCTCATTTTACATTTTAAAAGTATAAAGAAAAAGTTTGACTGAAAATTTTGCTTTGGATGACATAGTTAGCCTGATACTAGTGTAACTAGAAACAATACTTAAAAAAAAAAAGCCGCTCGATTAGGCACCAAGGAAGATGGGAGGTTAAAAATTGTTGTAAGTGTCTTTGTTTAAATTCAAAGAACTCTTTAAAAACTATTATTAACTTTTTTCTTTAGGTAGAGGAAAGCAAAAAGTCTGTGATCAAGAGGGGCATGAAATTGGAGGTGGTTGACAGGAACCTTATTTCTGCAGTCCGAGTGGCAACCGTGAATAAGGTTATTGGAGGGCGTCTGTATTTGAAATATGACGGGTTACCTGAAAGCGATGCCGGATTCTGGTGTCATGAAAGATCGCCACTCATACATCCTATTGGATGGTCCCAAATTGTGGGCCATGCACTCAGAGGTAGTGTAGGTAGGTGACATTTTGAATGAGTTAACCTAAAAGTTTGAACGAAGCTGATTTTAGTTTACATGAACTTAAGGGACAGCTAAAATAGTTCTCGTTAACTGAATTTCATATTGTCAGGATTATTTTTTATTTATAATTAATGATCCTACTTCAGTTAATGTGTTACTTTTTTTTGTTGCAGAATATGCCAAACAGTCACTTCTCAAAACACTATTTCAAACACATGAACCAGCTGATGCCACTTGGGATATGTTTGTACCTGTAAGTATGTACCTTTGCAGGAAGAAGGCCAGCATCCATTTTTGTAATTGAATATTTTCCCTTTTTTCTAAAGTGCAGAAATTTTTATTCAAGTAACTTTTGCAGCAGTACTTCTAGGATAGGTAAACTTTTAGTTATTCCAGTTTCAAATTAGCCAAAAAGGCTTTTTAAATACCTTGCAATTGACAATTTTGGCTAAGCTTCCTGCCTGTCATTGGTGGCTTGGCCAATTTTGCTGTTAAATCTGCTTAACAAATGTTCGATTTACACTTTGAGTTACCCAATAAATACTAAAATATTCTCAATTTTAAATTGACTATTATTTACTAATTGTTTGATGTCTACTAATTAAGCTTATGACTTTTGACTTTCTTGGTGGGGGACAAGATCGCCAAGCACTGCTACTTTAAGTCTATTGTACTAAGCCCCAGAAATGACACAAGCACAAGAGACACACAAAAAAAGAGACGACACAAACACATAGACAAATAACAACATTTATTGACAGTCACAAACATCCATGCCTGACCGGGATTCGAACCCGACCCCAGCAGCTCCAAAGGCTAGAATCCTAACGAGTGTGCCACAGGGGCGGCAACTAATTAAGCTTACTCCATCTAGGTGCCAAATCCAGTAAAAAACATGAAGTTTCAGCCACAAATGAAACTGGAAGCCATTGATCCCCTCAACCTTTCTACCATCTGTGTTGCCACAGTGACGGAAGTGTTGCGCAACAACTATCTGATGATTGGCATTGATGGAATGACGGAGGCTGATGGATCAGATTGTTTCTGCTATCATGCTTCCTCGCCATGCATATTTTGGCCTGGATTCTGCGAGTCCAACGATCTACAGCTTACCCCTCCCAGAGGTAAGTTTTAATATCTAAGTGTATTTCACACTTGCTGATCAAATATCTTCTGCAAAAAAATCTAACTTTAGAGTTGGAACAAGGGTTGGTTGGCTTTTAATTAGGCTGTATCACTGTGTATCTGTTCCATGATAGTGATTCTGTATCTTTTTCTATATTACAACTATGTCATAATTTTGATCTTTTAAATGGTTTCAGAAACTTTGTTTTATTATAATTATACATGTAAATAAATGACAAAATATTGGAATAAAAAACGGTGGTAAAGGTTTTAGGAACTTACAACAGAAGTTCTTATTCATTAATAAAATATAAATCAAGATCTTTGGGGAATTTTTGTATTAGCACAGTTCAGATTATCACTTACTACTGTATTTAGGTGAAACACTTCGTTTATTCAATAAGCATTAAACCATACTACAATCTTGAAATGTATTCTTTTAGGTTACAAAGGTGAATTTAAGTGGGAAGATTATTTTAAAAAGACGAAATCGAAGCCTGCTCCTAAAATATTGTTTCATCGGGTAAGTGACTGTTTTTGTTCATTTTAGGTTGACAGAGTGAGTCAAATCTTTTCATCAGTAATTTTTGACACAAATCGTTTTCTTAACAATTTTCAATTTTTATAAAAAAGAAATAGGCATGACCCTTTTATAATACTAAACTGTTTTCTCCTTTACAGGATGTGCCAAACCATGGTTTTCAAGAAGGCAGTTTCTTAGAAGCGGTGGATCTCATGGATCCACGACTCATTTGTGTGGCACAGGTTACTAATATTCATTTTTCTTTTATTATTTTACATTTTTAATTTGCATTTGGAAGTGCTTGATATTTTGGGGTTCTCCTTCTCTTTGAAGCCCCATATTTTTCAAAAAAATTCTTATTTCAAGTTTTGTTTTTTTATTGTATTCGTCAATACGAAGGTTAAACAAAAACACCATTCCCACCTCAAACTGGATTTTATACTGTAGCCAATCTGTGGGATTGAAATCAGGATAATCTCTAATTTTAAGAAAGAAATCGGGATATTATCTAATTTTATACTTTTGAAGGATGCTATTTTATAGCATTTAGAAATATTTACATGGCCCTGAAACCCAATTAAAATTACCTAAATTTTGCTTAAAGTTTTGAGCATGTATGTTAAATGTCCTTGAAAGTGTCAAAGGGACATAAAAAGGAACATATCTTTTTACGGAATTGGAATACTTTTAAACTTATTTCTGAATAAAATACAGAGAAAATAATCATGAAATATGAAATGCAAACTAACACTAATAAGTAGTTAAAGTTATTAAAAGGTAACATTTTAAAAGAGCAATCTTCTATATGTAGCAGTTTTTTTTTTTTTTTGTGAAAAATAGATTCACAAACTACACTTCCACAATTACAGACTAAATGGTAAAAAAGTTACCTGAATGCTAAAAAAAGACTTTAAAAAAATTAAGATTATCCGGTTTGAAAGAGGCCAGAGCCCATGCAAAAAATTTTGGAAGCTCCAAAATTTGGCATTAATTAAGGCATTCAACTTGGATGCCTTACGTGCCAGTGAGGTGTGAAGAGCTTAAGTAAGCATATTACTTATTAACTACTTAAGCTACTAAATACTGTTAGTTTGCATTTTTGAGAAAAACTTTCATGATTGTCACATGTATTCAGAAATAAGTCTAAGATTTCCCTATCCTACAGATCCTATACCATAGAAGCCCCTAAAAGTGCTTAAATTTTACTTTAAAATAACTAACCCACTCTGTCTACAGGTCACCAAAGTCGTAGGCCGCCTTCTTCGCATTCACTTTGTGGGCTGGGAAGTGGCTTTTGACCAATGGTGTGACTGTGAGAGTCCGGACCTTTATCCTGTTGGGTGGTGCAATGCCATGGGATATCGCCTTGAGCCACCACGCGTTGTGCAAGGTAATGTGATGTATTAAATTATCTCAACATAATGAAAATGAATTGAAGGGTGTAGTGGAAGAAAGTGACAAAAAGGTGAAAACGAAAAAATAAGCTTTCAAGTTTTTCTTTTGCACTCGGATCTGTGGAAAACAGAACTTGTAAACAGTAAAATCAAATACAAAACTTAATTTTATGTAAAAGTGAAAACTTGTTATCGTTAAAGAAATCTCAATTTTTGCAAAAATGTAATTTGGCATGTCTTCCACTAAACTCTTAAATTAAATTGTAAAATAATGTATCCTAAAACTATGAAGAAACAACATAACGAAGGGACGGATTTACCTTACGAGAGTTAGAACCGGCTTTTTTGTTATTTTTTTACATCAGACAATAACCTTACGTTTCAATTTTTTTTTGAAGAGTAAGTTTTTATTCAGTGAAAGGAATTTATGATCTTCTGTTTTAAACTAAACCTAATTCTTATTTTTAAAAAAAAAATTTTAAGCAAATTTTGTTTTAAAATTATGCAGTGAAAGCAAACATAAATTTTTGCCCATTTTCAGATTTTTTTTAAGTTAAAACATTGTTAATTAAGTCATTAAAGGATGACACAAACAAATACTGCATAGTAAATTTATAATTTGTGTTTAGAACTAGAGTAAAAATGTCCCTCATGTCTAAGTGCCTTCACTTAGCCTATGGGTCTGAGTTAGGAAAAGAGGGTTAAGTTATTTGTTGAGTTTTGTTTCAGTATTTATATATAAACATCTTATTTTTTTCAGAACCTTGTGATTCCTCCAGGAAAATTTTGAAAGCCAATACGAAGAACAGACGAAGTAAGTATTTTAATTTTTATTTAAGTTATAGAAATAATATAGACATTTTAATTACCAACTGCATAAAAAAAAAGAATTATTGAAAATAGCTAAATCTGCCACTTACAATTCTTTGAACTCCAATAAAACATACTAAAAATTTTAATATAGGTACAATTAGCAACAAAAAAAAAGTAAACGGACCTCGGTGTAGAGGCACCGTTTATCGGAGGCATAATATTGTGATACGTCTTTTAACGGAAATAACGTTCTGAGTTGATAGGTCAACACAAAAATTTTGTAAATTGCTGTCTTCATATTGAAATTTATACCAACTTTTACATTTTCAATAGAAACACCCAATTTTTTGGTCTAGAAATGTTTAGAATCATCAATACCTTAAATATCAAGTTTTGTTGCCAGATTCTTCGTAGTTGTTTAGTTATGGTTACAGAAAATGTATCGATCATTATGTTAAATGAGATTTCTTAACTTTTGATCATATATGGGCAATTCTACCATAATTTTTAATTTTATGTACAGTAAACTCCTGATTATCCGCGGGCCTCGATCCCCCCACCCTTTTCCCTGCAGAAATAATAATTTAACAAAGCACAGAGAGATGAAATTTAGTTTTTTTAATAACGATTTGGAAAAATGCACTCTAAGAACAGCGAATATCTTTTAAGAACGACGAACACATTCAAATAACAATGAATATATTTTAAAAACGAAGAATACATTATACGAAGAACAAAGGCATTAAAATAAGGATGACTATAGGAAACCTGGTGTGTGCCAAAATGTGTTCGGCCAGGTGCACATCACATGCAGATTTTTGTTAAAAAGCGTCACTTGTAAGATAAACTGCTCTCGATTTTATTGAACTGCTTTGCTTGATTTTGGTAGCCAAATGAGTGAGAAGCGAAAAAAAGTTGTCTTGAAAATTCAAAACAAACTACAACTCATTAATAGGATTTAAATGGATCTTCTAAAATGCAAATGTGCTTGAAGTATGGAATAAGAGAAACCACAATGAGAGACATTTTGAAGCAAAATCTGTTGCAATTTGCATCCACAGCGGTCAAAGTTTTTTTAAAAAATCTTCGTCATTGTTGGGTTTTTTTAAATCTTATAATACTACGATATCTGTACTTTACTTTTATAAAACCAGAAGCAATTTTGTGGATATTTTTAGATTAGGGCTCAAGCTAACACATATTTGAGCTAAAAATTTCATTCATTTGGATTTTAAATTGAACTAATACTGTAACTTAAAAAATTCCTTTCATAAAATTTTTGCTTTTAATATTTATAATGTGTTTTTTTTGTCTTCTAACTTTGACCCTACGTTTTGGTACATTCATTGACCTCATTCCTAAAGTAGTGAAGAGAGGCACTTTATGGAGCTACAGTGATTCTTCAACCATGAAAACTGTATTGCAGAAAACTCACATTTCAGTTGGTAGCCACATATTTTTGCTGAATTTCACCTATTAGCCCAAAATTAAAAAAAAACTCAGTAAAATTAGCTGCGAGGCTTTATTGCTTTTCTAACAGTCTCTTAAGTTTAAGGTTAATTTTTGCTTGATAATTGGAAGTTTTTTTTTCTATAAATATGTTTAACTGGAGTACAAGAAGTACAAAAATCAATTTTTATTAAACTGGAGTTAGTTTCAACACAAAAAAGACCGGAAAACAGTGTGAATGTCCTTACCTTCCATTCCCGACATTCGGCCCTTATCGTCGTAATGATCTAGGGATGGAAAACCGAAACCAGTTTCAAGACTGACCGTTTTTTTGTGATTTCGTTTTTATTGAAAAATAGTTATTTTCGTAAGGCCAGTTTAGACCCGGTTTCTTTAGGATCGGTGTTTTTTAAAAACTGCCAATAATAAACACACACATTCACATTTATTTCGCAATTCCTAAATTTACATTGTTGTACTCCTGAAAAACTCCTTAGAAACTCCTGAATTTCACTATCATAGATAGAGTACAAACCCTGTAATTTGTATAAATCATGTGTAGAATCAGTTTAGGTGGCAGTTACTATTTCAAACCTACCTGACTTCCCGATAAGGATATTAGTATTTAAGTAATTGGGAAGTAGGCTATTTTAGTTCCTTTAGAACATCTTGTCTTTCTTTCATTCTTTAATTGAAAAAAAACACCCACACCAAACAATATATTTTCAAATAAGTCCAAACAGTATATTATATAATAGATTAACAAATTACGTTATAAAAAATAATTAAATTTAAATTCATTATACAATAAAAATAAAAAAATTACAATTTTCCATTTATGTTTGACTTAAAATTTTTATTGCTACATTTTTTATTTCAAAAGAGGAAAAATAATAAACATATTTCGAACGGAAAAATGCAAAAGATAAATAAAAAACAGATTTCAATGCAAAATATTATTCAGAAGAAAAAAATGCAAACGATTATTCAGTTTTCACTGCTGGTTGATTTTATTTAGGTAATATAATTACGTGTTTCAACTGTGTTAAGCACTTTTATTTTATAAAATGTCGAATCAATTAGATGAATCTTCTAAAGGCATTCTTGTAGGAATGCATAAATCTGGTTCACTTATCGTGAAGTAGCAGCAACTCGTGGAATCAGCACACATACGGTTTCAAGGTGGATAAATCGGTAAGCTAATAAAATGTTTATTGTTTATCTTTGCATATGTATAGAAAATTCGATCTTCAACTTTTTTTGCATAAATGATTTTTAAATATAAATAATTTTTAAGGTACCCTGACACTAATAATGTGGATCAGAAAGAAGGGAGCGGTCATTTGCCAGCCTTAACAGATAGCAAAGCAATAGAAACAGTTGGAGCCTCTGTTGCTGATCCCTTTCTGAACTCCAAACAAATAAAAAAACGAGTTGCAGTTAAATGTGAGTAACTAACAAACATTTTGGTTTTAGGAGTATAAAAAAATATTAATATTTCACCAAATCTAGGTAGTATAATTCACGAAAATAAGATTCATTGCCACATTACTACTAGTGTTCTATTTGGTTATTTTTAAAATAACTAATTTTATTCTTCAAGCTTAAAATTATTATATTTAAAATTTTATTAAATGTGTTGGTTATGCAAATTTTAATATATATTTCCATATAATTTTTTGCGGCTTAGAATGGAATGGAAGCAGAGGTCCATTCTCCAAGCAAAAGTCTTCTTTTCCATGTCAATCCTATGAAAAAAATTAAGCCAAATTACTCCAGTATTGAATATTTTTGCAAACGGTTTTTATATATTACAAATATAGCTAGTTTAAAGAGTTCTATAAATTCACTTGAAATTGGTTCTAATATTCTCTTGAAACATTATTTATTGAAAATTAAAAATATAGATATTCGAAGCAATTTCAAAAAGTGGTATTATAGAGCCCTGAAATTTAGCTTCATTTATAATAGAAAAAAATGTTTGCTAAAATATTCAATACAGCCGTTGTAATTCAGCTTAGAAAATTATTTTCCCTCTTAGTAAGAAAAAGTAGACTTCAGTTTCAAGGCCCGAACACTGCTCCCATTCCCTCTTTATAATTAAAAACAATGTTATTTTCACTAGGTTTCAACTCAAACAACACAAAGAACATTGCGTGAGGCCGACCTATATTGTAGAAGAGCTGCTACAAAGCCTTTGTTTACCGAGCATCAGAGAATGCAGAGACTGAAATTTGCTGAAGACCATGAAAACTGGACTTAGCACAGGGGAGCGATGTGGTATTCACCGACGAAAGCTGTGTGAAATCTATCAAAAGTGGTATGGTATATGTGTATAGACCTGCCAATTCAAGATGTGAGCCACAGTATGTCCGGAAAACAAAACCCGAAGTGGCAGATTTTCAATTCCGATGTGGAGTTGCATATCGTCGAAAGGCATTGCTGACCCTGATAGATGGCATCCTAACTTCTAGTCAGTATATAGGCATTTTGGAAGATGCCCTTAGGCCATGCCAATTATATTGGACGATTGGTATGCTGGCTTCTGTTTCATACTACACCAGGTATTTAAATTGAAAAACCTTTAAATATATAATTCTCCTTCTGTTATAATTTATATTTCAATACTTAAAAAATCAGTAAAACAATATCGTTGTATTCATGGTTTACCCCATTTAAGCATATTGACATATTTTTAAATTAAAATATGATTTTAATTTGACAAATACTTTAAATGCTAGACAATTTAAATATTATTTTATATAAAAATGATTACGAATATCTAAAATAACACTACATAACACACGAAAGTATTTATTCAACAGAGATTTAATTACTCCATAGAATTTATTTCCGAAGAATTTTTAAGAATTCCAATTTTCAGACAATATTTCTTTTTTTAATGTTTGTGTTTATTTTTTCAAAGAACTAACAGGATAATTAGTAATAAATGCCCTGGAAAGAATAAAATGCATGCAATTTTATTGTTTACAATTAATTTCGTAAAAAAAAGTCTTTAAGAAACATAGAACCTAGTATCTAGCTTCATTTGGTTAAATTTAACATAGCATGACTTTTTCTTTTTAGGAATGTTCAATACATACAAGCAAAGTGGCAAAATAATTGGGTAGAAAATATCAACATCTTTGAAATGGTTTGGCCAGTAATGGAGCTGATTTGAACCCCATCGAGAATGTCTGGGGACTCTGGAAAAAAAACATTGATTTCAAAGGAGTCAACACAAAACAACAGCTATGGTCAGCTACAAAGACTCCTGAATCCTGGCTACTACAAAATATTATAGCTTCAATGCGGGAATGCATTCAAAATAGCGGGTATTATACATACAATTAACATTATTACTCTTAAATCAAATTTAATAAGATATTTACTAGTAAGTGTACATGAGTTTGACTGTTCTTTAGGTGATGTTGATCTCTTTCTTAAGGCTAACCCAGGCTTTTTATAAAAATTCAGGCACAAAGACTATTTTCATTACTTTACAGTTAATAAATGCATTCCATTTGACATTGCTGCAATAATACTTTGTAGTTTGATTCCTCCGTACATCATCAGGTACAAAGACTATTTTCATTGCAATTAATAATTAAATGCATTCGATTTGGCATTACTGCAATAAATATGTTGTAGTTTGATTCCTCCTACAGTATTCCATTCTATCTTCCAATGTTATAAAACCATTTCTCTGTTTATATTTTATGAATTACATTGTGCTAATTTTTCTTTTCTAACATTTTGCATATATTTTTTTGTATATATTGTAATATATTAATTTATATAAAATTTATTGTAAATATATATATAATATATATATATATATTATATATATTTATATATATATTATATATATATATATATATATATATATATAAAAAAATATTATATATATATATATATATATATATATATATATATATATATATATATATATATATAATTAAAATATTACAATATATACAACCATGAATTATATGTTGTAAATTACAGTGGTAGCCAAAAGTGTGGACACTTTTTGAAATTTTAATATTTTTCAATTTTGTGTGATTACAGAATATATTAATTGTATATCAAATTAAACAATTATATATCGAATTAGAAGTTACTTAATCTTTATCTTTACCACTGTGTGCAGATCGCTGAAGCCGTCTATAAGACCTTTGGTCCCATATAATCTATATACATGGACACAACATCATCATCAAAGTAATTTAATGTAGAATTAAAAATAAATACAGTATTACAATATCTGTATTACGAATAAGTTATGCAACTAATAGAATGATCTGTCTTAGTTTTGCAAGTCATTGAACCACCAAATTGTAATTTTAGCATAAGAAAATCCATTGATAGTGCTTGTTTGTTCAACTAAAATGAGCATAACTTTATTTGTAATACAGATAATTTAATTCTGCTTTTTTAATGAAATTCTACATTAAATTACTTCAACTTAATTTTTAAATGTTGTATTTTAAGCGAAATTTAATCAATGCAAGAGCACAGGTAACAGTTGAAGCACCTGAAATTTTCAAAAAGTGTCCACACTTTTGGCCACCACTGTATATTGTATAAATTCGTCAGTGAATTCCACATCGCTCCACTGTGCAACAGTCCATTTTTTGTGGTCTTTGGCAAATTTAAGTCTTTGCATTTTCTTATGCTTGTTAACCAATGGCTTTGGAGAATTATATTTTATAAATTGTAATATATAGTATGTAATTATATAATATGTAATATAGTATAAATAGTAATTAATTGAATATAATATTTTATTACTTGTAATATATTTTATATATTATTGCATAGATAATCTGTTTAATAAAAATGTTTACATTCTTTATTCTGATGTGTTTGGAAACAATATTAGCCAATTTATTTTTTAATGTCGCTTATAATTGTCATGTTTCACTTGCCTTAAATTATCCATTGGTAATTTCGGTGATTGGTGGTATTGCACAGTAATCAATCAGACCTAATTTTCATTCCTGTATGTTGCCTCTTAAAATGTGAAATATGCACCTTTAAACATGTTCAATTTCTTCTCAACGATATCTAAAAAAATAATTGTATAAGAAATTATGCAAATGGATGAAAAGTTTCATATTGAAGTTTCGTCTTATTATAGCAACTTGAGAATGGTAATATTTGAACCGATTTTGTTAATAGATTCGCTAAAAATAAGGATAATCCCACATGCAACCCTAATGTAAGAAGTGTTTTAACCAATTTGTAAACAATAAAGTTTGTAAAAATTGAACCAACTACCGACATAAGGCTTATACTTCTTAAATGCACCAAAATTGAGTGGATCAATCAAGTATTATACATGAAAAACTAAAAGTCAAATTTTAAAAATAAATTTTTTAGCTTCATTTTTTTTCAACATAACCACAGTTTAACTTCATATACAGTTCTATAAAGTTTTGCACACATAAATCTTTGCCAATATTTTATGAAAAGTCTTTGACATAAATAGATGGTGCTTGGAATAAGGATTATCAATAGCACTGTCGTGGCAAAATGAGTTAAGGCGTTGTTCTACGGGGGATAAAAATGGGGTTCACTCCTCGCCTCAGTAATCCTAAAAAAGGATGGTACTAGATCAAAAATTCTCCACCAATGAAAAGCATACTGGAGCAATTCGTGCAAGTTAAATACATTGTGGTCCAAAGTCCTAACGGGGTGCCACATACGATGTCACTAGTTGCGGTGAGTGACAACTTAGGTGTTGGCTGCGTCACTTGACCACGGTTCAAATTACAAAAGACTCCGCCAATATCCCTCATGTATTAAGTTGATTCAACCAAAGCGCCTCCATTTACAAATCGAATTTATATGTTTACAAGTATTAAAAAAAAGGTTTCGTTTTTGGCCGTTGTCTAAAATGACCCGCAGTAGCCCATAAATAATATATTTTGTGCAGCTCTACAATGATGTTAATATACTCATCCTGCTATTAAACCTCCTCCCCAAGAAAAAAAATCAATGAAATAATTAGAAAAAATGTCAGTATTACTCAAACCTATACATAAGTTATGTCTATATGGAGATGCCCCTGTTTTACGTCAACACATTTTAATGAATATTTCTTAAACTATGGAGAATCTGGCAATGGAAATTGATATTTAGGGTATTTTGACGATTCTGAACATTTCGATACCAAAAAAATTGGGTGTTGCCATTGGAAAGTTTAAAGTTGTATTAAATTCAATATGGAGACGAGCCCTGGCAAAATGTTTTTTTTGACCAATAAACCCAGAAAGTTATTTCCATTAAAATGAAGTATCACAAATATGCCTCTGACAAACGTCTCAACAGCGAGGTCTGTTTACTTTTTTTTTGTCCTTGACTGTACAAATGAGTTTTTGTAAATTTTGTGAAATATATGCTATGTCATTTCATGCATACATTATTCTTTTATTAAGTGATTTTATTTCTAACCATTAATGACGGTTTAGAAAATGCATGTTTTACAAAAAATTGCTGAAATATCATGCTAAAACTGTTATAAAATATGTTATAAATATCAAAAATGCTTTGGTTCAAAGGTGAGAGGCTGTCGCGACTCCTCAAGGGGCATCGCTCCTTCGAACCCCCTAATTGATATTGTAATGTTTTCAAAATCTCAATGTTGTCAGTTATGCATATGCACCTTAATGATGCCTTTATATTGCCGTAAAAATGGTTTTATCCTTGAAAAAAAAGTTCTAAATTTTGCATAAAGTTTTGAGTGGGAACCTTGATATTTTAAAGTAACAAATAATTTTATCATAATTTTGATTTGTTCTTTGTCATATTACTATCTTACTTGTTGAATTTTTGAATTAAAATTTTTAGAAATAGTCTATTATGAATCTTTTGTTGAAATTATGTTGATTGTTTTTTTATTGACTTAATATTTATTTGTAGGAAGAGCACGTATGGCATTCACTGTGAGAAAGAGACACAATGTTAGAGATTTTGAAGCTCTGTCCATCAAAACAGAACCAGTTGATGTAAGCAAATATTTTTTTAAAAAATAATAAATATAAAGAAAAAAATTAATCGGAGCTAAATCTTAAATACATATAAATATAAAATTAACAAAAATGAAGGAGCCCTCTATTTAAAAAAAAATTGAATGGGATCTTTCGTTTTCTATAAATTTAAATTGGAACTTACATACTGAAATTTACACAATTATGTTTGTTTTGTTGTGTTACTAAAGACAGTTTATTTTTCAGAGTTCTTAAAGCTGACGGCGGCTTTATCTTGGAAGCTGAGTCTTATACAAGTGTAGCTTTGTGCTCTGTGATATAATTCACCTTTATATTCATCAAATAATGTGAATCTCAATGTGAACTGGACTTTTTTCTAAACAGGGTAATTTGTCTTAAATGAGTTTTTTTTTTGCAATATATAATTGTTTTGTAGATGAAAAGTGTGAAAAAAAAGAGAAGAATGTAAAATGCAAATTTGGGGAAGATGTTGGAATTTTTAAATGTGTGCAATGCATTCAATAATATTTCTACTAGCTCTATATACCCGGTGTTGCACGGGTGTCTATGGTATGGACACCCGTCTTAATTTGAAGGTTTGGATGTTGCCAAGTGAGGAAAATGGACGACTATGATAAACATTCCACTTCAACAAAACTATATATAAAAAAATTCTTAATCGCATACAGGTAACTAGGCAACTCAGTCTCAAAAAGTAAAAAATAATATATTTGAATTAAAATATTACACATTTAGCCCATCTGCTTGTACTTAATTTTAATTTGTTATTTTTTGAAAAAAGAAAGATGTTATTCCCATGCTCAGTCGATGAGATTGACTTATAAAAATCAGAACTTTCGAATTAAAGTCTGCAGGAAGTTTTAAGGTAGTGGAATAATTTCACATTCTACATTTTTAAACATGTTTATCATATCTCTATGCTTTGTGGCTCAAAGGGAGAGGGATTTCAGACAGACAGACACACAGTAATAAATTATATACTTGATAAATTAAAAGGATTTTCCAAAGTATCATACAAAAGGAGCTGTCTTAGTTTCAGAAAAAAATTTGGTAGTATAAGATGATTACCTTTTTTAGACATTTTATAATAACCTTAAGTATTTTTTTACTTGTATGGATAAAATAGGAGAATTATGTACTGACAAGATCACTATTTTGAATTTGATAGATTTTTTTGCAAATTTGAAATTTGTATTTCTAAGAAGATTTATAAAATATCTAATTTTACATTTGTAATAGTCAGAGTCAATTGTAAAAACTATAGGTTTTCAGTATATGATTACCTACAACTTGCGAGCAGGTAATCAGGTATATTTTGTTGGATCATACCATTGTCCAACCAAATGTGCATAATAATGTGCAATAATATTATATTCTGGTGTGTTAAGGCATCATTCCACTGAAGATACCTTAGCAAGATGTGTCATCATCTTAACCATTAATTAATTATGCTGAAAAGAAAATCCCACCGATGAATAGCACAGTGTACATGGACTAGTGCACATTAAATATGTCATCATTCAAAATCATGACAGCGCATACAATGTTGCTATTAGGTTTTGTTGAGTGTTAAGCCTAATAATTTGACCTTGTTTCAAAATTACAAGGCCTGTCGTCAATAGCCCTTGTGTATCTAGGGTGCCGTTAATCCAGCTAAATATATAAACCAGTATTATACTCATTATTTTCTTTTTAACAATGTTCCTCAGTAAAACAAGTTTGAGCCATGTAAATATAAATTTATGTTAATTTTTTCAAGTCCATTGTTACCTATATGAAGCTTTGAATTAGTTGTTCATAATTGTATGTTATTGTTGCAGGCAATCTTTTAGTAGTGGATTGATTTAGGTTACAGTAATGATGCAAAAATTCTTCTTCAAAATTGTAATATCTAAAACCACATATCTTAACAAACCAATAATATAATTGTTGCTTACAGGAACAGTCTGGTACCTTAATCACTTTTATGTCACTAGTTCTTGAACTATAAAATATTAAGTAAAAAGCTTTTTACCGAATTTTTTCGTGGAATCATAAAGTCACTTGCTAAAACATATTGTGCTATAAAATTTCAAAATTATTCCATTAATATTTCAAATGATTTATTTCTAGAAATAGCTGTATTATTTCTTTTATCAAAAACAGCTGGATTTCTTACCTTTTAATTTGTTCGGTGAAAATCATTGCATTGCTTCCCAAGTTTAGAGGAAGTTTACAAGTTTGATACTGACAAATATTGTCCCATCATATCTTTAAAATGCCCATTGAGATTTTAAATGATATTTATTTAAAAATATCTCCATTATTTCCTTATTCTAAAGCAGATAGTTATAAGTAATAACATTTCTGCCTTTATAGACCTTCAATATGCTTATTATTTAAAAAACCCTTTCTTAAAATCAGTCATGTGACAAAAATAAAACTGTTAAATCAACTATGTTTAGTTCCTATTTTAAACTTCTTACAATAAAATGCCTTTCCAGTTCATTAACAAATAGAAAGCCCTAAGTTTCCCAATTAGGGTGGCTCAGTGGCTGAGAGGTTTAACGTGTCCGCCTCGTAAGTCCAAGATCGCAGTTTCGAGCCTCGACTGAGTCGTCAAATTTTTTTAATGTAAAAATCCTGGGCATGCATGTCATATGATTATGTGGCATGCGAAAGATCCCTGGAGGGCCCATTTGGCTTGGGTTCTCTCTGCAAAATCAAATCGCGGCATACTTGAACATCGACAGAGAGATCAAATTCATTGTAATCTGTGCATCAAAATTGGTAGCGAGAGCCGCCTAGATAGTGCCACAAAAAAATGTCTCTCAGTTCTGGGGAATATGCCAAGTCTGCAAATGCTTGACTGCAAATTTTGCAGCCCCATTGGAGAAAAAAGTTTCCCAATTAGCTTCGACACGGTTGGTAAATAGAGGGAGCGATGCACAGCAAATGAATTAAAAAAAGTTGTACTATCATTAACTGTCAAATGAGTAGGATCAAAAAAGGTTATCTAATCAATTTTAACCTAAAATGTTTAATGAACTGGCAAGTTGGGAGAGTAACTAATTGTTATTATGTGTTTATTGTTTGCCACAGATAGCGCTAAATTGGTGATGTCATTGGCTTACAAAACCACATTATTTTCCTAAGAGGTATTTTAGTGTAGAAGTCTTTGATTAGTGGAATTATTGGGAAAGGCAATTTTTCTTTAGGTTCCTATCTATAATTCTAATTGTTATTTGCATTTATTTTATTGAAAACGTTGTGTTTGTTAGTTATGTATTCTATGAAAATTTAGGTTTGTTCTTTGTGTCATATAAATGCATGGTTGTTGTATAAAAAGTATATGTGTATATTATTGTTTCTTCGCTCCATTAAAAATATGTTAATCGTAATCTGTTTCTTTATTTTTTTTTTGAGTTGTTGCTAGTAGAAACATAAAGCACGTTCTATTAAAAATATGCTAATCATCCAAGATTTTTATTTGCTCAGAGAGATTTAACTGGAAATTCAAAACCCATTTTATTTATTATTTATAATTCTTATATTTCAAAATTCCATAATTTCGAAAGGAGTTGCGAATTAAAAACGGAAAGCATTAAGAAAAAGTTTTGTGCTCTTTTTATATGTTTTGGTTTGTGTTTTTCTTTTCTTTATTTAAATTTGGATAAGTTTTAATTTTCAACAAGCAGCAAGTGTATGACCGTTAGGCTTAAAGGCTCACTACCTTCTTGCAAAAATTTAAATAAAAGATAAGTATTTGTTGCATTGAAGAATAACCAATTTTTATTTTTATAAATACCACACATCAGACAATTCTATAATTTTTTTTATTTTACACTACACACATACAAAGATCACAAGCAGAGAATGGAAAGTTACTTTTAAAAAGTAAATCTGTTACAGTTACTTTATTAAAAATGTATCCCTCTTACTTAACAGTTACTTAATACAAAATGTAGCTAACAGTTACTTTAAGAAATTTCAAAGTTGTAAGAAAAATTTCAATTTCAATTTTTTTAAACATTTAACCTTTTTCAAAGAGAAGAAAGAATAAAGAACCATAAGCACAAACAAAACACAGCAATTTGTACTATTTTAAATTTCTTTATTTAATTTTGAAAGGAGTTGCATTTCAAAATTGGCATCCGACAGTCTTCGGAAAATTTTACCAAAAAAAGTAACTGTTCTCCAATCCTCCGATCACAACCCTCTAATCAGCTCACCGAAATCTGATTATTCAAATAAAGCCACGTGACTTTTTTCCGTGCGGAATTGTCCGAAGTGTATGGCGGGGGCTGAACCATTCCTGCCATCCTGCAGTGGCCTCCGGTCCCCCTTGCACTCGGCCAGACTGACGCAGCTCTGACCTCCCCCGAGAAGATCTGGGAGCGGGGGACGCACTCTGGAGCTGTCACGACCCTCCAGCCAGAAAGTGCGCATGGCACCCTTGCCCTGATGGAAAGATTAAAGTAAAGTTCTGTAGCTCAAATCATTTTAAGGAATGATTCTTCAAATGATCATTCTCAAGAAAACTTGATTTGCGAAAGGTTTGGAAGCGTCCATAAATTAAATGATATTTTGACGATATATCCACTCCTACCCCCGCCTATAACCACGAAATATGCAAAAAGTATGGTGATTGGCGATCCTGACATTTAAAGGGGGTAAAGTCATCCCGCTTCAGGTGGCTTGGCCATATTTTTCGATACGAAGACAGATATAAAGTGAAAAAGGGACCTCAAGGGGTTGAGAGTAAATCGATGGAGGGCCATTGCAGGGGATAGAGTCTGATGGAGGAGACTTGGAGAGACGGTCTTGGCCTGTAAGAGGTTGTACTGTAAATGAAGAAATTATGGCGATTTTTTTTGTCTCCCTCCCCACGTGAGATTCGGTCGTATTCGACTCGTACCCGTCTACCAAACACGCCGTGTAATTTATGGATGCCTCCTTTCTGCTTATCCTGATTTCGTACCTTGATCTGTATGACTCCCCTCTCCTCCAGGACGAATCCGCCAAGTTTGTCGAGGAGGTTCTTGCATGCCTCACTCACGTGGATCTTCATGGCTAGAAGAGGTTTCAAGGGGGGTTAGTCAGTACCATACGCATAAATTTTGATATTACGATATCTCTCACTACAGCTTTTTGAAGATGATGCTTTTTTTCATCAGCTATGAAAATAGTAATAACAACAAAGCAAAATAATGGAAAGGAAAATATTATTTAGTTATTTATCAACTTTTTGAGAAATTTTTCAATTTTTAGCGTCAGATAAACTATGAAATCCTTCATCAATAACAAAATAACCATTAAGTTTTTGTTGCTCTCTATTTGCTTTACAAGATCTAAGTTCAGACTCGTCACAAAACTAGTATTGGTCGCCAGAAATCGGGAGCTGAATTGAAGAGCTTAGTGGAAGTTGAGTGATATTTCTTTTTTTGTGGGGGTGGGGGTGAGATTTTAGCGATAATGAACAGATTGTTCCGTCCTTTAAAGGAAACAAGCCTTCTCCATTTCAAAAATTTTAATTTAAATATACTTTTATCTTCTGTAAGTGCTGTTTTTAACGAATCTAAAGGCAAATGAATAACTTTAAAGCTCATTTTCACCTTTTTGTCACTTAGCACATTCTTCCACTAAGCTCTTCATTTATGATTTAGCACTGTCTGTTTCTTTATTTTAAAGGACACTGCCCTATCAGCAAAATAATAGTGCAATGTAATTTCAAATCAAATGCTATGTCATTAAGGCGTCTAACCTTCTCCAGTGGTCTCCATTCTAGAAGCTGTATTGACAGTGTCTCCAAACAGGCAGTACCTTGGCATCTTCAGTCCGACCACACCTGCCACGCAAGGACCTGCAATCAAGAAACACATTTTAACCTTTAACTACTGTGATCCAGAATTTGGTATTTGCGGTAGATCTCCAATTGTTAATTTCCAGTCTTTTAAAGTTAATCAGAACATCTACAATGCTGCTTTAAAGTTGATCAAGCTTATTCACGAAGTTAGGTAAGCCAATCGAAGACAGCTCCTTCAACAGCGTATCATAAACCATCAGTTAATAAATAAGCACTTAGTTAAGAAATAAGACGGATATTGTGCAGGGAGAAAAAAAAATGTAATTAAAATAGTTTTTCTCAATTTACCTTCGGCCAACTTAGTGAGGCCTTCTCAATTTACTACAATGCCAGAGAACACTCCCAAACACATGCGTGAACGAAAATGTGACAACACTGTTGCAAAATACGTTGTTCCGAAGATGAAGAAACCTGATCTCGAAACCTGTTTGGAACCACTCGTTCACAACTGACTATATTTTTAAGGTTCCGAACATGCTTTTCGGCACTCTGAACAATGGCGTCAAACTTTCTGTCCACGCATGCATTGCTAGAGAGCTCCTCTGACATATGTGCAGTAGGCTCTGTTTGACAAGACAAGTTATGACACAATTTTCGTATTTGTAATTGTTTTCATATTAGTATAGTAGTACTCAGCTCACCCGAGTTGATGCCGATGCGCAGGGCGATCCTCTGCGGCAGGGAATGCCGTCGCGCGGGAGGAGCGAAGCTGGTGGCGACTGCGTCTCGCAGGCGCAGCGCGAGCGAAGCGATCTCGGCTGCGTGCGTGTCCCCGTTGCGCAGCGGCAGACCAGAGGCGACCATGTACGCGTCGCCGATCGTCTCTACTTTGTACACGTCGTAGTGGCCGATGATCGAGTCGAAGCACGTGTAAAGGTCGTTGAGGAGGTCCACCACCTGAGCAGCAGCGAAAACATATGAACCAAGAGGCAATAAGGTGCTATAAATACTATAATTACCATATAGTTAGGAAGGAAGAGTAGAGAGGCCAGTCAGTTCAAATGGTTTGAAGCAGGGCTGTCAGGTTTTTCAAGCTACTGCGCATACTGAGGTATCCCAAGCATCGCCCTAGCCGGCTTTTTTTTGTGCGTTACTGCGCACATACATGAGCCGCTCTATTCTCTTTCCTAACTCTATGATAATTACTATACTTTATATCCTACCATAAATACAAGGTAAGGCAGTTTGCCGTGCGAAAATAAGATTTTTGCTTAAGTTTATCTAAATTATCAACAATCTATAAGGCATAGTAAGAATCAGTTTGAAAATGAATAAAGTTCATGAAGAACGAGATTTAAAAACTTAAAACTTACCTAGCATTTGGTAAAAAAAGGTGTTATCGTATTGTATGTCGTTAATGGTTTAAGGGCTACAGCATGCCAGAGTGATTTTACCCTTAGCAGTACGTAGTATTTGTCCCTCTAAGGAACGATTTTGATTTTTATTCCTATTAAACAAATCGCTCATAAACATGGAGTAGTAGCACACAATTTAGAAAAAAATTGCGTTTCAAATAGAACAAAAGCCTACTGTACCCAATCTAGCTAACGTGAACTGTGAGTTTGGCTAATGGGTAGACGCATACAACCAGAGGTTATGACAAATGACAGTGATTGCGCCCTCTAGAAGGGAAGGGCGTAGGCTATATAGCCCATTACCCCGCTCGCCAGAAGAGACAGTCGCAAGAGACACACAAAGAAGGACGCCACAAACACATAGACAAATAACAACATTTATTGACAAACACAAACATAAATGCCTTTACTGGGATTCGAACCCGAGCCCAGCAGCTCCAAAGGCTAGTACACTAACCATTGCGCCAGTGGACAGGCTAAGTTCAAGTTCAAACGCGTTAGAGGTTATGTTCACAGCATTGTGAGATGAACTGACCTGCATGGGCGTGCTGAGCGCCGAGAGCGAGGTGAATCCCACAATGTCGCTGAAGTAGATGGTGACGCAGTCGAAACTCTCGGCGGCCACCTTCTCCCCCCTCAGCAACTGTTCCGCCACAGGCCTGCCACACACAACACACACGATAGAGACTCATTGCGTTGCACAGTAGAATTTATTTTAGATTTTCATTTATATAGAGACGGATAGGTCTCATGCGTTATTAGGGATGTCAAGAGGTAGAGTCTGATGTAGGATAATACGGACTATAGTCACAGAACAGTTTGGGGACACCATTACGGAGCATTTTCTGTATGTTGGCCCAATAAGATCGCCAATGTGCGCATTGGGTCAATGATGGTCAATCAATGCAAAGTGTTTTTTTAAGCTTAAACAATCAAACAAAATCATTTATTCACCGCATTAAGCTAAACTGATGCATTTTTCATTCGTTATTACCTACTTAAAAATATTCAGGACACCAAAATTAACTGAGTGTCATCAGCAATCCACAATTTGCATTAGCGTGCAGATTTTAAAATCGAGGTGTCTTCAAATATCTGGGGATTCTATATAGGCTCCTACATAACGGTGCCTTATGTAGCATCAGATCCTATTAAAAGGGTTAAAGGATGATAAATGTGTCTTACTTGGGTAGCATTCGCAGCAGCAGGTTCTCCGTCTTCTTCTTCTCCTGCCTGAGCTTGTCGGTTCGGTCCCTCACCACGGCCTCCAGGTTGGACGCGTACTTCTCCATGATGCTCAGCATGTGGTCGAAGATGTTTGAGTGCCTACAACAGCACCACGTTTCGATTACAAATGTATGCATACTTGTTTTACGATGTAACCATAGCCTCCTACAACAACATGGCTTACCAACTCATTAGTAATTAGACAGAAGGCAGTTAACCATTGAGCAAACATCATAATATGTCACAGCACTAGCAAAGAGGCAAAGTCGGAAAATTTATTATTTCATGAGTATTACATGGATGGAGATGTCCACTTACAAACAAGTGTAGTTAAAAACGGTTGTTTACTCTTACACGTAGATGAAGGGCATCAGAGCCGGACGCCAATGTTTTCTTTCCATTCGACAAGTGCTATACATTGCTTTGAACTGAAAACTCAGCAATCGGGCCGTAGGCTATGGTGTAACTGCACCCATAACTCCTTATGCCGTGTTCAATTAAAAAAATAACTAATATACCCTCCATCATTTATGTTGCTGATTAGACCAACAGCTAAGGTTTTATTGTCCCTTAGGCATGTTAGTGTAGGAATCTATGGTGTGATTACGAATGCAAACTCACAGCCCCGAGTGCAGCACCCTCAGCTTGACCTTGACGAGCTTAAAGTCCGGCCTTTCGTCGGGGTCCTCTGCCCAGCACTCCTGCATGCAGGAGTGCAGGTAGGCGGGGCAGTCCCCACGCACTTCCTGTACAGGTGGACGAAAAGGATCGCTACCTCCTTGGGACACGAGGGCGCGCACGTCTGGAAGAGAGTTAACTTTATAACGTGTGATTGTAGCTGAATGTTCTGGGAAGAGGTACGATTTCGCCCCTTCATGTAGGTTTTGAAAAAATTAATGCAAATTATTATTTCATTGAAAATCTTTGTTGGTGAAGCTGTGTTTGCTTAATATAAGTCTAACTCAAATCACTATCTTTTTCATTCTTATACCTATTACTGAGTGAGAATAAAGTGCTTTGTGCACTGATATCTACCTCGTAACTGCAGTTTAAAATTAAGAGTTTTATTTTACAACTAAAATATAATATTACAAACAAATCAGGAATTAAATGATATTCTACTCACAGTCTACTGGGGGTTCTGGCCTCCCCCATGGTCCCACCCTGGCAAGTATCTCAAAGAGTACGACGCCGAACGAGTACACGTCCCCCTTCTGGGTCCCTCGAGGGGGAGGGACTGCCGCACGGAGAAGCTCGGGAGCGCGCCACAGGCTCGCTGCAAAAGAGAGAAACAATTGCATCTCGGTCGGGCACTAAAATTACACAGGTTTAATCGTTTTAGCTTCCACACTACGATTATAACGTAAAAATTGGAAACTTTTATAATGACCCTGTCCGTCCGTCATCCACTTTTAATAGCCTAAACAACGAATGCTACAGACAAGTATGATGTGTTAAAAAAATTCAGCGTATTGAAGTTAGAAGAGATTGGAAATCTCAGAACAAAATATGAATTTAAAGTACTTCAATTATTAAAAAAAACTGCAACATTTAATGCTCATTTGAAAAGCAAAAGTAATCAATTTTTATTAAAATTAAATCACCATCTCCTCTTTTGATTTTTCGTATTTAAAATCATCAACCCAAATACTCTCTCCCAATAAATCAGATTTTAACAGCCCAAATATATATTTTCCAACCATCATTGTTTTTTTTTCCGTTTGTGATCATGGTTGGGAAAGCGACTCACTGTTCCCAAAACCAATCTGTCTGGTGTCCGCTGGCCTTTATTTTGAAATGGAATGAAGTGTTGGCTTTATAATATTTTATCTATTTGGCTAAAATTTTTAAACTATATTTATAAAACTTTAATTACTATTTTTCAAAAGTATTGCTTTCAAAACTTTTTCAAGAAAAAAGAAAGAACTTTTGAAAGAAAAAAGAATTTTCATAGTTCTGCAAGAGTTGCGTCGCAAGAATTCTGTTACAATAGTCTATGTACACAATCGGTGTCTATGTACTTACATCTAAGCCTGGCCTCCTGTACCCTTGTGGGTAGCGGCTCGTCCTGGCTCGCCCTGAGCTCGTGCATTCCGAAGTCGGCCACTTTGAGCACCCAGCGTGAGTCCACCATGCAGTTGGAGGACTTGAGGTTGCCATGCGACACGATGTCCGATTCGTGCAAGTAGATCATGCCCTGGTGGAAAATTAGTCTTTGATAGTGAAGGTTTAGGAAACTCAAATTTGATGATAAGCAATAGTCATTTGGAATGAATATGGGTCTTAACGTCTATGTGGTTACGTTGTTATAAACCAAGGAGTGAAAATAACTATTTCCTTCCCATATAATTATGTTGTCTTCTGCTAACGGTATCAAGGCTATTAATTTCACCCTCCACTACCTTAAAAAAATGCTTATATTTTTTTAGGTGTATTAAGATGATCGAATTTTATATTGCAAGAAGAATGCTATCAAAGGGGGGGGGGGTATATTTATGGCTATTTTTAAAAACTTATTTCTTCGTCCTTTTAAAACATTACTCAACATTTAAAGTATGGGAAAACAACTCTGTAAAGTTAAAAAGAAAAGTTACATCCAAAGAAACTCTCAACCAAACCCGCTGCAGGCGCAGAGGCAGTGGAAAGAAATTCAGGAATGAAAGCACGGAGTCACTTTCATGTGTTTACGTCACACGAAGGTTAGGAATGAAGTGTTAGAAAAGGAAATATAAGAACAAGGTTCATTTTACCTTGATGAGGTCCATGACGAGAGAAGCCGTGAACATCATGTCTAGGTGGAGGTCGGCGTTGCTCAGCACGTCCTGCAAAAAAATAAGAGGATAATTTTCAATAGTCTCTGAAATAATTTTGTCGGGAATATTTATTTTCACAGTGCCCTTATGTACATATGCTCTAGATAGTGTTGCAAAAGAAGTTTCCATCTATCACCATTTCGACTTAATTAATCATAAAATAAATTTTAAAGGTATCAAATATGGGGGAAGTATTTATACTTAAACTAAATACATTTCAAACAAATGTGTTCTGTTTTAATGAATAAAATTGCAACTATCTTCTTGACAACTATAAAAAAATATGTAATCAAGTGTAAACTGCATCTAGCATTAAATAAGCTCCAACTTTTTATGACACCGCTTCTAACATTCTGAATTCTGCCATATATCATAGCCTCTAACAATAAGATAAAAATCCCATTATTAAAATAACATGGGTTGCGTGGGACATTAGTCCAGTCAAAGTAGAGGTTCAACCTCGGAAAAATTCTCAGAATTGGTGGAGACCTTAAGAACATCATTATAAATGACTTGTCAAAAGTCCCCATGATTATGAGTGGAGCAGATTTTTTTTATTCAAGGTCAATGGTCAAAATATGCTAAATCGTTGGTACATGAAACAAGAAGTTCTATAAGAACTAAAATAGCCTACTTTCCTGCTACTTAAATACTTACTAAAATTCTTATCTTGAAAAACTAGGTTCGTTACAGTAAGTGACGTCAGCAACCGTTTCTACATTAAATTTACATACATTAGAATAAATTTCACTAAACACAGCATCCAGCTATAATTTCAACTTCTAAAGCAATTATTTTAATTAATTTTCTATCGCCAAAAAAAATATTACTTATCGTCTGCATTATTATTTGCAGTTATAAATAAACATTTAATTATTCGCAGAACAAAAACCATAAAACTACTTCAAAATTCACTTAAAATAGGAAATGTAAATTAACAAGTAGGCTTGTAACAGAATCTGTCACTTAACCCGCTTCCACAGGTAAGAAGGCGCCAAACACAGCATTAATTCTATATTAAAAATTTACCCGCTATAAATTCGGCTAGTTTCATTTATTTTATTTCGAAAATTAAGTAATTATTACTTAAATCGTTTGCAAACATTTATATTTCAAGGAATAAATATGTAATAGTTCTCGCTTTTAAATGACAGCATTGCATACCATCATACAGAATCTCAAAGTGAAATATATTTGACGTCATTTCAAACTGATCGATGTCGCAAAAATAAATTTATTTTAATTTATTGTCTAAAAGAATGAAAGTTTCTTGAGCGATTGTTGTGATGGCAATGGTGATTTAATTCTAATAAAAATGGCTTCCTATGCTATTTAAATGAGCATTAAACTTTGCAGTTTTTTTAAATAATTGAGGTACTTAGAATTCGAATTCTTTTCTGAAATTTTCAATGTATTCTCATTTCGATGCGCTGAATTTTTTGATGTATCTCACTTGTCCGTAGCATTTGTAGTTAAATTCAGCGATTTAAATGACTCGAAATTGAATTTCAATGCTAGTTCAATGGGAAATTCGCCGACAAATAGTAGATTTATGTCCGTCCGATCTTACAGACAGACGGACAAAAAATATGAAAGTTGGGTCTCTGAGGTCATAGCTTTCCAACAAAAAAAGAATTTTTAAGATCGGATGGATAGAACCGATTTTGGAAGGGGGGTACGGACAGACGGACGGACGGACGGACGGACGGACGGACATCGACCGCATGTCAATACCTACTTTTTTATTTTTTTTTAATTCTTCGAATTAAAAAAAAAAGAAAAGTAGGCTAAAAATTAATAAAATAGACATGTAGCGTCACCAGTTTACCATTGTGTTTAGATGCAGGACTCCACCGGCTTGCCATCTGTGCTGATGCTTAACTATTAACCGCCCAGTGTTTTATGAAATGAATAGATATCGTAGTGTAGAAAGCTATTGTTTGACACTCACCTGTAAGCTTCCCCTTACGCAGTAGAGTGTGAGCACGCATATGTTGGGTGGATCGACGCATGCCCCGATGAAAGGATTGATGTTCTCGTGGCGCATCTCGCGGATCTATGCACAATAATTGAGATTAAACAATACACATAATAATTGGTATTTGATTTCGAAACATCTGAGAATTAAAACTGTTACATCAAGTAAACAATAATACTCTATGAATCACACCTTACAAAAAATAAACAGCTTACTTATCTAAAATTAACTCTGTTCAACATATGTTCTCTGTTAACAAGTGCAGCTATTCATTTTTAATGGGATTAACCATTTTTGAACTACTATAAAATTAACTATATGGGTGCAAAGAAAATGGATGCAACGGCGCTAGTACCTTTAAAGGATTTAGAGTCAAATGCAATGTCATTCGTCTTAGACATAGAAAAACAGACACCATTAGTTTATTGAGTTATTAACTATGTCGCATCATTGGATTACCGATGCATCGGTACGCATCATTTAGTGATTTATACAATAACAAGGAACTTTAAATCAAAAGGCTGGAAATGACTTTATGTATCCCTCTTATAACCACATGACCACGATGTACCTTTTGGTAGAACTGCTATAACGTTCATACACGATAACGAACGTCCCTATCCAATATGAAAATTCTCATAAGACAGTGCAGGCGTTTTTATTGTTGACCTGAAAAGCAAATGCATACCAGAGCCGTTCAATATTGACTTGTTTTACAGTACGTACAAAAGAGTTACGAGTTTAGTTTTGATGAGAGAAATGTGAAGAAGTCATAGTTTTGATATCCAGTTGGCGAATATTTTTTTACTGCTAGAGCCTGTTACTTTTGTACCAGCTCTATGCCAATAGGGATAGGCCAGAATAATGCGTTCACCAGAATAATGATCATGGTAAACCTGTGTTACATTGCCACCATGTATTCTGTGTACACTTACAGAGCCGATAATAATTCTCTTTTGTGAGTACCTGTATCATCTCCTTTCTGAGCTCTCTGGTCAGGTCGACTCTGGTCTTGTACACGTGGTAGATGTGCACCGTGTTCCCCTTGTACACGCCCACGTTGCACTGGATCCGACCGCCTTCCTCATCCCTCCAAGCTGGCCTCGGCTGCGGGCAGTCCTGGAAAGCAAAGTCCCTAAGGTGAAATTTGCCAATACCTCAAGCAAATTGAAGTTTACTTAGGATGTGTCACAGAGGGTCCAAGACTTGGGCAGGTGTCTGAATTCTTAAAGATAAAAAATTGTAAACCATGCACCAATGCATGCATTGCAAACAAGCACTTTGAAGACAAAAATACAATGATTTTCTGCGGTGGTTAGAGTGTTACCGGAAATGTCAATGCGACGCGCAAACTAAAGACTCAAGCTCACAGACAAGATAAAATGGTTATACAAGTTTAGTTATAGTCCATCGACCCCCTCAGTTTGGACAATCCACAAGATTAAAATCTTTGGCCAAATGGCTTAAGCTTGGGCTGACTTAAACTTTTAACTTAATCTCGTAACTAAATTAAGCAACTGACCTCGAGTAAGCGGGGGCTGTCTGAAAAGGAGGTGGCTCCGAACACGGTGAGGTCCCGGATGTCCACTTTCCACAAGAGGCAAGCTAGTTTGTGCTCGTAGTGGTAGTGCCTAAAATATTCCACACATTAATCCATTAATGGCGACTTTGCGAACACCATTAACATCTTCATTTCCAAATAAAAGCGTTAACTTTGGGTTTTTCAATGCTTTTTTTTTTGTGTAACTTAATTAATCCACCTTATTTTTTCAGGACAATGATCAACATGTGTCTTATACTTGTCTACTAAGATAAACTTAAGCAGAAATGTTACTTTCGTGCGGCAAATAATGAGTTAATCATAGGAACCAGACTCGTCCACAAATTAGAGCGTGGAGTCGTTTATTATCGTTTGATTGATGGTTGAGTCGTTGGAAAACAACTTAAAAACATCATCCGCTCCAAAGAGTGGCTATTTTCCTCCCACTTCGGCAGCGTGGTCCTTAAAGGCAAATCGATTTTTTTACGATTTGGAATTGGTATTTTAAATTTAAAAAAGAATGGTCAGGAAAAAATAACGTGGAATCGCACATGCGCATTCGCCGGAATCAAAAATGGTGTTAATTCATAGAAATAGTCAGGCAACAAAATTGCCAGTGAAATTTCTATTAATTGAAGGAAGAATTTTTAAAAGTGTACACCATTGCACATTATATGTATTAATGCAATAGGCAAATTGATAATATGCATAAGTATTTTAATTTTAGTAAACAAACATTTTAATTCGTAAATTTATTTAATAAAATTTCGTATACGGCAGCGGGAATAAAAATTGTTATTACTTACCGAAAAATGAAAATTCCAGCGAAAACAGTTATAAAGCAGCATATGCTATACACTGTAGTCATTCTCCAATCTAAACGAAATAAATTATTAACGAGAATTATTCTTTCTGTCCCTTACGAAATAGACAGTAATGAGGAACTTTCGAAGAACAAACTAATGGACACAATTGTATCAAATTTAGTATAAAGGCCAATTGACAACAAACCTTAGTAATAAGATTATTTATAAAAATTTCCCCATAGTGAATATTCGGCTCTACTGCTATCATTTAAAAACACAAATTACCATAAAATATCTCCAGTAGTGTTGCTCACCCTGAGGTTTTTTTTTTTTGAAGTATTCATATTTCGCCCATTAGTTCCCTCTATATCGAACCTGAGAACTATGTATGTTTAATTATAAATTACTTGTTATTATTTCGATCCTTTTTACTGTTAAATTTGTTCCTTACCATGTGGAGTGTTACCACATTTTTCGCCGTCGAATCCACAGACAGGCTCGCTGAGGGGTGGATGACCAGAGATCCAGTTGATAGGCCGCTCTAAGCGGAGTTTCTGTAACAACAAAAATTAAGCACTGAATTCCAAAAGTAGCACATACTATTTGGTTAAAATATGTTCATAAGACTACTTTTATTTTATCGTATAACGTAAAATCTTAATACTTATGTTAAAAATTCTGCTGAATATTTTACAACTAAAACCTTATGCCTATCTAAGTATCTAACCAGTAAACAAAATCGTTAAAACTCGGGTGTGTTTCAGATTTTGAATCCTGTCGATAGATGGCAGCACCACTAATTCTTGTTAAGCGAGGAAATAATTTTTTAGCAAGTGGAATCATCTGTTGAGGGAAAACAGTACAAAAAATTATTAAAGAACAGTGATTCACGAGCTTCGCCGGTACACACTCGTTAGTAATGGTCAGTGTACTGTGTTGTGTAGGATCAACAGTATGTCTTACGTCAAAAAATATTTGACTCGGTTTCAGTCAACCGAATCCTTAACTCGACTCGATACTCGTTCTTTTTCGATTTTGCTCGTGTTATATTTTTTACGGGTTTAAGTCCCACTGCAGTACAATTTCATAAAATTCCAGCGAATCTAAACACCACTCACTGGCAGCTCGTTACGTCCCTGGTGCGTGAACCTTGCCACGGGTCTCATGCGGGCTCGGATGCTGGAGTTCTCGTTCTGCACCAGCGCCATCACCGTGTAGTTACCCTCGGCGTCCCCGCTTTCGTCAACCAGCATGCTGAACCCCAGGATACCTAGACACACGGGTCACATCATAAAGCCCATTTCACACCTGCACAACTACTTGCAACTGCAACTCGCAACTGGTGATAACCTGGTTTTTCGGGTTTCCACAAAAAATTATTTATCTCACAATTTGGCAAGTTTCATCTTTTTGTAAACAAACTTGAATCAAACCATCGGCATCGCTTGCATCATACAGAAATTTATGTTTCCGAACTTCCTTAATAAGACCAATTTTTATTTTGGCCGTCCATTTACTACCCATTTTTAATTGCGCAGATTTTTGCATTTTTTGCAAGCAAGTGAAGTTGGCGTCTTAAAAGGTAAATAAACAATCAGTTGGCGAAGTCTAGTTCGCCACAATGCAGCCAAACAAATACTGAATTCTGATTGGCTAAACTTGCATGCAACTTGAAACTTTTTCGTGCTCGCATGAAAAAAATCTTACGACTAGAGTGCAACTTTTAAATGCACGGTGTCCTATGGGAGTTGCAAGTAGTTGTGACAAGGTGTGAAATGGGCTTAAGACCACTTTCTCCCGCTACGGTTCTAGTAATTTGGGCCTATTTTCAGTGTCACACAATCCACAGTAGCATTAGCCACGCATAGAGGGTTGAGAATAAAAGTGAACCAAGTCCATTTTTGTCATTGCCGAGTTACCAGCGCGATTGTATGCACAAATCTATGATGAATTTCAGTACAATAATTGAAAAATTCTTGTTCAGATAATATCCGCTCGGCCAGCAATCAAAAACAATTACAAGAGGTATTTTTGTTATAAAGTTTTAAGTTTAAACCCCTGTAGCACAAAAAAAGCTTTTCATATGGACTTGGTTCGTTTGTATTACTCATATGTTAAGTCAATTAAACATTGCTAAAAAAATTTGTTACTTGCGGTTTTATAAACGGTATTTGCTCGTAAAAACTGGTAAATTTTGATGTGAACGAGTGTCGATAAACATTGCCATTACTACAAAGCATCGTTTATAAAACAGAAACTTAACCATTTTTTCCCTGTCTCGTGCGAAAGCTTTAATTGATTTATCATTACATACTGTGGTCATTCGGTACCGTAGGTATACGGAAAAAAACCTACTGGTGTGGTTGCTTGTGAAACGTGGTTACCGGTTAAGCATAGCAGTGAGATAGAAAAGTCGTGCATTCTTTAACTTTCCATTATGAAGTATTATTATTATTATAGATTATTGTTTGTCGGGAGAGAGTGCTGCTCAATTGACATTTAATTATTTAATCATCAAGCATTTAGCCTTCTGCTATTCATTGACAGTAAAAAAATAAATAGTTGATGCTTGCCATAGGCTGAAATTTAAAGATGTCTTACAGCACCCGGTAAAGCAGGAATATCGGTAAAAAGTTAGTTTGGCGGAAAATTATCAGTAGTTGATTTTTTCTATTGCATTTCATTATAGAAAATAAACAGATCCGCTAACTCCCAACCATTCTATCAATCGATTTAACATTTGCTATAATTGATAGAATAGGCAATTAAATGTCTAATCTTATAGAATGTTATATGGAATTGTAATATTTGCCCGATACGTCACTTTCCCGCGCACGGTGCGATAATGTGCAATGCTCAAGTTGTGGGCAAATATGTTGTCAAGTTGAACTTAAAACATAAATAAGAGAAGTAAGGCAACACAAATAAAAACGCGGTATCTTGTAGTTACTTGGTCTTTTTGAAATTTATTGGCTTAGTTAAAAGAAACTGGAAATTGCTACCCATTTAATTTCCTAACTAGTAGCAAAAGCAAAAGAATATTAATTAGATTTTATATCTGTGATATGCATTTTAAACTAAATAAATAAAAATAAATTATAAGAATGTAAAAGGATAGAAAATGAATTAACAAACCCAATCAAAGAATAAGAAAGCACTCACTCTCATAGCTCCTGTTTCTGATGTATCGAAAGACAGCTTCTCCGTCTTTAGCCGATACGTTGTCCGCTAATGCGTCCGTCAGTGCGCTCGCGTACAACATTACAGCGTCGTAGGCAAGACCGGCGTACATAGGCACCTTCCGAAGAAAGTGGTATTATTTTCCAAAAGTATCACGAATAGAAAATAGTGGGTTAGATTACTACCGCATGCACCCTGGTTGTCATTAAGGATTTATACCTATAAAAAGCATAACTTATCTTCAGTAAGAAATTCATTAACTTATCACCCTTTTAACCCTCTAATGCATACTGTTACCGTTTGGTAACAAGTAACATAATAAACTTTATTCTATTAAATTAGACCTCCTCCTTGACAAATCTGTGTTTTTTTTCATCTATATTACATTTCATTTTAAAGTTTTAGTTACTAATAATCCTCATAGATGACAGTAGTAAAAGTGTATTCAAAATTAAAGAGTGAGGTTATTAACTTTTGTGAAATTACGTTTTTGGCAGTATTCAAAGAATAATAATATTAGTACTAAATACTAATAAATTGTTTTGAAAAATTTATCATAGTTAAAAAGGGTTATTTTGAAATATTTTTAGTAGTTTTCCAGTCATTATTATCAAAATTGGAATTTTGCAGTTGGTTTTTGTCATATGGAAAGAATTTTAAAAATTGAAATTATTTAAATTCTAATGCACTTAATTTTTTTAGTATTTTTCCCATATGTGAGTATTAAAGATACATATATATTTCTTTGGGATGAAAATAAAAATTCATGCATTAGAGGATTAAACTGATTACTGCTTACTTATGCGCATGCTTGTACTTATGCCGTTACACCCCATGAATCTTAAAAGCTTCATCCCTGAACCATTGTTCATTTCTGGCTAGTGTCTTAACTCACAACTATTAACTACTTACCGTGACGTTCGACATGAAAAGTAACTTTATTTAAGAATACAAATATAACAGCAGCTCTCACCTCGACCTTGATAAAAGGATGGAATGGTACATTGAAAGGTTCTGAAGCGGAGTAGTTTCGGACTAGCTCCTGGAAGAAGTCGTACTGGGGGTTGATAGGGGTGCCAGGACTGAGCAGCAGCACGGAACGAAAAGGCAGGGGATCCGCAGCCAGCCATGATGCTTCAAAGTCTGTAAAATTAGGATAAGGTTAGGCTGAATGCTTCCGGCTGTCTATATCTAGCCTCCAAAGAGCTTTAACACAGCCAAACTACGCCTTGTTATTTAGAACCGCCGTCAGGTGACGAGGTAGACACCTGATCTAATATATAACTGGACTTTGAGCGTGAGCGAGACCGTGTACGCAAATGCCGTTAGGACTCCAGAGATTTAACGAGCACGTCTGTGTCAGTGTACTCGGGAATCCGCGAAATTACACTGAAAAAAAAATTCTAGTCCAACTACCAGAATACGGTATATCTAACCGTATTTTCTGGCTCATATGGAACACCAAAAAATGTGGTTTATCTACCAGTATCTGTTTGGTAATGACTTTATGGTAAAATTACAAGACTTTACCCATGGGAAACTGCGCAATGACCGCCCACACGACTTTCGGACCCAACAGACTTAACAAGCACGTACTCCGCATATACTCGATGAGTCTTCAGTGACCAGGACTCGATCGCATAACCTTCCGATCCGGGGATTGAGACTGTGACCACAAGACATCCGATTGTACTAGTATAATCAGTTTAGTTTGCTTATGTGACTTCTTTCGAGTTCTCACAAACGACTGCAACACAGCACCGTGTTTGATGAGTGAGTTATACCATACGTATTGGTAGTCAAAATTTCAGCTAATACCGTGGTATTTGGTAGGTATCATGCACTCAACATGGTCCAATCACCAAACATATGGTAAAATACTGATGCTTTCTGGAAATTAAATTGGTATTTCAACCATGCTTCTCGTATAAAAACAAAGCGTATGGTAGGAAAAGCATTTGTGCTGGTAAACTTACTTTTCATACTTGTAATCTTACCAAACTTACGGGTAACAGAGCTATTATTTTAGATACAAGAAATTCTAGTAATGGGTTGCCAAAACGAATAGTAAGGTTACTAATTGAATGGTTTAAGTACCTGGTATTCTGATTTTATTACTAGAAATACCATTACCAAACAATTATGTTTTTTTTGCAAGAATTGTTTTTCAGTGTAAGTCGATTTTATTACTTTTTATTTATTTATGCCAGCAAATATCCGTCTGTAGGATGTGGCCGGAATAGAACGCGGGACACTCTATAAGAGAAGACAATGTTCTACTAACTAGACAATGGAGCCTCATTATTAGGATAAATCAACAGACATCATACAAGACGATCAAACCCTCAATTGTTGTCAGAATGTTAATTTTATACCGAACAAAACTTAAAAAATTATTTCAAAAATTCGAGTCCTCTAATAATTCACAAATATGTAGTAATACACCTGTTTCTTGATATTGCTACATAAACCTAAAAAAGGAGCCATAGAGTTTTTCCATAATAAATTACTGACAATTTGTGGTGCCGCTTAATTCCACTGAGTTTCAGTTTGAGCATTTACTTAACTGATCATATTGACATCATTGCCGCCATTTCTGCTTACTGCAGCTTAAAATTGATGTTCAGTCGTTGGTCAGTTCCATAGAGCCACCATTAGTATTGAAATCGCAATATGGTAAATCAGTTTCTGTAAAACTCGTTTCTTCTTGCTAAGACTATTTGCACAGGGAAACTAACTTTACGATTGTGTGAGGTAAATTTCAGTTGGAAGCAAGATACTTATTTGGTTAATGTTTGACAATTTAATATCCATAGACTATTTCATAATGTTTTTTTTAAAAAACTATAAGTTTATCACGAAATTAATTTACAAAACTTTAGGAAGGTTGGTCAGTCGCAGAGAGCTAGTGCATTAGTTTTGATATCGCAACCTCGTCAAAAGTATGGCTTTGCCGTGTAAGCCCTTTTTCACTGGATATACGAATCGTCATTAAAATCGTCAGCAAAATAAGACAAGTTTGAAAGAACAATTGTGATCGGTTATTTAATAATTAGTAAAGTTTTAAAGTAATTTCGTCCTCTTTAGAATATTTTAGGGATAATTAAGTAAAAAAAACATTATTGGACCAACCATCTCTATCAAAGTTTTGTAATTAACTTCTTAAGGGGGAATGGGTGAACTGGACAGTGGGTATCCAAACTCAAGTGCCTCAATGTTAATCCAATGAAAAAAAACTATTTTCGCTGCCACATTTCTCCGGCTGTATTGAATATTTTTGCAAGCGGATTTTTTATGTGATAAATGTAGCTGACTTACAGATCCCGACAATCCCACTTTTTGAAATTAGTACGAATATTTTTTTTAATATTCAATAAATTGTTTTACACAAAATATTCGAAGCAATTTTAAAAAGTGGGATTATAGAGACCTGTAAGTCAGCTACATTTATCACATGAAAAAATCCGCTTGCAAAAATATTCAGTACAGCCGGAGAAATGTGGCAGCGAAAATAGTTTTTTCCCATTGGATTGACATTGAGACACTTGAGTTTGGAGACCCCGTTTAAATGCGCCCATTCCCCCTTAAGGGGACGCATTACCCAAAATATTATTTCTAGAAATAATAACATGAACTTGTAAATTATATTGGTTTTGTATAACGTTCACTCTAAATAAAAAACTTCTAGCAATAAAAATGAATATTCACAAGTAGTTTTTCATTTATTCAAAAAAAAAAGTCAAAATTTTGAACTTTTTTTAAACCCTACTGCTCCTTCAATTTTAAGAATAACTTCACCAAACTTTTATGGTTTCTTTTTAGTACTATTTGTTCAAGAAATGTGCATGGATTTTAAAATGTGAGCGACAGTTAAAAAGTAATATGCATTTACAGTAAAAATCACAAAAAAATACACAAAAAATACAAATTATTGAATTCAACATTAAAAAAATATATATATATATACATAGAAGACCTTATTCCATGCACAATTTTGTGCATAATGTATGTAAGAACACAGGTAAAAATTTCAAAGTTCTAACTTAATTAGCAAAAAAGCCTTAGGGATTTATTAAACACAAGAATTGAAAAACGTGAAACAGAGAAAAAAAGGTTGAAAGCAGACGAAATAAGAATTCAAACTTATAGGAATGACTCCAGAAAATATTTAATAACTTTTTTTCTACAAAAGATATCATTATGAAACTTTCAGTAAATGTTCAGAAAGATATTGTAAATAATAAAAAGTAAAAACTGAAAAATCGACATTTTGACCAATTTTTGGGTAATGCGTCCCCTTAATAAACTTATAGATTAGCAAAAAACATTATGAAATAGTCTATGCTGTACGAAATGGTCCAATTTTAAATGACTAACTTTCTTTTGTTTACAACTGAAATTCGCAGCACAAGATCGTAAAATTGGTTTCTCTGTGCAAATAGTCTTAGCAAGAAGAAACGAGTTTTACAGAAACACATTACCATGCAGTGAAGCCGTAAAGTTGGTTTCTCTGTGCAAATAGTCTTAGCAAGAAGAAACGAGTTTTACAGAACCACATTACCATACAGTGAAGTCGCAAAGTTGGTTTCTCTGTGCAGATAGTCTTAGCAAGAAAAAACGAGTTTTACAGAAACACATTACCATACAGTGAAGCCAAGTGGATGCTTTATTTACAAAAAATACTATTGCGATATTTTTCGTCCAATAGAAAACTTTACCTTACAGCATGAATAATATATATTCAACATCTTTTCGATCTTATTCTGACCTTACAATATCGATTTCGAAGAAAGGTCGTATATTTTGGTGTAGTGTATAGATATAAAAAAGAAGTAGTACTATTATTATATCTTTCAACTATAAGCTCTCATGGCAAATCCCGGTTGTTCTGGATTTTTTCTGTGTTAGTTCTTAATATTTTTACTTTTACTGGTTATTAGCGCTTGTAATGGTTAACACTTTGATGATCACAGCTCTGAGCTTACGAGTATCATTGGTGCGATTTTCTGCCTTATGTGGGATTTTCGTACATGCGTCCCGTGTCGTTAGCATTGGAAGTTACGTGATCTGACAATATATTATACTTAAACGATGATATATATGGTTTTGATATGTTTTTAGTTGCTAATAAAAATGCCTTGGTGAAACACGTTGTGTCTTCTCTTATCCTGTTTGAGTTGATGCCTTAGAGAACATTGAACGTTTTTTTCTACATTAGAAACTTAATTAGACTTGAACTTAGTCAGAATTAGTTAATGTCCGATGAGTAACTTTGAGTAGTCTTTCAATTGGTTTCAGGATATCTTATATACATTGGAAACTTAATTAGACTTGAACTTAGTCAGAATTAGTTAATGTCCAATGAGTAACTTTGAGTAGTCTTCCAATTGGTTTTAGAGTAAGAACTTTGAACGAGGTCAGTAATTTTTTAGACAACCATTGAATGAGGTTGGTAAATTTCAACAACAGCAATAGTGATAAGTAAAAAGTAACGAAAATACCACCCACCTCTGCGTATGTACTGGTGTTCCTTGTCTGGGTCGTAGAACTCCTGCGCCTCGAGCGAGATGACCACGTACTCGCCCAGGTCGAGCAGCCCCTTCTCCTGCATGAAGCGGACCAGGTCCACCAGGGCGTACGTGTCCGACACCACCACGTACACTGCACACACGACATGGTAAAGATAAGGAAGAAGTCAAACTGCTCGTATGAGCACTATACTGAAACCCACCGTAAGTTTGCAGCAGAGAAATGTACTGCGCGGAGGAAACTGGGTAAACAACGCAGCTGACGCCGAAATTTCGCCTACTCTGATTGGCTGCTCCTTTGACCCTGATATTCGTGCGCCCTGTTACGCCAAAATCGAAGGAAAAAATAATTAAAATTACACTCTAAATGAAGCTAAACTAATAAAAATAATACATTTATGCCTCTAAATAACAAGGACAACAACAATATAATAAACTTTTTTTATTCGATTCTCGCACTCGAAAATGAGAACTATTTACCCTTTTTCTCGTAGAACATTTGTATACTGCAAACTTAATGTCGGTTTTACTTTAGGTTCGATCAGGAACTGCCATGACAAGTAGGGGCTCTTGGCCCGGAAACATTTGGGAGCCCCTTTTCCCGAACGATGTTGTCCTTTAATATACAAGCTACATAGTTATGATTTTTTAAAGTAAGGTTCGCCATCAAATTTAATATTTAAAAAAAATTAGTTCGCTTATACTTGCGAAAACTTAAATATATGATTAATTTAAATTGAGTTTGTCATAAAAGCAAACACAATTGTGAGATGGAAGCCACCATTTTTAGGTTTATAGCCTATTTTGGGGGCAACGGGCATGTAGACTTATGCGATGGTCAGGGCCTGGGTCTGATTTAGATATTTTAGAATGCAAAGCAACAAAAAGGCTTGTATTTGGTAAACATGTTTGTTTAAAATCAATGGAACTTGATAGGTATAACAACTCCCTACTTCATTTTTTACGATCACCAAAAGTCGCTAACAAACCGACTAGAATCTGTACTGTTCATGTAGTTGTACTTTGGAGAATGTGAGTTTGACAGTTGAAGTAATGACATGAATCGGTTTTTCTGTTACTTTTGCTAAACCTCAGCTCGTCTGACTACTGCCAAACGAGCTAGTCGGTTTTCTTATACCAGTTAGATCAGAAGCCCAGGGAACTATGTGTGACATGACGTCACCATATTTGACATATTATAAGATATTGAAAAAAATCTTCCAGGCTTGAATTATAGTTTCTTTTGGAATAGCATGTATTGCATTCTTAAAGTATTTTTTAAGGTATCGTAAAGATATTGCATTCTTATAGCATCTTTTGGAATTTTGGGGCATTTTTCTTTTAGTGTCAAAACTCTGAAAACTTGCTTCAGGGACGTATTAACCATTTCAATTAATTTCAGGGTGTTAATACTACACAATAAATAAACTTTGAGAGGCAACAGTGGAAACTATTCGTTTAAATAAATTCAATTTTTCTCTGATTATTTATGTGACATTTAAAAGATTCTCAACAAACAGGCTCTTTTCGTACATACTATATGAAACTTAAGACATCCTAAAGTAAAAGATGACCAAAAAAATTATTTATTTAAACACTCAACGCATACATTGCCATTTAATGGGTTCATTTTAAATTGTTATTGGCTTAGGGTCTAGGTTTTATTGATTCTCGAAGTGACGATAAGTTTGTCTTGGGTTTAAAAATATTTCTCCGAAACAGGATTTTGTGGTTTTGATAAAGCTGTAAAAAGTACTCGATTATATTTTTTTGCCGAATGAATTATTAAAATTAAGAAAACTTTTACACGCATTGGATTTTCAATTGTAATTGACCATCAACTTCGACGAATTAATTCATATTTCAATCGTTTGTTAGATATATATTTGGAATCTAATTTTAAAAAATTCGAAATAAAATAAGTACTGAAATTTTTTGTGTTTTGCACATACATTTAAAATATTGGCGATTGCCAAACAGTAAAATTAAACAATGGCAAGAAATCTCCGGTAATGCAAATAAATTGTGTCGCTTTATCATTCGAAACCTAAATTTATTGCACATGCGAAGGATAAACTCATTTATGACGGAAATGGCAGGTCCAACTTTGTCAAATCTACGGTAACCTGTTGATGCATCGCCATATTTGCATATCCATCCATCGATGTTGATCAGAAGTCGGAAGCAGCCTTCAGGCTGTTTGGGCTTCGGCTGGCAGTATTGCTGCGGAGGGCGAAATGATACGGCTTCTCTCAAGCCCTTCAGCATGAAACCGTATCTCCACGTAGATAGAAAATTATTAGTTTACTACCCATTGAGTAAAGGGGACTGGGTACCCAAAATATTTTTTTCTTCTTTAAATTGAGATTAACAAATTTTGTTTATAAATATGTGCAGACTGGTCTAAAACAGAGATTTTATTCATAAAAACTTTTTTTTAATTAATATTTTAAATTATTTAAATTTTTCTAAAAATTTGACGTATAAAATCTTTTTACTTATTCAGCTTTTTAAATATCAGTGTTTAGTAAACTTATTCAGTATAATTTTTTCGTAAACAGTAAGGGCTTGTTTCAACACTTAATCAAAGAAAACTAAATAACCAATGAAATCGACGTTCGGAGAGTGTGAAATCGTAAGAAATATTCCCATTGAATCTTCCCGTTGAATTCTTAATAAGTTCTAGGAATGAATTATACAAATTTTTGGTTCATAATGCCAGAGCCAAAGTGAGGAACAGAAAATTATAGAATTTATTAAAATAAACTACATTCTGCGTATTGTTAGAAGCGGGTAGGTTTGTAAAAGAAACTGTCACTTAGAACTGCTTTAAAAACTGACTTCTAATTCTTTTTAAAGGAGTATTAAAGTCTGACATTTAAAAAAAAACGTTACTGTACTTTGATTTCTTATTTTATTCTGAGATTTTCAATATCTTCTAATTTCTATTTGCTGAATTTTTTGGGCGTATCATACACTCTTAAAACAAACGAGCGAATTTAACTCAATCTGAGTGATTTTCACTCCTCCTGTCTTGAAAATGCACTTCTCCGAAAGGAGTGGATCCTTTGTGTGTTAAACCTAAAACAGGATCACTCCAAACGAGTGATTTTAATTCAGTCTGAGTTAATATTCACTCCTTTCCAGTGTCGAAAATGCCCTTCTCCAACTGGAGTGGATTTCACTCTTTTGTTTTAAGAGTGTACTTGTCTGTAGCATTATAAGTTTGTTGTATGGAAGTGGGAGACGTGCAGACCGGCGGACGGACGGACAGACATATATGCCGCTTTCTGGGTCGCATTTCTACCGTGGAGTTCATTCCTCTATGATTTTCTACTGACCTCTAGTTTTGCGATGCGTCCTCATCACAATCTCCTTTAATGTTGTGTTATCTTTGGTGAGGTAATCCGCTGGCAGGGCCACTCTCTCCACCACATGCACTCCTCGCCTGTGCGCCAAAGCCGCCAAGGCGTCGCCAATCTGCACGCTGGACGAGTCGTTGGCGACCAGCAGCGTCATCCGTCGCCAGCCGAAGTGCTCCAGCAGTGAAACCAGCGACTTGGATACCTTGGATCCAGGGGGCAGGGTGCGGGCGAACGTGGCATACTTGCGCTTGTCAGATACTTTGCTGTCCGAGCAACGCTGCGAAATTCATTATTTAGGATGTAAATAAGTTCAGTTTATTAAACATTTAGTAATTTTATTGTTTATAAATATTTAGTTCCATCAAGAAATGTTAAATACAAATAGAAAAAGACTGCTTCAAACTATGGGAATAGGAAGATAACTAAAATAAAAGATGATACAACAGATTATCATTCTACTTTTAGCCGATGAAGCTAATACCGTATTTTGGTTCTAAAAATAGAAAAAAGTAAGTTTACGTTCAACAGACGTAAGGTCTGTTGGTCACCAAACACAAGCTGAATTCGTTATTGGAGGATTGAGGCTGTCCCAGAGCATATACGGAGGGAGAAGACCAAGGACGCGACTTATAAACTTTTGTCAAACATTGCCACTCTTCCTTTAAGACGTTACTGATAGTATTTTCGCTGGTCAGTGATTGGCTTGACAAATCACGGAGGCAATCAAAACCAATCCAGGATGAGTGAAAATGCCCTCAGTATCGTCTTGATGGAAGAGTGGTGATTGTTCGTTGAAGATTCATATGTCCCGTCCCTGGTCATCTCTCTCTCTCTCTCTATTGAGACATGAACACATGTACCTCTAGTCGTGTCGTAGTCGGCATCAACTAATTCGTACTGAGTAAAAAGCCGCTGTGTAGCATGTTTTATATTTTAGATTGATGTATATAGAAAATAGAAATTGTGTTTGTAAGATGGACTTGTATTTTGTACTTTAGTAAAGGGAAACTGATTGATTGCTGTACTTCTCTCTAGCACTTTATGTTTAGTTTGTTGAACTTGATGCTATGCCGCCGGTTAATGGCAATGAAAATGAATGATTTTAATCGGTTTTTAATTTCTTGGGAAAATTTACACGAACACTGGGGAAACTTTACTCACAAAGCCCTCACACTTCCTAAGAACAATAAGTCATGGCAAGCTACTCACGTACGACAGTGCCGTCATGCCCCATGCCGCCGCCAGTAAGGCCTCATGTTCGCAGGCCGCGTCCAGCCCGATGAAGGCATCCACCCCCTCCTCCCTCATCTGGGTCATCTTGCGGAGGGGAAGGGGGGAGTCGGGGTCCCCGGTGTCCACGGCCACGAACCTCAGGCGACGAGTGGGGAGGAGACTCGGACACCAGTTGACCGCGTCCACGGCCAGGGGAATGGCGCCGGCGATCACCAGGCGACCGATGTCCTGCGAAGTTTAGGGTGTTTAAAGCACTGGAGCTATAGGATAGTCACTCAAGATTGACTTGTACTAATACAGGGTGGTTATAAAATAACGCTAGTGGAGTGGTCTGTAGCTTGAATGAATAATCCAAATGCATCAAAAATTGCGACACTTACTAATCAAGAAGGGGGAAAAAGAATGGAATCATAAAAAAGACAGAATCCTAAAAAATAATCATAAAAAAAGAATAATCATAAAAAACAAACTCGTCTCTTGACCAGGGTTCTAAATTACGAGGCCTCGTCAATTATGGCCAATTTGCTAACACAGCTAATAACGCCTCGTAATTTTGCACCCTGGTCAAGAGACAAGTTACTGTTTTAGAAAAAGAATGGAATCATAAGAAAAGGAACTCGTCTCTTGACCAAGGTTCTAAATTACGAGGCATAGCCAATTATGGCTAATTACGGCCAACACATCCAATTACGCCTCGTAATTTAGAACCCTGGTCAAGTGACGAGTTTGTTTTTTATGATTCCATTCTTTTCCCCCCTTCTTGATTAGTGTGTCTCAAAGGTTTTTTTTTTTGCATTTGGATAATTCATTTAAGCTACAGACAACTCCGAATAGCGAGCGTTATTTTATAACCACCCTGTACTTATAAGTGCCGATAACTCTTATCTGAGACAACTAGTAATTTTGGTGAGTTGAGGGGCGAACGGAGGTGAGGGGTTTAAATTTAAGGGGGTTCAGTATGTTGATATTGGCAATGTTAAATTGGCCAATTGCAATGCTCCTTTTCACAATAACTACTGATCAGATTATCTTAAAATTTTCTGTGTGTGTTATACCAACCTTATATATTAATCTGAGGTTAAAAGTTTTTTCTAAATAACTGTTTGATTTTTTTTAATAAAATAAGTTTTAACCCTTTAACCTCACAAGCTAGGAGAATTTCTCATCCCCGAAATACGAGTTTTTCTAGGCAGGAAAAAAGCGAAATGGAATCGTCCTGTATCAAAAAATACCCAAGTGATTATTTCGGCCGTTAGTCATCCTATGGAATCGGACCTTTTTGACTTTGTGAATAAATAACATTCTAAGTTGATTGCATGAAACAAAATTTTCATAAGGGGATGTCTTTATATTAAAAATGTTAACAACTTTGAAATTTCCAATAGTAACACCCATATTTGATCATTTAGAAATGTTAAGCATCCTCGAAAACCCCTAAATCTTAGTTTTTGTTGCATTTGGATGAATATTTAACGAGTTATTCCATCGAATCACTTGATGTCCTATGGGGGACCATCTCAAGGTTGCTGGTTTAATGATGTTTATCTTCCTTTCCAAAGCCGTATTTGTGTATCAAGTTCATATATAACCTTATACACAGTCCCTTGAAGTGCAATTAAAAAGTATTTTGTGATTTACTCAGCAAATTATGAATAAAAGAAATTAAAAATTGGGATTTCGCTTAAACTTATTGTCTTAAATATATTTCTGTAAAAATATTAAGGGGTTTCTATTCATAATTTTTTTAAAAATTAAAATAATAATTATTTTAAAATATAAAAATTGTTTTAAATACCCCAATATTGAATGCATTTTGTTTGGGTTGTTATAATTTCTTTTCGGTAAAAATTCGTTTCATTATCTTAATTATTTATAGATTGGGATAGTTTTTTATGTGCAACTCATTTAACATTATGGCACCTAAACTTTGCACGTCTCTCACTCCCCTAATAATGCTTACAAACTAACAAAATTTGGCATTTCGTATTAAAATACGTCATAGATTAGAAATATGGACTCAAAAAGGGGTGTTGCTATTGAAAATTTTAAAGTTAGTAACATTTTTAATATGAAAACGGCCCCTTATGCAAATTTTGTGTCATGCAATTAACTCAAAATGTTATTTTTTTACAAAGTCAAAAGGGTCCGATTATATAGGATGACTAACGACCGAAATAATCACTAGCGAATACTTTTTTTTTTCCACAGCACGCTTAATTTTTTAACATACCCAACACCCCTATTTGTGAAACGAAACGGCCGAAAACGGCCTTCCCGATGTTTGCTGGTAGAGCCGTCCTGGGCCGGTTTCGAGGTTAAAGGGTTAAAGTACCCAAAAAATCATGACATTTTTCACTTTTTTGCCCCATAAATTTTTTTCACTTTAGTTTTATTAAAATTTATAACCTCAGATTAATCTATACTATGTATTACATTATATAAAAAAAGTTTACGAGAAAACATAGCATAGTTTTTGAGAAAAGGCACATCGAAGTTCAAAAAATCAAGTTCTGAGAAAAACGCATTTAAAGTTTTTATTGTTAACCCATTTCCTTACGAAGCCAAGACATTAAAATGGCTTTTAATGTCAAAAATATTTTCCCAATCGTCTTGATACTTTGTGACATTATTAATAAGGCTTGTAATAGTATTTTAAGCCAATAATTTTTGTTTTGATTTTTTCACCGATTTTTGGGTATTGAACCCCCTTAAGGTTGTCAAGGGCAAATTGGCTGCAGTGTCAACTTGTTTTCTTTGCATGAGATTTAAATTAAATTTTTAACTGGAAATTTAATTTCTGCGATTTTTTATTGAAATGACCCAGCCACGCTTAAAATTTTGGAATTTAATAAAATTATATTTATAAAAATTAAAAAATTATTATGCGTGTTGTTAGAAAACCTGACATTTAGATGACTGGTTCATAGTTTGTATCCCTTAAATGGTTGGGCAAACAATAAATTATACCAAATGAATATTATCGGATTTTAAAGTATTGTAATACTGAGTAGTATATTTGATAATTTGAGTTTCAAATACACATCAAGCACTTAATGCTTAAACTGCATTAAACCGAAGTGCTCACACTAATTATCTGAATCAGTCGTCTTAATAAGTGTAATAAAATCTATTAATTCGTCAGTAATTGCCTTACTATCCTTAGTTTCAATATCTAAGATGAGGCTGGTCATCTTCTGGCAATTGCAATTCAACCATTCCTTCAGTCACATAAATTTCGGTGTCTATCACGTGATTTTAAAGCTTTTGTCGTTAAAATTTTCTCCAAATGCCTTAAAATAAGGTATTCCTTGTATTGCTTATACTATGACTTCCTATTTTAAGTAAAACTCTTTATTTTGACATTTGATACCCAAGAATCTTCAAAAACACATAATAAATCTTCTCCAATCCCATACTTGGATAATCCAAACAGCAGCTGCATCACCTAATGATGGTTGAGAAAGTACTTCAAGATAATATCTCAAACGATGTATATTTTGTCTACATCTTTGTGAAGTGTGAAAACTATTTGGTCTGAATTGAAACAAAGAGAACAGGGGGAAGAGGCGAACTCCAATCGAATCCATATAAAAGAAAATATCGTTTCCCCCCCCCCCCCCCCCCCTAAAACTTTTTAGTACACTACACTTTGAAGAGCCGCGATAAGTATTATCATGTTAAATTTTGCCAATTTTAAGTCAAGAAATTTTTTGCTGGAATTTTGCACGAATTTATCGCAATTTTACGTTGATCTTTTACGGGAAAAAACTACGAAAAATTTGACAACCCCCCTTCGAATTACGTAATATTTTGTGATATTCGGCTTGACCACATCCCCTCCCTCCTAAATAAAGTCACGTGATTTATGGATGCCCCCATAACTACTTAAAAATATCATTTTATTATCATTTTTTTGTACATGCTGCTAAAATGTGATGTTACGTTACATCACAAAATATAAAAAGAGTATATGTATATATTGGGGGGGGGGGGGGAGCATTAAAAAAACATATTGTGGGGTAATCATAGGGGAGTGAGAGGGGTGAGTGCGTAAGGTTGAGGGGGTGCGTCTTTAGAACTGGGGGGATCCGCACCTCTGGCTAATGGGAACTAGGGAACTGTCAAGTTGTTTTGAGGACTAACTAAACAGAAAGCGATTCTGAGCACTTATGGTATATTCTATGGGTTTTTTCCGAGTTGACAGGGAATTGAAGTCATAACCAAAAGTCGCTGCTTTCTGTTCGCATCCAAATGCTAATTACCGAATGGTTCCCCTTGTCTTCAATTCGTAAAAGCTTTTCAATGTTTAAAAGTGATATAGTTTTAAAGCGCAAACTGCTCTACTACCATGAGCGGCATATACTTAACGTTGCAAGCTGTATATGAGTAATATGAGTTTATCAGGTGAAGATTAACAAGTTTGCGACGCTAAGCGTAACGTTATGGGCATCGTTTGTCATAAATCAACCGAATATTGCATAGGGGCGAGTGAGTCTCAGGCTTAGAAATAAAGTATATTCTCTTTTTTAACGAACCCCTTGGGAACAGTAAAAATCCAGGAGTCTCAAATGAGTCGAAAAGAAGTCATTAAATTTTGGTTTAGCAATTTATTTACATTGTCTATGTAAAATGTATTGAATCTACAAGATATTTTGATTTTGTTAAACGGACCCCAGTATTTTTTTTATGGTATGGTTCTTTTAAAAGGACTTGCATTTGGTACTTAATTACACTTTATTAGATATTAGAAAAAGAAATAATAAAGTAACATAACATGTTTACAGAGCAAATAGCTTTTCTGCGCAATCACGCACATTTTTATTATTCTCACAGTTTGAATTATCCAATTACTTACTGAAGTCTCCAACAGAAAGTTGATTCGTTCCTACATTAATTTAATGCATAAATAACTAAAAGTTAAAATATTACTAAAAATTTGAAATGCCTTGCAATGAGGTGGTGAATTCACGGTTTTAATTGTAACATAAGATGTTTCGCTCGTTCAGAACAGAGTAAATAGCTATTCTGCACCATAACATTGATATTCAGGTTCGTAGTTTTAATTATCCACAGACTAATGGAAGTCTTCAACAGAGAGTTCGTCGTTCCGCTAAAAACCTCAGCTTTAGTGCATAAATGATAACACAAAGCTTTAAAAAAATAACTAGTTTTTAATGTCTCGCCTTGAATGAGGTGAGGAATCCAAGGGTCACGTTGGGCTTGTCAGGGTCCGTATCGGACCTGTTGTTGTCCATCAGCGATTCCCGGAACGACGTGAGATCGAGGACGGTCCTATGCTCGGGCAACACAGGGCTATCCTCCGCAGCACAAAATATAGCCATAGTCAGAAGCCACAGCATGCCCAACCTTCTTAAAGTTTTATATGCTTTCTACACAATGAAGAATACAACAATAGTTTTATTAGTATTTTTAAATATTAATAGCTTGATTTAAAAAAGAAAGATGAATTGATTAAGGTAGGCGAATACCCCAAATTCTAAAAGTTTTACTATTACTTTAATCTTTTCCAAATTTGGCATAGTGATTTCAAATATAATGGATAATACTATTTAGGCATTTTTTTATTTAAATATAGTTTATTTATTTTAACCGGTGTTTTTCTACTAAAAAAAGAGGTTTACGCTAACAAGTCTACCACATTGAATTTTCATCCTATAAACATTAATTATGCGTTAAATTCTTCGTTTTGAACTGATGCATGCAATGACCCTCTAGAGTTACATACAAATTACAAGAAAAGAAGTTATTAAGAAAAATGTTATAAATTAACCACAAAAACAAGATTTTTTTCGATTAACTCACACTTGGATATTTTTAAGAAAAAAACTTGTATATTTACACCAGATGTTAGAGGTTCATGGCACAGATATATATTGAAATAGAATCTGTAAAAAATTTCAGATAAATTAATGTAAAACTTTCTATGCTAGAAGTGTTAGCGTAAACCCCTTTTTTTTAGTTGAAAAACACCGTTTAAAATAAATCAATTATATTTTAATGAAAAAAATTGCCCCAAAAGCATTGTTCATTATATTTGAAATCACTATGCCAAATTTAGAAAAGATTAAAGTGCAAGTAAAAATTTTAGAATTTTGGGTACTCGCCTACCTTAATATAAAAGTAATAGGTTTTTGTAATGTAGTAAATGTTTATTAGATCCCACACCATTTGTTCATCTTTTTTTTTTTTTTTTTAAATCGTCACATGGTATTTAGCTTGTTCGAATTCAAACTTTTAAATGCCAAAAATTAACCATTTTCATTAATTTTCTTTGGAAGATTTAATTAATAGTCTTTATGATTTGCAAAATTTATGGAAGTTCGAGGAACAGTAATGCATTTTTTTGCTGCAAAAATAGTAGCAAAATTTATCATAATGACATTTAAATTAAAATTTCCTTGAAATTTTTTTAAGAAAATATTTTTTTTTATGCAAAAGAACGTTCTGTGTCAGTTTAATAATTATTATTTTTTCTCCATAGCAACCAATTTTCATAACTTTCTTTTGCAAATTCATCTTATACTAATAGTATTAGATGCATTTGCGAGAAAAAGTTATAAAAATGGGTTGTTATGGAGATAAAAAAGAATTAATCCTTTATTAAATTAATTTGAACTTTAGATTTGTATTTATTAAACATGATGCTATAAAAACGGAAGCGAAATGTTACAGATTTTTACGCTAAGTTAGGAATCTTTATGCATCTTTTTTAATAGATATACAATGAGCCTTCAAAGTAACTCTATTGAGAAATACTATGACGTTTTTCAAAACTGATTTGTGTCACATAAATATATACAGTAAACTCCCGATTATCCGCGTAATTGGGTGGCGCAGCATCCACGGATAAGCGAATTCGCGGATAATCCGCAAAAGTAAAGAAAATATAATGAAACAATAGAAAAAATAGTAAAGAAATAAAATAGGGATCACAAATTTTAAAATAAAGCTGCATTAAATGTTCATCTGCTGGCTGTCATATTTTTTCTTTTAGTCAAAGAGTTTGAACTGTTGGATGTGGATGCAAATTGTAAGAGTTTTATCCTTTTGCTTCAAAATGTCTCTCACTGTTTTTCTATGCAATTCTGCAAACACATTTGTTTTTTAGTGGATCCTTTTCTTTTTAATCAGTGTACATAGTAGCGAAATGAGTGAGAAACGAAAACGAACTATCCAAATCACGCAAAACTGTTCAATTAAAATCGTGGGCAGTTAAATTAACAAGTGACGCTTTTCATCAAAAATCTGCACGTAATTTGCTCCTGGCCGAACACATTATGGCATGGCACACATCAGGTTTCTTATAGTCATTCTTTTGTAATGTATTCGTTGTTCTTATAATCTATTCTTAGTTTTTTTTAATTAAATGTATTCGTTGTTCTTTGAATGTGTTCGTAGTGCTTGAAAGAAATTCGTAGTTCTTGAAATGCATTCTTCCAAAAAGTTTTGAAATAGTTGAAACAGATACATTTCATTTATCTGCGTTTTGTTAAATTATTATTTTTGCTGTGGGTAAAAATGTGGGGAGATCGTAGCCTGCGGATAATCCGCAAAGCGGATAATCCACCCGCGGATAATCGGGAGTTTACTGTATTCCTTCAATATTTTCCATTTTAAATAAAGTTTCTCGTGCGTTTGACAAAGCGGCAACAAATGGAAATATATTGAAGGAAAAAAACGTGGAAAGTTTGTTATTTAAATGCAGATAATTTTTTAGTTATTTAAATTCTAAATATACCTCTTAAATTAAATTCACTTCGAATTTTTAAATGAAATTTAGCACATAGCCTTGCCTGATTTTTTTTTGCTTCAATATGACGTAATCACTAGTTTATGATACTTATTGTGGTTCGTTATGTCAAAGTGGGTGACGGACAAAGCTTTGTAAAAAGAAAGCCTCCATTTTTTCCTTACAAACATAGTGTAAAAGCCAAAAAGGGCAAGTCCACAGAACTATTTTTTGTAAGCGATTCTTCTATCACTAAGATTTTGAAAGGAATTCTTCAATCAACTTGTTCCTTCACACAAAGTTATACTAATATACTATTATAAAAAAAAATTAATTGAAAATTAATTTTACCGTCACGCACATCTAAACAGTATGATCGAATTGATAGGTAATATGAATGCAAACCTGTTTTTCTTAAACTATTACTAATATGCTTATTTTTGAATAACAATTAGAAAAAAATTTGATCACAGTTGTTAATTTGTTATGGGTTCTACGTTTCTCAATAGCAAATTAACTTTAACAATTTGAAACTAACTTTAAAATAGAGCTCTAAAAAACTTAATCCTTAAATGGAATTTTTTTTATTTAAAACTATTTATTAAAACAGTCAATTTGTTATGAATTCATTTTACAAAGGTTTTGTAATACTTTCGAATAATAATTGTGAAAGTTTCAGTGACTGATTTTTAAAAAAAATATTTCTTAAATCATCTATATTTTTTCTATCTTTATTGAAATTGAGCTTAAAAAATGTAGTAAATTTATCATATTAAAATAATTAAATTTAAAATGACACTTTAACCAACAGACATTAAATTGTAGTAAATATTTAAAGTAAAAATAGTTCACTTACCAAGAGAGTATCCGTCGCAGCTGATTTCAGGGAGAAATCTAGTGTGAAAATGAATATTAAACTAGAAGGAGGAGCACAACGGGGGTTTGGGTTGAATAATTGCGTCGGTGCCCCACCCCCCACTCCCACTTTTAAAATGTCTTTGGTTGGCTGCGAAAGAGTTGCATTTGGCGAAAAAATTGGCGATACTACATTTGTGGGAGAGATAGTTTTGACTAGCTCTAGATGTAGTTGCTCTACTAAAAAAAGTAGGCGAAATTATGTGGACACTCTTAAAACGAACGAGCGATTTTAACTCAGTCTGAGTAAATTTTCACTCCTTCAGTCAAGAAAATGCACTTCTCCTAGAGGAGTGGATCCTTTGTGTGTTAAACCTCCGACAGGATCACTCCAAATGAGTGAATTTGACTCAGTCTGAGTTAATATTTACTCCTTTCCAGTGTCGAAAATGCACTTCTCCTACTGGAGTGTATTTCACTCTTTTGTTTTAAGAGTGTATGTCAACCCGCGTTCACAAAGGCTTTTATTCTGTAAGCGCACGCTGCATGGCTATATTCGCACACAGTAACGGTATTAATTAAGGTAATGAAAGTATTTTGAGATGGGTCGATGATCCGAATGAATTTGGTCTGTATCCACTCTGCAGCTCGAACTAAAAGAGCTGCGGACTTCAAGTTTGGTATACGAGTTTCTAGTATTCCTCCTGTCGGATGTCATAATAAGATTTTTGAGAAAATCTCGCGTGCCCAAATGGTAGTGCCACAGTTAGGGTTAGGTTAGGTTTTAAAATTATTGAAAAATTTCCTTATGGGATATATATACCTTTAAACGTATTTCTGTATTGAGAGGTAATTGAAAGTCGTTAAGTATTAAGACACCGATAGTTTTCTATCACAAAGAGAACGGAGCACCATATACCCCATAGCCTAATATTCTTAAGCAAAATAGTCTCAGAAACAAGGCGTGCAACGAATAAAACAAAATTCTGTAATAAATGCATGGGCAGTTCTACCATAACTTTTAATTTCAGGTATAAAAACTTGTAAAATTTATTTCTTCAAAATCACTTTAAATGTTTGTCAAAAGTTTTATAAGGGTTCTAGAATTACTAAACAAAGTTCAGCAAAGCTCATCTGTAAAAACAATAATAATAATAATAATAATAAAATGGGATGTCAGTTTAAGAAAAAACAACGATGCTAAAGAAACCGGTCTAAACCGCCCCCCCCCCCTTACGAAAATAACTGTTTTCAATGAAACTGAAATCTCAAAAAAACGGTTAGTCTTTCTGGTTTCAATTTTCCATCATTAGATCATTACGATGGTAAAAACCGGAAAGTCAGGAACGGAAGGCAAAGGCACCCACGCTGTTTTCCAGACTTTTTTGCATTGAAACTAACTCCAGTTTAATAAAAAAGATTTTTTTTTACTTCTTGTAAAAAGCTAAAATTATCCTTAAACCTGGGAGACTGTAAGGAAAGCAATAAAGCTTCGCAGCCAATTTTACTGAGTTTTTTTTTTTTAAATTTTGGGCTTATTTGTGAATATTAGCAAAATTATGTAGCTACTAACTGAAATGAGAGTTTTCTGCAATACAGTTTTCATAGTTGAAGAATCCCTGTAGCTCCATCCAGTGCCTCTCTTCATGAAGAGAGGCACTGGAAGTGCCTCTCCTTCTTCCTAAAGTGGTGCACCACTTTAAGAATGAGGTCAGTGAATGTACCCAAACCCAGGGACAAAGTTAGGAGACAAGAAAAACACATTATAAATATTTAAAGATAAAACTTAATAGAAGGAATTTGTTAAGCTGTACAGTATTAGTTCAATTTAAAATCCAAATGAATGTAATTTTTAGTTCAAAAATGTGTTAGCTTAGGCCCTAAACTAAAAATTTGACATTCGGGACACACGACGGTAAGGACTTTTCTGCAATGTTTTGTGTTCTAAAATTGATTTGGAATTTCTTTGCCTTAAAATTCTATTTTGCAATTATATAAGAACCAGTCTTTAAGTATAATAAGAAAAAATCGTAATATTTTTTAAATTTTTTTAAAAGTTATGCCCAAGGCCAAGGGACATAAAATTAAAAATTATGGTAGAATTACCAGCATACTTGCCTGTCGTAATTTAACAGCGCAATCTGTTGTAATTCCAACTGGCGCTATGAGCGCAAATTTGCAGAAATTTGCTGCAATTTCTTAGCTTGTTCACACTCAGATCCGGCCGCATGTCCTTGAAAACTACAGCATCCTTGTAGGCGTTACAACCAGATCTTGGAAACCTTATCTAGGCACCAAAAATTTTCGGGGTCCTTTTACTGAAATTTTTGTGCATGATTTCCCGTAATGATCATACTTCGTTGACTGACTTTACAAATTTGTGTTACCAATTTATCGGTTTCCTTATACATCGATCACACCAATCACGACGTTAGAGTAATGTAAGAGTCAATGTGTAAGTCATTATTGTAATGTATAAGTCAAGCTAAAAATGAAGTGGGGTCTCAGAAAAATTTAGGAGTCTACAGCATTAGGCATAATGGAAACTAAAATTTAGGGGACCTAGGCGATATACCCTTATGGTAAATTAGGCCCTGCGTTTATCAAAACGGTTGTTGTATTTGGACTTGCAAATTTTTTTAAGGTGTGGTTGGGTCACTCACTAGTACCACAAATATACAATGATCATAGGAGGTTAACAAATGCTGATTGTGAATTGCGCGCTGATTAGTTTTAGTTTAGATCTTCAAAATGAGTCTTACAAAATTAAACTTCAGCAATAGTAATAGTTTAATCTGTGAACCTGTTTTTTTATTAAGATTTTATTTCCTTTAAAAAAATGCTTGCAAGTTCGTTTTTAGTCAACTTATTTATTTCAAATACACCTATATTTACTCCTACTCCTTCCATTTCCATTCAACCGTAAAATTTTCTCTGGTTAACTCCTTCTAGTCCTTCTGATGGGCGATTAAATGTTGTGAATTAACGTTAACATTGATTGATAGAATTAAACGTTTAACGGGGTGAATTCTATATATAGTATAATAGGAAATATAAGAATTTTATAAAATTACTAAAACACGTCAGACTTGCAAAACTTGCCTTTCTACATATAATTTTTATTATGTTTATCGTAACTACTAAAAAACGGCCAAATTATATCTAATTTGTAGAACACAGGGTGAATTTTAGGAGAAGTGGCAGATTGGAATGCGGAATTCAAAATTTCAATCTATATACATCTAAAAGATATTTGAATATTTTTTCCTAAAAAACTATTTTAATGTTGTACTCATCATTCTAGCAAGCGAAGTATCTTATTATGAAAAGAAAATGGGCGAATTTCGAATGCCTTAAAGAAAAATCGAAAAATATCGGATGACGTTCTTCCGGTGATGAAGCGGATTGGCTATGGCGGGACGGAACGGGGACCTCATTGGAGTAGATCATCAGGAAGCATATCATTGGATTGCAGTTGCTGGTAACCTATATTCGAAGACATCTTAGAGTAATCTAATCTTTAATTCATCTTCAAATTTTAATTTATTTTTAAAATTTATTATTCAAACTTGCTGTTTAATGAAAACTCAAGTTTAGTTTTCATTGATATTTACCGAGAATGGAGTAAAAAAAAATTTCGAAGATGTTAATGTTATGGAAAATTTGAGGTTTCTGTGAAAAAGCCGACCCCTATTTTTAAGATCCTATTTTTATACGAAATTTCTTTGCCTGTAACGATAATTTCGATGTCGATATATTTATATATTAGGGAGCTTATAACGCGATTCGCAAAACACGTAGTTACTCTACGTAGTCACGTAGTTTTTGACCATTTTTGAAGCTTATCCCTGGAACCAGTCCGAAATACAATACAAAATTTTTATTACATGTTTATGTCATAAACATGTAATAAAATTTTGTTTATCTGTTTTGTTTAAAACCTTTATCAATTTCAAATTTTTTCACTCAGTCCTTTTTGAGATATTTTACGTAAAAAGTGACGAAAATACGATTTTCAGCAATTTTGAAATTTTTTTTAAAAAAATTAATCAATCTTTAAACTTCTGCAACAAGTAGCTCTATATAAATATGCATTTAAGCGAAAGCAGTTTTCAGCCGAAAATCGGCTTTGAAGCAAAGTTAAAATGGCTGCCAAAAAAAATTATGATCTCCAAAAAAATTTCTACTTTGGCTTTGAACTCACCTAGTATTAGGAAATCAAAAATATTGAGCAACAGGTGTGGGTGATTTGCAATGGATTGGCCCATATATGAAATTCTACTACAGTTTTGTAATTGACTTTTAAAATAAACGTATAAACATAGTTATACGACTCTAAAATAAAATGTTCAGAAACATAAAGGAAAAATATTTTATTATCTCTATTTGAACATAATTTGAAAAAAATATTACGTAAATGCATTTATTTAAAATGCACAATTTAATAAGTACATGCAACAAGATAATTTACTTTCAAGAATTAATTTTTATTAAAATATTTCATTAAGCGACAGTCTCTAAGGACAGCAATATTGCTGTCCTTAGAGACTGTCATAGAGATTATATTTTCATACCATGTAAATTAAAGGTTTCTGTAACTACAGCTCATTGATAATATTAGAAAAATTTCTTGTCAATTAATTCAAATACAAAACTACCTTTGTTGATACATACAATTCAGATATGATTGCACAATACTCAGTTTATTTTCTAAGTCTGTACACCAACTAATTACATTTTACTGCAAAGCCCATTACTCATGCTTCTCCCTCTAACACTCATTGTTCCAATAAACTACTCCATGACAATAAAGAAATATATCCAGCTGCAAAATCTTCCCAGTTCAAAAAACGCTGTACAACATTCTGCTATTTCATCATAACTAATTCAAGTACCTCCATATATCTGTAATTACTACCTGCAAAATTCACAACTCTTTTATAATCATTTTTATCTTCAAAGGTAATCGCACACCCACATATCAACTCGCAGAAACCTCCTTCACTATTTCCAACACAAATAGTAATTCTTCTCCCCATTCAATAAAACCGACAACTAACTGCAAAATTGTCCTGTTCTCCATTCTTATTTGCAAATTTTACGCTCCAACATCAACTCACCAGAAACCTCCTTCACCACTCCTAATACCATGAGCAATTACATCCCAACTCAAACGCACATAAAATCTGCATCAACTTACTGAAATTTCTTTGAATCGGGTAACTTCAACTGATCGTGAAGTTCCTGCTCATGTTATTCTCCTTCTATTTCAACATCAAATCCCCTCCTCTTGCTAAACCTCTTTCATGATTCTCCATTAGATGACCGGTAACCCATTAAGTCCTTTACAACTTCCTGCCATGCCATCGAACTGCCAACTTCAACTAACTGCAAAATTTCCTCTTGCATTATTCCCCTTCCTTCACTGCATACCCCACGCTTCCCTTCTCTTTTGACTGCAAATCCCATCCTCACGCATCAGCTCGCCAAAACTCCTTTCATGATTCTTCACCACACTCATTTTTGCGAAGAAACAACTTGTACCTTAGTTTGTAATCCCTTAAGTAGAGGCCTCCACTAACAGTGTGCATATATGACGAAACAAACCCTTCCCCCTTGTAGTGGTTAATATATCCTTTTCCATAATCTGAATTGCGCTTGTAAAACATCATGCAATTGTTGTTGTAAACTTCTCTAATGGCAGCTGCGGCTTGTAGCACATCGTATATGTTATTTGAGTCTGCTGTGTAACAGTGTATCACTGGACTTGTCCTCTTGAATCCTCCTGGAACATTCTTAAGGTTGGCTTCATTGAGGTCATTCGTGGATGCTTTGAGTCCTATCAAAATCCCTTTTTTGCAGAGTGGCACCAGTGCCAGCCAAGCAGCGTCGTGTTCATCTAGACTGAAGCCATCAGGGCTGAAAACCATCCATTTCCCGCATTTTTTCTCCCACATCTTAGATTTGCCCTCTTCGGTAGAGGGCATGAAAATGTATTCTTCGTCGAACACTTTCGATGGTATGACGGTTTTACTTTCGCCATCTTCATTTGGTTCGCGAGAGTTACCCAGAGTCTTTGATCTGGTCGAAATGTCTAGCCCAGCAAATTCGTTAAGAACATTGGATCCAGCTAAAGTATCTGTAAGAAAATGAGTCGAATTATAACCAAGTTCTGCATACATAGGCCTTTAACAAAACATGTTAATTTTAAAAATGAAACATCGAAAATCCTTTTTACATATTCTTGGTTGATAAAATATACCTCCAATATATACAGGGTGAGGCAAACAAAAGTGGCCTTGGTCTAGAGATAGGAATATGTTGAAATGCTTGGCGAGAAAAACTCTTGAAGCCGCCTGAAACCTGTTTTTGCATTGGTTGGATCAGATTAGCTTCACATTAGAGCTACTCATAGACTAGTGGCGAGTTCAGATCTTAGTTCCTATTGTATGAAGACGTCCTATAATGCAAATTTTGTGTCTTGCAATCAATTTAGAATGTTTTGTATTTACCAAAAACAAAAAGGTCCGATACTCTAGGATAAATAACGACGGAAACAATCGAATAATAACTAGTGGGAACTTTTCTTGATCAGCTCTACAAACCTTGTTTATATTTCATTTCAACTAGCTTCTAAAACCGTAGCGCAGTTGCCGGCAAATAAGTACCAAAGCGTTTGTTTGGGCTTAATATTGAAGCGATATATAGCTTCAGTTAGCAAACCTGTTTTTGTATTGGCTTTAGACTTGGCAACATTTCTGTCGTATTCTTATCTCTAGACCGGGGCCACTTTTGTTTGCCTCACTCTGTACAATCTTCTAAAAATACCAAAAAACCAACAGAGTTCATAATTAATTTTATGATACTACTTAGATGCTAGCATTATAAATCTGGTGCTGCCCGAGTGTACCCTTCATAACAGCGACTTATGCAACTTTTATTTGATCTTTTCGAGGAGTTTGGAAACCCTGTAAAAATACATAGTATGCCGCGCTGAAATAGTTATATCTTTACCAAAAATTAAGATTTAGAGGAGGATTAAGCATTAAATATCTGTGTATCTCTAATAGTTTTGCTAGGCTTTGATGCATGAGTCAGTCAGTCGGGACTTCTTTTATAGATATTACAATACCCTTCATTTTTACATTATTAATGTTGTACAAGGATAAAACAATAAAGAATCCTGTAAAAGTTAAAGATTAAACAGAAAAATTTATTATATTTATTAAAATAACATAAGTTTATCTGTTAACTATGCCATACTCACCCAAGTCTACAACAAGTTTGAGCCCATGTTTGAGTCTCTCATACAGTTCCCCTTCAGGCGTATGTTGAAACAAAGCATTCCGCTCCCTTGCTACCAAACTTGAAGTGTCAAAATACGTCATTACATAGGGGTAATGAACTCGACTTCGGATAAACTCTGCAGCTTGTCTAATGTCATTCACATTCTTGCAGTCAGGCGTGTAACAGCATATGTAAGTCGAATACCTAAAAATTTAAAATTTTGACTTTCACTTCCCAAACAATCACAAGCCCCTTCCTCTCATTCCCATCATATTTATATTATTTAAATAAAATAAAAAGCATTTGTTATTGTGCAAAAAAAAAAACGTTTGAAAGCAAAGGCAGGTGTGTAATTGTGCTTAGGTTATATCGAATTTCGTTGCACACTAGAGCTATTGGCGACCTAATTTTTTGACCACGGTCAAGCGACGTCAATACTTAAGAACACATTGAACATGCACTCGGGGTATTATTTGTCAAACATTTTGGCTGCTCATACAGAATAACTGCCAACCTCAGTTATTTTGTTGATGCCTGGACCTGAAGGGACCATTCACATGCAAGGCGAGCGTCTTAAATGACTGGGCGCCCCAGCCCCGCAATTTTGTGTAGAGTGAACAACAACTTAATAAAATTTACTTAACATGGAAAGTGAAAGAAGAACAGGAGACTAACGGTTTGACTTCCCCATAAACTAATTTTTAATTCTGAAAATAAAGAGTTTGGGGGCTTGACTATCTTTTAACTTTTGCTGCTATAATGTTGAATGCATAGCTCAACTTTGATGAATGCATAAGCTATAAATATTATAAATTTATTTTTATTATTTTAATGAATTAAAAAGTATTACAACATCCCATTTGTTGAATAACTTGTGTTCTGCTGTAAATGCCTGAAAGAGAAAATCTCGGTTGGCCCAGCTGGGCAACCGAGGATACAATACGTGAGGAGTCACAAGGCAAGGCAAGTAAATATCTGAAATTGTCACTCACCTACAACTCGACCTGTCGGGAGGTTTCGAGAAAAGGCTAGGAGCTTCCTCGGCAATGGTACGCAGAGGATTCCACAGTTTTTCGTGATCGGATGGAAGCTCCTCCTCTTCAACATTGTCGCTCACCAGTCTCCAATATCCGACCATGGGAGAACTATCAGGATGCATTATACTGTAAAAAAGCAGAGTTGATTGACATGATTTATCAGGATAAATTATGCATTTGACAAGAAATTAATTATTAGCTAAGGGCCTTGGAAAGTTTTAACCATGGTAAAATGATAAGGATACATATTTTTGAGTTTTTTTGTTTTGCTAGGCAAATTTTAAAAGGTAGTGTCGGAGACTATAACATTTAATCTGAGGAACTTAAAGACTCATCCTTAACTGAACTGGGCTCTCACAGTCCATAGTTGAGTGGGATTTATATATAAGTGATAATAATCTTTCTAATAAAAGGGGAGCTGTATAGTAAAAACAACTGTTTTAAATGTGTAAAATAGCACTTATATAAACTTATATCAATTTTAAGTTTTATTTCAGTTTGACATATGGCAGCACTAAAAATTAGTAATTGATTTTCATAATGAAATATGAATAGTTAAATTTAAAATAATGTTCAGAGACGACATTTTAAAAAGTTTTCAGGAGAGATAAAAATATTTGCTTTAAACAATATATATTACTACTTATAAAAAATGTGGTTGTGTGGGAAAAAAAACATCTTGCAAAGGTACCAGTGCATAGGCATACTAGTGAATTAAAATTTGGCTGGATTCGACCACTATTTATAACAATTTTATAAAGTTCCCATTTCCACAATAAAACTCTAGAAAGCCTTAATTTATGAAAACTCCACACAATTGCTTGCAAGTAATTCCTAAAAGTATAACAATACTCTAAGTTAAGAGTAAATCAAAAGTGTTTAAATTGTTTTAAAGTTCAATTTTTATCTTTACATTTGGTCAACGTTACTCTAATCAACGATACTCATAATTAAAAAAAAATTCTACAATAAATGTTAAATTAATTTTAAATTTACAAATCAATATTATACACTGATCCAAACAATTAGGGGAGCACATGGTTTAAAACCTTTCACTCCCAATGATTCAATTTGTAAAAACTTCACACAATTGCTTGCAAGTAATTCCTAAAAGTATAACAATACTTTAAATTTAGGCTTTAATTATGAATCGTCTTGGGATTTTTCTCACTTAAGTATGATGGAAGAATCATGTCTTTTGAAAAATTAAATAACGTTTTTTCACTTAAATGAAACTATGAAAAATATGGTAAAATAAAATGCACTCTAAAACAATTTTATGAAATAAATTGACCCTAAATTCTTCACGCTATTCTTAGATGTTTGAAAATTGACTTAAGATAATCTTTTTTAAACAAATCCCTAACTGTTTTGAGCAGTGTAGGAGCATTCCTAAAAATTTTGTTCATTTCAAAACAAATGTAAGTAGATTATGTATCTAGACCCATATCACTTAAAATAAACCATACAAATATTTTAATCGATTGAAAATCTTAAGAAAATTCATTTAAGTGTCCAATTTTGCGCTGTGCAGAGGTGTCACTTAACTAAATTAAATATGTGTCAAAGTTCAAACTTTATAAATTGTCAAAGCTGGTGTTTTATTGCCTATACTCTAAAAATCAGTATTTATTCATATAACAATGCTCCTATATTAACGACTTCCGATATTGAATGAAAGAACTAATACTTTATCTGCATTTAGTATCAAATCTTAGAGCGACAACGAAGTATATATTATACGACAACTAACAATTTATAACTAAAAAAAGCAAAGGAACACATATACAACAAAATCTTACCTAAACCTTTAACAAAAGCGCGTTTCAAAAACGTAGACAGACAATCTTCTGTTTTCTTCTCTGTATAAGTTAAAGAATATTTTAGAATATTCCAGGAGAATATACCACAACAAACAGAAACAACGAACCGAAACTTTTTCGCCACAGCCAATCACAAACAAGAGGGCGCACCGAGCAAAAGTGACGTATGTTTTGTTCGGTTCGAATCTTACTGGGAATGAATTTGTCCCACCTTTATGATGCAGGGGTTGGTTAAAATAATTATTAAGACTTTATACTATTGGGTGAGAAACTTGATTGACAGACAGAACTTAGGGCAGGCGCATTAATTAACTAGAGGGGGGGGCCGGAGGATTTTGGAATACATCTGTAAATAAAAAGGCTGACCCCCCCTTGGGAACTGAAATATAAAATATGACCCCCCCCCCCCCCCAAAAAAAAAACACACAAAAATCTTAAAAATAAAACATCAAAAATATTCTTTTTTTTAAACAGTTTTCAAGCACCCATCATAAATTTTGATTTTTTTATAAGTAAACTTACACCGTCAGACTCCGATAAATTGCTGGTTCTTCTAGAAAGCAATGTTTTTGATCACGAGGCTAAATGCTGCATTCTAGATCAACTGCCAACAAGAGGCAGAAACAACTTATTGGGATGCATGATGTAATGTATGCAAGCTGTGGCAGACAGCTTTTCAGATTTTGATGATTGATAACGTTTGCACAAATAAAATATTTAGTAATTAGTAGCATATATCATAATTGCATTGTGTTCTGAATGTAATTTTTTTCGTAGGTTAGGTCTACATTTGTTAAGCTGCGAAAAATTAAAGAGAATATTACTTTATTATTCTAAAAACATTAGTTTTGTTTATGGTGAAATTTTATTCTTAATGATTTTTTTTAGCAAAACATATTAATTTTCATTTGAAATGTTAGAATGATATAAGTAAGTAAACTTGTTTAAGATTTTTTTTATTTTCTGCAGAAATTGTTTATGTTCTCAAAAGTTGGGAAGAATTGTCGATCGAAATAAGCAGATTTTTTATAACTGGGTTGACGGTCTTAGCTGCAGGTTGAAAAAGAGAATCTTCAAATTAACTATTTGTCGACTTGATAAGTTAATCAAAATGATGCAGCTCACAGTAATTACGATATATAATTTAGAAAAGTTTTACTTTATGCATTTGTTGTATAACTAACTTATTTAGTTAAATTTGAAAAGCATCAATTTTACACATTTAGTGTGATATGAATTTTATATGCTTCCGGTAATATATATTTTTTTTTCTGAAGAGATTAAAACTTAATCAAAATAAATTCAGCGGCTCAGTGGTTAAACGTGTCCGCCTCGTAAGCCCAAGATCGCGGGTTCGAGCCCCGGCTGAGTCGTCGGATTTTCTGGATGGGAAAATTCTGGGCACGCATGTCATATGATTATGTGGCATGTGTAAAAGACCCTTGGAGGGCCCATTTGGCCTGGGTTCTCTCGGCAAAATTAAATCTCGGCATACTTTAACATCCACAGAGAGCTCAGATTCATTGTAATCTGTGCGTCAAAATTGGTAGCGAGAGTCCGCCTAGATGGTGCCACAAAAAATGGCTCTCATTTATGGGGAATGTGCCGAGTCTGCAAAGGCTTGACTGCCAATGTTGCAGCCCCATTAGAGAAAAAAAATAAATTCAGGGATTGGAAAGGTACTTTTAAAAAGTAACTTGAGTAAAAAAGTAACTCAGTTACAGTTACTTTATATGAACAGAAACGCGTTACAGTTATTTTTACAAAAAGTAATACGAATCAGTTACTTTTTCAAGTGGTTTCAAAATTTCAAGTGGTAAGAAAAGTTTAAATTTAGCCATATACATATATATCTTACCATATTTTTCAAAGAAAACCACGATAAACGAAACACTGAATTTATAATTTACATTATTTATATTTAATTTTAATCCTTTACCTTGATAATCATCCGATACAAGCATACAAGTTCACCAATAAACTCTCGTTTGGGTCATGACAGAAATAAGGGTAGCTCAAGAATGAACGTCCACTCTCTGTCCCCACCCTCCCCAGTCCGCAGTTCTTCCAGGAAATGGACTTTGTTGTTGGTCATTGTTGTCTGCCCCATTCAGGCAACACAAAGGGGTTTACCGTTTACACATAGGCATCCAACCTGTTTGACAGTCAGCATGATTTATTTCAAACCCCTTCTTTTCCCTAGATGTCTGTAATTACGGGGCTATAATGTGACACTTGGAAAGGTAAACAGACAAGGAGCCAAACAGGACAATTCCATTATGCTGTATTTTTCCCCTGCCAAGAAAAAGCTCGAATTTCGGAAAAGCGAAATGTTCCCTTCTTAGAAGTGGAATTTCAAAATTGGCATAAGACAGCTTTCAGAAACTAATGGAAAAGTAAAGAAAGTTACTCCAATCCCTGATAAAAATTCTAACCCCCCCCCCCCCCTTGGTAAAAGAAATTGGAATATTAACACCAGACCCCCCCTATCAAGGATAAAATTTAATCATGACCCCCCCCTATAATCCTCCGGCCCCCCCTCTAACTAAATAATGCACTTGCCCTTAAGTTTTAGTTCGTAATTTTGGAGGATTCGTGTGCAATGATAAGTTAAGTACCGTGTGCAAAAGTTTTACTTCCCAAAATGCTGCTCAAAGCCTCAAAATGGACTAATGGAGTGCCGAAACAAAGTTAAGTTAGTTAATAGAAATCAGTTAAATAAGATTTTAAAAAATGTAATTTTTCTGTGGAATTCCCCAAAGTATTAATTGCTATAACATTACACCGCAGGCTTCCCTCACTGCGGTGTAATTAATCTAATAATGAGGGTTATTTCGACCTTGAAAATTATCAGCGTTATGGCTAATATTATAATTATTGTATACTAAAATTTTTAATACGCAATAATTATAATATTAACCAATTATAAAAAGAACCTAATTTTTTAAAAATTAAGTTCCTTTAATGGCATTAAAGACAAATAATGAACTGGATGTGAATGTGTATTGTGTATACGTTACAAAATTTCTCTTAATATTTATTTCCCAAAAAACGGTTAAAATTAAACGCAATTAAAACAAATCAATTTTATTTGAGTGGTTGAAATAGTACGTACATTCAACATAGTACATGAAATCGGTTAGAACCGATACCTTCAAATAAAAATTATCGATAAATTACATTGCATAAAACACTTAATAATTTAATTCTAAAGATACATTATAATACTTAACAGCAGTCACGTACCTGTATTTATGCTTGAACATAAAGGTTCGTTTTTTTTATATATAAGACTTAGTATCTTCAATTTTATTCAAACAAAACTTTTCTTACTGCTTTATTGAATAAATAGAAAATTGCTCGGAGATTCATCCATTTGATTACTTTTTCCCATTATGTATTACTAATATTAATAATCAAATCAAACGAACCAGTAACTTAAGGTTTTGACACCTCCTAAAAACCATTTTGTGTGTTGAAACTTTGAAACTGAAGAAGAAACAATATCTAAATGGGAAAATGACAAAGTTTAAGAGGCAAAAGTTATGAGTTTGTTTTGGAGTAATTTTATCATAAACTCCAAGGATAATAAAGTCCTCAAAACAGCAAAAATAATCAATTTTGAAGCCCTCATTCTCATTAAAACCCTTTTGTTGGCATGAGAGATAGAATATTATATTCTTAAAAATTTGTGTTAGTTTGCATCCAGTAATGACACAACTTTTTAGGGTTTGGTTAAAAAGTTATTGTTCAAACATTAATTTTAAAAATAATACACCTTGATTTCGGTGATTAATTAATCCACAATTTTCTTTGCACAATTTGTCAGGACAATTTTATTTGTAGATAACTTTTAAGTCTTTACTTTTTGATTTGGTAAAATTTTAGGTATGGAGGATGACTAGCCACTTTATTATATGCTTCGTTAAAGCTATATAAACAAAGCTACAAAATAGTAGCATTAAATCATTTACACAATTACTTTTTGAACAGAAAATTGTGCTCTTGCCCATTACAGTTATTGTGACTTCTACAATCGTCCATTTTGTTTTCCTAAGACAAAGTTTCATAAATAAGGGTATTAAAATTAAGTATCTTACACTCTAAAACAACTTAACACTTAACTCTTAAAACAAAATACACATTGACTTAGTTTCATATTATCACAACAATTTTAGAACCGACACTTAGTTTCTATACGTATCAAACAATATACTGAACATTCAGTAACATAGAACTTGAATAGTTAAACCTTTCAGTCCCAAAAATTTACTACACTACAGAAGCATCTGATATTCACAAAATAAGCTTATTTTAGGTCAAAATTAGTGTTTCATAAGAAAGAAAAAATCATTTTAATTTTTTATATGGTTTTTGAAATAATGCCAAATTTTTTTAACTGTGAAAAGCAACAAAATAAAACAAATATATCTCACCTAAAAACACTTCGAGTTATATATTTTAAGGTACCTGACCATATTATTAAAAAAAATTAGTAATTTTTTTAAACCGAAAGAGTTTAAATTGTGTTTTAAATATGTGGAACTGAAGTGAACTTTTCAAAAATCAGGTGAAACGCTTGTTAGCTATTTTCTAAATAAAAAAAATAGTAGTTCTGACTTCTCTTGAGATTTATGTAAAATATTGTCTAATAGAAAAAAGTGTGAAGAATCGAATGATGTGTATTTGGATGTCATAACGGGACTTAAACATTTTGAAAAAAATATTGAAAGTGATGATGCCAAATGGCATCACTGGGACTGAAAGGGTTAAAAAGCAACACAGTTTTTAAGAGTGAGTAAGAACAACAATGAACCAAGTCCACTTATGGCATAGACCCTTTTAGTTATAGTGAAACACTCTTTTGTTTTTACACTATCTTATCTATTTAAATATCCAAGCTGAGTGTTTATAGGAACAAACCAATGAACTGAACTTAAACTCTGGAAAGAACATCCCATGAAAAGCTGGTGAAGCCTATTTTTGGATCACTTGGCGACAGCTTTAGGGAGAATATGTGGCAAGCGATTAGGCTTGTGCCGACAACATCCAATGCAAACTGTTGAGTCAAGTGTCAATTGTGATCAGCAAATTCATGCCAAATGTGGCACATATTCTCCTTAAATCTGTCGCCAAGTAACCCAAAAATAGGCTTCACCAGCTCGGATGCTCCTTCCAGAGTTTTAGTTCAGTTCAGTGGAACAAACAGGGAGCAAGCCAGAAATGGACTTGGGATATTATTACTCAAGCACTCATTTTCCTTCCATTGAAATACCCAAGAGCCCATTGGAGTAAAATGCTATTCATTTTACTGCAGTACATAAAAAATTTATTTGTTAATAAATAGGTAAAATGCAATTAACATTAATTTTCTATCCAAAAATCAATACATAAAGTTACTGCGTGCTTATAATAGTAGTATAAAATAAAATTTCTGAAAGGTTTATATTGTTTTTGTATGAGTTCAACATTTGCACAAAGTTTTGATTAACTATTTACAGACACACAAATATAGTTAAAAACAATTTATCAGAATAAATCTAACAATTTGAAATAAATTTTTTACAAAAAAAAAACATGGGGCTATAAATACATATTTATAAGCTTAGAAATGTAATTTAAATAAAATTTCATGCAAGCACTTTTAGGTTCCAATAACTAAAATAAAATATTACAATATGTATATAATGTGAAATCTATACATACATATACAATTTTTACAATTATAATTATTACAAAGAAACCTGCTGTATTTAAGTTATAGCATTTCTCTGCTCAAAATAAATTTAGCTTTAAAGAAAGCATACTAAACTGATATTTTAGTGTATAAAGTAGCTGCATTAAGTAATGCTTAGCAATCGCATTTGTAAAGCATTACTACTAATAAATATATTTTAATAAAAGAAATTGGCCCTTAAAAAGATTTATATTTTTTTTACTGATATGTAAATAGAAATGCATTGTTGTTGGTTATGTTAAAATTAAGTGCAATGTATTTTTTTTTTTAAATAGCATTAGATGCATATTTTACACTATTCTCCAGACACAGAAAATATTATTTGATCATGGTTAAAAAAATACACCACAGATACGTCTTTTAGACAGAATAATTGTGGCATCATTATTTAGGTTGCCGAAATGACATCTTTGAAAGATTACAAAAGGATGTCATTATAATAGACGTCAAAAATACATCCTTTAGAACAAATTATTTCAAGAAGAATTTAGTTATGATGTCAAAAGTACGATATTAAATGATTAAAAATGAGTTTTGTGTTCCATTAAGGTTTAAAAGGAGATATATAGACATCATTTTATTTTGTTTGATTATTCTACCCATTAAACGATTTTACTTGGCTATAGTATTTTTTTGTCGCATGATTACAAGGATTTTTTTTACCTCATAATAACTCAGCAAAAGAAATACACTATAAAAGTATGCCTAAATACCGACTTTCAGATTAAACTAAAAAAAATTCATCAAACTTTATGCAATTGTTTAAAATACAGCACGCTTCTATGTAACGTTAATTTGGCAAAAATAAACGTAAGTTTATCTGAAAATAATTTTTCATGCCTGCACCAATTTACTCATCATCTTCTTAATCAATAAAATATTTGTTTTTACATATTTGGTATGATAATACAGACAAAGATTCAGGGCACATAATACTAGATTATACAAAAATCTAACAAATTTTTAAAATTCAAAAGAATTTTGGCTTAGTTATAAATTGAATCACTACTTGTTAAAAGCGTGCAAGTCGATTTTTTTTTCCAAAATGAGTTTGACATGGTTTTATATAATATTTTTTTCCCTCTTCAAACAATGTAGAACTTATTTTGATAATAAAAGAAAATTGACCTACACCTGTTCAAACAAAAGCGATTCAATTAGTCTACCATGGCATTTCTTGGCTTCTTGCAAAAACTTATTTTGTATGCCATTTCAAATAAAAGATTTATTAAGCAAAAAAAAAAAAAACATCAGTAGGTCAAAAAAAGTTAAAACTGACTCAAGAGTGATATTGAATTAAATGTATTCAGAACTGAGAAATATAAAATAACTCTTAGGAAATGCAAAAAGGTAATTTGTTGTGGCTTATGTTTCCAATACATAGCATCCACATCTGACTTCTTTCAAATTATAAAAACAATTCTTAACAAAAAAATATATAACTTTGTCAAATCAAAATAACTAAACGAAAACCAAAGTTCAGAAATTAACACAATGTCTAACAGTAGAGAATTAATTGAAAATACTAAAATAATACTCATGTACCTTAGTAAAGGAAATGAACAAATGTCCAATGTTAAAAGTATTGCAAATGTCTCATTTTCTACAAAGGAAAATAGTTTAATCTTTTTTCTTAAAAGGTTTTGCTTATACTCTCAATCTCCCAGCTTCTCCTTGCTTAACAACTTAGCTAAGTAACAAGAATGTTCAAAAGCGAGACATTTAAATTTAAGCCCTTCGGTTCTATGTGAAGGAGTAAATAACCACAATCTTAAGCAACTTATCCTATTTTAGTTAACATACAGGATTATGGCACAAACTTAGGAGGGTAGATTGTAACTATTAAAACAATAATTCACAAGAATCCATGGGGTCTACCCATATTGCCTATGCAAAGGGATAACATAGGTATACGAGTCAAAAATGTATGATACATACCTAGATCAATCGAAAGACATTCATTGAATTAAAAAATCTTTAAGTCCTTCACATATGTTTACAAAAGATGCTGAAATTTCTAACCTTTCTTTTTCACAATAACCTGTCTTACTTTTATTGGACTACTTTAACTGGAATAAGGATGTTTTTGAAACATGGCAACTATGAACTGTGACCATACCACTGAAAGCTGATTTACCAACAATCTACAAACATGCATGGTGCAAGTGGCACTCGAACCCACACAGACAGCCCTTTGAAATGCATAAATATCGGCTCAAGAGATGATAGAAGTAAGTTAACACAGGTTTAAAGGCTTGACACCTATTTTCCAGGAACAAAAAACCCTATTGCCGTAAATCCCTGATCAATGGAATCTGTCTGTGGTTTGATGATCAACAGCCATGGTTTCTTCCACCTAAACACTTAAAACAATTTATGTAAAATATATAGGTTAAAATTATATTAAATAACGAATTCCTAATCCAAAATATGTCTTTCCATTGATCTTATCACTGAAGACCATGAAGGTTAATATGTCACTTTGTTTTTCTTGACTACCATCCTGTATCCTTATATATGAGGAGCCCTGTATATTGGGTGATTTTTCTTAAATGTGTGCCCTATTATACCTTGATTCTGTTCTACAATTATACACTCCCAAACTTAATGCAGGCATAGGTAAACCATTTATTTCAGAAATCTGTCAATTACAATGCAAAGGGGTAATTCTACATTGTGTGAGAAGTAAATTTTGGGTAAATTGAATTCTTGCTTGGATTAAATGAAACTAAAAAATGCATAGTAATAGCTAGATTAGCTTTTTAATGCAAGAATACCCAAGATAATTTAGTAAACATTTTTCTATCTGGTATTGTTTAACTATATTTTTTTATTATTAAAAATGCAATCAAGAGTACCACTTTTTTTAAAAAAATTATTTAATCCCCAAATATTTAGTAGATAATATATATAAAATGGTAATTAAAATATTCCCTAAAAGTTATTTTGTATAAGTATAAAAAAAAACTTGCGCACCTGTACACTCAAAACAAGAATTCAATTTACTCTTAAACATACTCCTAACACAGAGGAATAGTACGCAAACATGATTCATTGACAGATTTCTGAAACAGGCAACTCAAGTGAACACATTAGCACAAATATACACTCTCTTACAAGCCTAAAACTTTCATGTAAATATCTTAACGTCCAACAGTTCCATAAAATATCTTTTGCAGGAAATAATTTGGATATCTAGTGGACCATGTACACAGCATGGGAAGATTTGATATTCATTTGACTGTTGAGGGGAACATCATTTACTTGAGGATCAGGGAAATCTAAAAGAAACACAGATAACAGTACAGTGTAATTAGTTACGTAATATATAATATGGTTATTAACAAAACAGACAATAACACAATAAGCACTTAACTTGACTATGAAATTATCTAATTTCTGCAGTTTTGTCAAAAGTTAGAAATGATAAAATTTCAATCACAACTATTTAATAGGCTAACTTAGATTATATTTTCTGGCATTTTGGTAGTTAGTTAAGAAATTCCACCAAATCACTTTCTACTTATTTAATAATCTTCTATTGCTAATGATAAATGATTGAAATAAGGCGTAGCTTTTATGCTCAGAGATAAACAGGATGGTTGTTTGTTGCCAAACATTAAATCATCTATACACAATATGAACTCTCAATATACAGTAATTATTTCAGCACAGAAGGGGTTCAATCCCCTGAATTGAAGTCAATTTACTCACAGTGGTGGCACTAAGACATGCTAATGATGCCACACTGTCCTAATATTGAATAAAACCTAATTGATCGAGAAATTGCTAATGGATTGCCCTGTCCGATTTCTCTATATCTGATTTCATACCTTTACAGCACAATAATATGGAAACTAGACAACGTAGAAGACCCCCACTAAGGTGGATTGACTGACTCAAAAGAGACCTGAAGACCCTAAAAGCCAGTATCAACTGGAGAACAATCGCCAAGGACAGGTTTGCCTGGAAGACACTTCTACAGAAAGCCAGGGCCCACCCAGGGCTGATGAGAAATTGAATGAACAAAAATAATATAATAATATAAACAACTCACCAAAACTCTCATGGAGCCTGGTTGGCGAGAGTGGCACAGTAGACCGAAGGTCCAAGCCCTCCAGTTCCTTGCAGCACTTGATGCTGTGAGTCTTCCTGCAGAGCGGCGGCACAGAAGACATCGTCGGAGAACTGGCACGCCTCACCTTCGGCTCACTTCCACCGCTACGAGGCACCTTTCTCGGGTCTTCCTCTCCCACAAACACCTCCGAGTCATCTGCCACTGACAATGCCGGCTCTGACCCTGTACTCTTGCAAGAACAGCCTCCGGGGCAGGGCTCTTGTTCTGGGTTCTGCAAACCTTCCAGCCATCTGACTCGATCCAGAACAAGGCCTTCACTGTTGTCTTTCTGGACAACCAAAGCCTCGGGAGTAGATCCGGTGAGACTGGGATCCACAACTTCTGTGCTGCCAACTGGATCAGGAGCAAGGTTAGGGGTTGGGATTGTTTTGGGTGCATTGCCAGCTAAGCAGTGACTTGTGTGAAGATCTGGGGCAACCGTGTTCAAAGGCATAAAGCCAGATTTGGCATTGCTACTTGCAGGACAACGTACATCGTCCCAGCCAATGACTTTATCAAGTGTGGCACTAATTGGGTTTGATTTGGCAAAGCTACTTGTAGGACTACCAGTATTTTCAGCTACAACAACTGTTTTTGGTGTGGTACCAATTGCATCTGAATTAGCAATGAAACTTGCAGGACTTTTTAAACTGCTAGTTAAATTAATAGTTTTGGCTGCGGTAATCGCTGAATTTGAGTTTGCATTGCTACCTAGATTGTCAGTTGCACCGACTGCTTTCAGTGTAGTGCCAACTGAGTAGGAATTAGTGACACTACTTGCAGGGCGATTAAAACCGCAACCAGCAGTGACTGTCTTAGGTGTGGCACTAACTGAGTTAACATCACTACTTGGAGTATTACCTACATTGTCACTACTCATAGTTTTTGGTGGATAGTAACTAGCATCCAAAGAGAATGAGCGTAGGGGTCCAAAAAAGGATTTGGCGACTGGTTTGACTTTTTCCGGTGAGCTCTTCCCGTTCTCTTGAGCACAAGGAGTGTACATACTGTTTTTCCTGAAACAAAATAACTTAAATCAATATTTAAAAAATAAATTCACACGTTCAGAAAAATTAATTTAAGTACTGTTGTTCTTGTGCGTATTGATAGAATAAAATTTGAAGAATGAAAAGAGTCACTACATTCTATCCTCAGCCTTGATCACTGCCTCTGCTAATAAATATGCTCAGAACGCGAGTCCCCGAGTGGAAAAATTACTATATTTAATAAATTTGCTGTAACAGCAGATATGATCGGACATGCGTTGGACTCGAGGTAAATTTTTACATTGAATTCACAACCTTGTCATATCCAGAGAAATCTACATGTCCTTTAAATATCTAGTTCTCAGCCTGGAAATTGTGGATGTAATAATCCTGGGACAGTTAAAAGGAGTTTTTTAAAGTATGAATATTTCTATAATTATAAAATGAATTACCATTATTAAGAGTGATTGTGGTGCCCCCATGATCAAGGTTACTAGAACGCACACTTTACTGTTGGACATTAATGTTGTTGTTATCTTGTCCATGTAAAGCTATTAGTATATAGGGCCAAAAGCATGGATGATGGGAGTCGCCAGGTCATGGGCCTGGAGACTGTAAAGTATATCATGGAAGAGGGTTGCTATTGCCCAAAGAGGTTGGACTTCTACCTGTTGGTCCAAGGACAGGTTGTACATTAATAAAAACAAAGGTTAATGGATGTCCATACTAACCGAAGAGCAGCAGGATCGTTGTCCTGAGAAACAAGGGACACCCGGAACCTGCCCTTGCTCTGGGGTGGGGGTGGTAGGAAAGTTCCTCCCTTATCGCTCTGTGGGGAGGGGAGGACATGGGAGAAGATGCCATTGAAGAGGATGGACAGCTGTGCATCAGCTGGCGGGAGGGAGCTTTTGGCTTCTTTGTTCCTTTGGCAGTTTTTGTTAATCTCCTGGAGACACAGTTGTCTGTCCTTGATTGACTCGGTCTGAAAGGGACAAGTTGGTTGTTATGTCGTCAAAGCAATAAAGTTTAGACAGAATATCTAAAGATCTTCCCAAAAAAATGGGTTGAACAACACGAAGAATCAGGTTATTTTTGATACAATACAGAGAAAGATTATCATTTATATAGTTTATTTTAACTGTGCTTCCATGAACAAGCCAACTGGCATAGGCTATTCTGATTATGTAACCATTTGGCTTGCTAATGCTAGTTGAGAAGCAAGTACAAAGATGAATACCTATTTAACTCCTAAAGCTAGCTTGGTATTCATTTATTGCCCATGGAAAGATGACCTGTGACTAGTTACTATTTGGCTCATGTACAAACCAAGGTCAAACCACATGGGAGTCATACATGCTAACCACCATAAAGGGTCAGCTCATTATGCCATAGATCGGCAAAAAGCTGAATTAAAAAATCCTGCATAACACGAGGACGATTACATGATAGTAAAAAATAAAAAAAATTATAAAGAATGGCATTTTTAATGCTTGGTATGTTTGAATTGTACTTTCATAAATATTTTTATTATTAGTCTAATAAATATGCGATTTTATTGGTAAAATACAGTAAGATTATTTTTATTTAAACGTTATAGTGAAATTTATTACGAGATGCACTAATTAAAAGACTAAAGGTTGAAAAAATCAGGCTTATATGATATATTTATGCGAGTTTCATAAGAGTAGTGCATTATTTTATGGATGCCTCAGACAGTTTAACTCATCAATTGAGACAAGAACCTAAAAAGTTTCAAAATAAGGGTCATGGATAGTTAAGAAACATACCAAATCCATTGAAGTTGGGTCAACCATCAAACTGATGACATTAGGATTCTTTTCCACTGCTTGGTTAAGGGCCACCAAATCAGCTAGCCTGATATCATTGCCTCGTAAGTCCAGTTTCTGGATAATTTGGTTTTGGTTTATATACTCTGCTAGGGCAACAACTCCTGGAAGTTAAAAGAAAATAGTTATTTTACGATTTTCCAATGAAATGATACAATATGATGTGGTACTTGAATGACACAGAATGCAAAATAAAAACCTAACTAATTTATTAAAGAATTTGTGTTGTTGTGGCTAATCCTCCTTGGTCTGACAAAGTCAGACCAAGTCCAAAAGATCTTTGACCCGAATAAATTCATAAGGAGGAGGGAAAAAGAAGCTTCTGTTGATCTGGTGATTTGAGCACCTAAGAGATAGAAGACTGTCTTGGATCAGGTAGGTGTTTTTTTTTTGTCTGGCACCTACCATCTTATGTGTTTAAAGTACTTCTAAGGAATACAAATTACAAAAATATTTTACAGGAATATAACCAGACAGCATTATAAGTTGACAAAAATTTCATTTCAATTTTGTTCCTCAAACTAAAAAATTACTTAGAACTAAGTAAAATGTATCACAAAAAGTTATACTTTACCAGTTGATGTTATGCAAGCATTCTCCAATTCTAAAATTTCAATCGTTCTATTACAGATTAAACTCAGTTTCAATTCCAGAATACCAGCCCCTGTAACTGAATTGCTTCCAAGATTTAATTTTCTGAGAGCCCTTGCAGCTGTCTGGAAGATAGAAAGTGGCATTTGTCTTTGAAGAGATTTTTTTGCCAATGGTTTATTTTTCTTTCATACCAACTACAACCAATCATACAAAGTTGTAGGATAAATTAATCTTTAACAAATGTGCATGAACAATCTTGTTTATAGTAATGAAATGACTATAAATATAATCCATATGATTTTTAAAACTTTTTACCTATATTCTAACTCTATTAAAAGATAATAAGACTTACAAATAAGAATAGTATCTGAAGTATTTACTTTAAAATAATTTTGCTCTCTTTGATAAAATTCGATTTTTTATGCATTACCAGGCATATAAACTAAAAAGCTCAAATTTCTCATGACTCTTAATTAAGGCCAATACGAGTTAATACAATCTAATAGACTTCTTATGCCTTTAGATATTAAGTACCTACCAGAGCCCTTGAGACACATGGCATGCCCTTTGCAGTGATTTCATTATTCCACAAGACAAGTGTGTATAAGCCTCTTCCAGAGGTGTTGGATTGCTGGCCAAGGCTGTCCATTACATGGGTCAAGCCTTCATCCTGAAACAAAACACAAAACATCAGCAATAAGTCGATCTGTTAGAGTAGTACACGTCAATAAACAACATCTAGGTAAACTTTCAACAAAAATTCTTTATCAAAGTAAAGACAGAGCCAATCTCCAAAGAAATTTGAAAAGTTATGTAGTATTCATTTTCCTTTTAACATAATAATCTTTTAGTTAATACTTTCATCTATGTATATATAGTCAGTCATTGTATTCTAACATGTGATACTATTGTTTTAGTCATTGGAAAAAACAATGTCCCTTTTCAACTATCACTATACAAAATGTTTTTAAATAATTTCTCGTCACTCAGATGGTATAGTGATTTCGAAACTTGTTTGTAAAGTTAAAGGAATCCAGCATAAGGCATTGCATAGATAAGTGTTGTCCCAAGTACATGCAGAGAATGTGCTCATTAATTCTACGAAAGTCCTTGGGCGGTCATATCCCATTTGCCATGAGAGTAGGCTATCTGGAGAAAAATGTACCTCCCCTCCAGGGACATGCCTTAATTGAGGAGGTGGTCCCCTCCGGACAGAAGTCCGACTTCCACCCTCAAGGGTGCTTAAAACCTTGCGTCAATGGAAGCTACTGCACCCCCTTTTGGCCTTCCAGCATAGATATAGAAAGTAGCAGATATGCCGATCAATTTTGCAGTCCCATACAACACAATTCGAAACCCGCGATTGTGTGATGAAGCCCCTTTTAGACGTTTTCGCAATGCATCACGGGATACTGGTTCCAAAAATGTGCTTTTGCCGAAGAGTTACATGCAATAAAAATTGCATTCTTAGTATGCTTCTTTTATAAACATATACCTCATATCTGCCAAAAATTATCAATACACATGCAGCTATAAACTTATTCTAGCAAAACTGGTAAAAAGTTTTAATTAGTCAATATTAAATATATATTTTTTATTAGTCGATTTTATCTCATGGTGCCACCTGGTGGCTAATGGCATGCCATGGCCGAGGGCTAGCAAACTGATTTATGGGATACTGGTTCAAAAATGGCTTCACCTTTTCCCCTAGGAGCAGATCTGCTACTTTCTATATCTATGCCTTCCAGGCTACGCCCTGGAAGCACACTAAAACATAATTTCTCTCTTCAGCCCTAAAACTTACTCCCAGCTTGTTGTTGCTCAAGTCCAGGAGCTCCAAGTGAGTGTTGGTTCTCAGCAGGTTGCCAAGCTGGAACCCATCAGCAGCTGAGATCTTGTTCTCAGCCAAAAACAGTTCTCGCATGGTAGTATTAAGCTTCAGGGCAGCCACTGAAATACACAGGAATTGAATTGCTAAATTCTAGAAAGAAACTAAGTGACAAATTTGGTTATTATATTGGTTCCACGAAACTATATTAGGCTTCACAATTGATTGTGTAAAAACTTAAGAGTGTAAATTAAGTAGATATCATTACTTTTTCTCTTGACATAGCAGAGTACGGACAATTTGCAGTGTGAATTGCATTAAAATGTTTGCAAAATTATTTTTAAGTGTTAATGCAAATATATATGCACTGATTAAAATAAACTCTGATAACAAGCCAAAGAGATATTTTTTTAAATTTTGAAAATACAAAATCTTACTGCATGCATTTTTACAAATAACTACACATAAACTAAAAGTTTTTAGAATACTTAAGACAAAAACTAATTAAGTTTGTAATAGTGAAAAAGTTTACCTAAAATAACTAGACATCTTCCAAATATTCCACAGTTTTCAAGATGCAGAGTCACTAGATTGGAACCTAAGCGTAAGGCTCTTCCTATTATCAGAAGAACTTGTTCATTGAAACCAGTGCTTCGAGCATTCAGATGCACTAGGGATGTAGTCTAAATGAAAACGAAACATACACATTTTTAGAAGAAACTGGATATTTAGAATTTTAGTTTTGACAAATACTCAAGGCATACTTAATTATATATTGAAAACATAAAACATGCTATTATTAAAAGTTTATTTGGGAAGATCAATTTTTTTAATCCAAAAATGCAAATTCCAACTGTTTTTAAATCACACTCTAGAAATTTTATTTGGCTGGAGAGGTTGCGTTAAAATTTATAAAATTGAATGTTATAAAGTCAATAAATTAAAAATATCTCAGATGCAATTCAGTATAAAAAGTTATTTTAACTTTTTAAAAATGCATTAGAAAAATAAATGAAACGATCATTATTATTTTTGATAAAATCTAATTTTTCAATTTTAACGTTAAAAAACCTGATAAAAACTTATCCTGTTTTAATTTTTACCGTAGTATAACTGATTGATGAAAAAGTAAAATCTAAACATTCAGATTGCCATAAAACAGACCTTCTTTAACATGCGTGAGCAAGCTTGCCAGCCCCTACAATCAATATGCTTCGTGAAAGAGATATTCAACTGAACGGCTGAATCGTAGTACTCAATCATATCAAAAAACGCTGCAGCACCCTAAAAAAAATAAAGAATTCCAAATTTATTCATCGCGCGAAACTCTGATACAAATGGGATATGTTAAATATTGCATTAAGAATAATATAGTGGAATCTTTATTAGCTGACCTAATTTTAGCCTGTTAAAAGGAAATCTGGTCAGTAAACAGATCATAGCTAATAATTTTGTAACACTTGCGTTAAAAAATAAGAAATATAAATAAATATGGTTTGGTATTATAGTCTATGGAACTGGAATAAAAGCCCCATTTATTTAAATACTTTCTTTGATTTGTTGCAGATTTGCTCTGGTTTGATTGAGGTCTCACTAAAGCTACATATTAGGGTCAGTTAGGAAAGATACCACTGTATTTTTATCAAATGGATCAAAAAGGAAATGGACTTACACACTACAGGTTGAGGGGGATATTCAGGACACACAACTAATAAACACACAAAACTAAAAAAGAAATGTGCCAATACAAAATAATCAATTTTTAAAATGTAGAACAGCTTTAGCAATCATTACTCTTATTGCAGAGACAGTTAAATAACTTTTACATTCCTTTACAAGAACAGGCCCCATCTATTTGATCTGATCCTTTTTTTCGAACTGAAATCAAAATCTTTTAATAACAAACAATACATTTATAAATTAAATATTTTAATGACCTTAGGGATATTGATGATTGACACAAGTGTCTCAGTATTGTCATTGTTTCTAACATGTTTAAATTCCAGAAACAAGAGAATCATAGATGAAACATGATAAGAATTAAGGTTTGGCAATATTTTGCTTTTTTTCTCTCTTAGACAGAATACCAGAAACTCTCACAAAGAAAAAATAATACTGTTTAAATTAAAAATTAATAAAGTTTTAATATTTCCTACATTTTAGTACGACAATTAAAAATTCTAAAATATAAATGTTTACATAAGAAAGTTGTGATTTGAAGTAGATTTAAAGTAAGATAAAAAAAATATATAATAAAAGTAACTTTAAAAATATGTATTATAACTGAACTCATTATCCGACCAAGACACAAAATAACAGGGTATAAAATACTTGGTTTAAAACTCCCTAAGAAACTAGTTACAATAGATGGAATTTTTAATAAATAGTTCCAGCAGCAAAGATTGAAATCCAATAAATTTCCATAAAAAAATTGAGAACGAGTTCTAAAAAAAAACAAAATTGCTTACTTTCCTGACTTAAATTCTCACTAAAATTAAGATTAAAAAGGTAAAAAATATTCTTGCAAAGTAACTATAATCCAAATTGCTTCCACGCAGGATTCATACACATTGGGAAAAGAATCCCCAAACGCAGTCATTTAGTTGAAATCCAAACTTTTAAAACCCAAAATGGGATATTTTCATTAATTTTCTTTTGAAATTAAATTAATATTCTTTTTTGTTTGCTAAATTTATTTGCAGTTTGAAAAATAATTATGTAAAATTGCTTGGGTAAAATATTATGTATCAACATAAAATGTGTAAAAATCCGATATTTTCGGAATATTAAGTAATAATAAACCATACAACAACTTCAAATTGCTTTAATAAATGAAGAAATATGAATTAAACTAACCAGATTTTTATGCAAAAAAAACAGAATGACTTGCTGCTTTCGTAGTAAACAACTATTAAACAATCAAAGAATCACATAGTCCTACATTTTATGACATCATTCTAAACTAATTTTGACAACAATAAAAAATTACCTTTAAATATTAATCTTAGATAAATAAAAGTTTTTCTGCTATTATTGAAGCGGCAACAGAAATTTAACTGACAAAAAAGGTAGGCGGATGTCTGTCCAAACATACAGACAGACATTAACATTAAAATATCTTAAACATTATTCAACATTGGACATTATTCGGATAGTAACATTATTAAACTGCATCAATATAATTTATAAATGGCTAAAAGTAAAACTCATACAATTTAAACACTTACTCCGCCACCTGTACTCAATAAATTAAAGACTTTACTTCAATCTGAAAAGACAGACCAAGATACATATAAAAAAAGATTAGGCGTTTCAATTAAAATATTTTTATAAAAACAATATTAACCTCATCTTCTAAGTAACAGCCTTCTAGATCCAGTAAATTAAACTGAAGTCTTCGTAAAACTTCCTCTAAAGCTTCACAGTGCTTCATGCTTAGTTTTTCACCTGTAATTGTAAATAGCAATGAATTATAAAATGGCACAACCTATAATAATAAAAATTATTGTGGATAGCATTGCATCTCACCTAAAATAGAAAGGTCAAATGCTCGGGGATTAGAATCCAGCTTATGTGAAGAAGCTTCAAATTCCTAGAAAAATAAAACGTTTAATCAGTTTACATCAGTAAAAATGCAATATTTGATTTAAATGTACATAAATTATGTGGTTATGACAAACCATAAATTTAATTTACATTCCTATAAGTTCCCTTGTTTAAATGTAGTACATAAACACACAAGATAAGCATCTTGTGTTAAAAAAAAATATGTGCAGTTGTATATTACAATTACAAGATCAGAATATTTCTCTTTATAAGAAAGTTTAAAATTGTTATTCACTACTTTTATTACATGCAATTTATTGCCAAATCATTCACCAAGTGTAGTTTTTAGGTCATTGTGGAAGTCAACACTTGTTTTAGTTTGGTTGAATTAACATCGCACTAGATCTAAAGCAGGCCTTGTAATTTGGAAATGCGATCAAGAGATGAGTCGGATACCTAAGCTGGCACCCGATGCAACCTTATAGCGACTTCTAAGTCTGTATCACAGTATTTTGAATTCCACGGATTTAACGAGCTTCTGTATCCCATAGTACTCCAAGAAGTTTTGCCAGTGACATTTTCCGCTTATAGGAAGGTAGAGTGGGAAACCGGGATTCAATCCAAGGTTAACGGATGCTTGAGTATGTCTGATAACTTTTTGTTCAACACTATACCAATTGGGTAACTCCTTTATACTATACCGATTGGGTAACAGGTTTTAAGTTGTCTAAGCAAATTTTCGACCTGGCTGCATCTCTGTCTCCTTTTTAAAATAATAAGTTACCGTCAGTGCGGGTAACTTTGGCCAAAATCAGAGTTTTTTTCACAAAAGAAGAAAAATTTAACTTCAAAAACGATTTAAACACTTAAAAATCCTTATGCATTCTAAGTATTGTACATTTAGGAATAATTTTCAGGCATTTTTGTTACATTTTATAAATTAATAAAAAATTGGTATTAATTTTAAAAAATAAGACACTGTTAGGAGCCGGGCGGGTAACTTTGGCCACCCAAGAAATACATAAGAAACATACTTTTTAACATCCTTAAAAGCTGTGTTAACGATTTAAATAGCAATATTAAAACTTTAAACCCAAAATTAACAAAGTTATAAGACATATAGTTATTTAAACTGGTATATAACTTAACATTTACATTGCAGTGCATCGTGGAATGGCATTACACGTTGAATACTAGTATTGTTTGTCGCTTAAAAGAAAGAAAAATAAACTTCTATTTTAATAAGGAAAAAAGAACTTTTTTGAAGCAAGATTTAATAACAAATATATTTGTAAAAAGCAAACGATTTTATCATAAAAGGTGAAAAATAATATATTTATAAATAGGAATTTGAAAATGTTTACCTTTCGACATTTGCGATTTTAAGTGGAATACGTATCTTGCATTCTATCTATCTTTTTAATGTTTAAAATCATGAGATTTTAAAAAAAAAACCTAAAAAATGAGTAATCATAAAAGTAAGAATTTTTTCAAAAATAGTTAAACTTAATACACATTTACGTACATTTTTTAAAGTGCAAAGTTCCATAAAGAAATATTTACATCTATGGCCAAAGTTACCCGCATTCATCGGCAAAAGCTTCCCAATTACAAATATTTAACTACAGCATAAAAAGTAGTCAACTTAGAATAAAACAAATGGTGTAATATTCTTCCTCATAAATAAAAGAATCGAATAGAGTGTTTTATTTAAATATTTTCAATATTTTTTTAAGTGTTCCAGACAAAAGTTGGAAAAGATAGATTTTTGTCATTTTATACTCGTAAGAATGAAAACAGCATTTGTAGTATTGCCAGATTTAGAATGAGATTTTTTTATATGAAATGAAAGGCGATATTTCCACCTTTCCAAAAATGTAAAACAATTTAAGATGAGATCATTTAATGAAGAGAAATTAAGAAACAAATCTTTTTCCGACGTGTGGCCAAAGTTACCCTCCGTGGCCAAAGATACCCGCTTTGACGGTACTAAAAATAAATTTAAACATTAATTTACAACTAATTATTTTTTAACAATGAAAATGCAAAATTTGAAGTAAGTTTCTGGCTAATTTTTCAAAATAAATGATTAATTAATGGGTTAATGGCAACCACCTTATTGCTTGATATTATCTTGGAGGTTTTTTTTCTTAATTTGTAGTGAATATTTGACTATTTTAATGCTAACTTCACTGAAATTAAACTGTGTTTATCACACTACAGTCAACAATTGCTGATCTAAAGTTTCTTTTAGTAAATTATTGGTATTGATTTATATTTTATCCACAAACTAAAGCCTTTTATATTAGTTGTCTAAAGAAACTGCATAATTACATTTCTGAAGAAAAAAGTCTTTGTAACATGAACATTTTTCAAACTTGACTTGCAACTCCTTGTTTTACACTTGAAGAAGAAAAAACTTTTAGGTACAAAAGGTAGGTTATCTCAATATAATATAAAATTGTAATTGTCGGATGCTTGAAAGCCACGGGATTTACGCGGCTTGAGCCAAACAGAAACGTCAGAAACGCTGAAAGTAAGTGTGGTGATGTGCTTGTTTTGTGCCGGGGCAGCTTCAGGTTGCGTCCCGTGGCTTTGGTAGAGGTGGTTGCCTAGCGCTAGAGCTACGTGATGCCCTGGAGCAGTCCCAGGGAAACTAGCTTATTCTTCAACTGTTGGCATCGGTCTTGAGATTCTGGCCACGCATCGTAAAAACAGCCGAAGCCGATACAACTTCCCTTTTTTGTTTTGCGCACTCTCCTCGCTGGTCGAGATATTTTAACTGAAATATCCTAGTCTTGCATGTTTGTTTGCCGAGCAAACAAAGAGGAATTGCGTAGCAATTCTCAGGGGTTGGCAAGCGGCAGCGAGCAGGGGGCTTTGCCCCCTAGTATTACAATACAATTCTAAGTCAACCAAGACTTCTAAAAATCTAAAGCCTTCAGGAAGTTGAAGTTTTTTTATTACAGCTAATACTTTGGATAAGCAAGTATGGACCATATTAGATTAGGCTACTTTAACTAATATTTACCTGTAGTTGATCTAAAACACATGTCAGGGGCTTAATTCCATATTTATCACAGGCTGCCACATAAGAGGAGAGAAGAGTATCCAAAGTATTCCCATACACTAGAAAATATTTTTATATTCTAGGTTAAACATGATTACATGTAGACAATCTAGGATTTTTGAAAAATGTCTGAGTTAATGTCCTGGCAGTTTAAAAAAAAAATCTTGTATTTGTTTTGCAAACGAATTTATGCTACCTTATTACCTTATGAATGTGTAAAGTTTACTATACTCACTATGATTTCATTAACCTACTGTAGGTTGGTTTCTTAAATTATAAGTTACCATTACACAAAAGCTATTGGCAACAGCATCAACGAGAAAATAGTAGCTAAGCATTAAAGTCTTTTCCATCATTGAATTTCTGAAGTTGTGGATATTTTACTCTTTTTCCATGCATGCATCAAAATTTTCTTTATCTTACTTCCAAAAATATATCCAATATTAAAAATGCTGCAAGGAGACTTTATTTATGTATATTGATATGTAATTTGAAATAACATACTAAAGAGGAACTTAAACAAACTTCTAAAGAAGTTAAGTTTTAAAAAGCTGATAAATAAAAAAAATTAACAGCACTGAATCACAACATGGTCGTAATGATCTAAACGGATACAATTTAAATATTTTTTTACCTGTCTACATTTAGTATTTTTGTAAACTTAATAAGTCATTCAAAGACATTTATTTAACATTAAGCCAAATATAACTTTTCTTTTACAAATATAAAACATGCATACATAGTATTCTTAAAGAATAAATGTTTTTCTGCAGCCTTCAGACATTTGGCAAAATTTCAAAAAGCAAAATGTCCAGACATATTTTTTCTACAATTGATGACTCCATGTTTTCTACAGAAACTGTGCCAAAATCTAAGACATGCTTGTATGAAATGAGTCAAAAATTAAAGTTGGATCAAGTAAAATAAAAATACAAACAAAAAAAATCAAAATAAAAATCATTTGGGTTTTAAAACTTGAAATTTTTTTATTGCAGATTTTGAAAGACTAATTTATATAACACCTAAATTTATTATAAATTTAACATGCGTACATTCATTATTTTTATGTCCTTCTAAATACAAATATTCACAAAATAGATATATCTTTTTTTAATATAAAAAGACCAATAATTAAACGATATTACAACAAATGAAAGAACCAAAAAAGTATTCAAATTATTAATAGGATTACTTGCAATCCGAAAACTAAAACAAAAAGCCAATGTTTGTAAACAGGATTAGAATTGCTGTAAAAACTCAGCGAAGTCGGATATCCCACTAATCAGATTAAGCAAAAGAAAAACGTTCAAATGTAGTCGAAATGATTAAAATCGCGGATCACCTTTCGACCAAGGGTCAGGGGGCTCCAAGAAACAGGTGACTAGAGATTCTTCATCTTCAGGGAAGTGGACCCTGTGGTTGTGTTTCGTTTTTTTCTTCGACGACGGGGCATTGTGGATCTGTTTGGCTTGTTCGGTCGGTGTGGAAGGCGCGGAAACAGACGATGCGGCGCAGCTCATGTTTCGAAAATGAAGAATCGAATGGGTGGCATTGATCCGCGAATTTCTGCAGGTTACAAATCGAAAATGCAGAAAGAAATTTGTGTTTATGTGATGCAGACACCCGATGGATCAATGTTCGTCTGCCATAATGAAAGTACAACAACGGACTGATGCCATTCCTTTGAATGGTATGTCGAGTAAAAATACAAACAAAAATCTTGGTGGTTGACGCGTGCTGGAACTACGTACGCATTTAAATTTTTCAGATTGAGGATAAAGTACCTTCTCACAGCACTTATAAACAGTTTCTATTTTATTTTTTACAATACTAATGAAGATAGAAACATTTAAAAAGCAAGTTTCACTAAATTATAAATGATGAGAGTTGCCCAAAGTGCAGCAGACAGTGAGACTTACAAAACCAAACCAAAAGTTTGGTTAGGTTAGGTTTGAATTATCGTCGCACTAGAGCTACACGAGGGCAATTGGTGACGGGCGTCGTATTTTAGAACCACAGTCAAGTGACGAGCCGCACCTGAATAGGCACCCAACGCAGGCATTAAGGGCGACATCGAACGCAGCCCAAAGTTTTGGAGAGTGATGATTCGAAAAAAGTGGTAACCGATCATTGATCCGTCTGTCTGACCTGACCGAAACCACTCTACAGGCCGAACTAAACGAAGTACGGACTTCAAATTTCGTACACAAATTCCTAGTACCTGTTGGATGTCATAAAAAGATTTTCGAGAAAATTGCATATGCGGAACCTGTCCCGCAAAAGAAAGTTTTGAATATAAAGTTATTGAAATTACAAATTACCTAATCAGGAATATAATTAACTTTAAAAGTATGTGAATTAATCATTAATTGAAAGGCGGTTAATGTAGTTGGGGTCTGAAAGATGGTTATTAAGAAAACGACAGACAACTTTTCTTTGCATTAAAACTGCTTTTTAATTTTCAAAATAACGTAAAGTTAAATATAAGTTTTGCTTTTATTCTTCGAACTTCAAACAAATTCAGAAACCTTTAGAGATTATTGAAATCTGTGAAAGTGAATGAATGAAAATATACTTAATTTTAGTGTTTAAAAGTTTAAATTAGGACTAGCTAAAAGTAGTTGGGCGAATTTCTTACTAAGGTGAATAAATTGGGTGTTTCCTCTTAAATAAATGCTGTGTAAAAGCGGATTTGTTATACTTTATAGTTCCTTCATTTATGATTTCGGAATAAATGGTACTTAGAGGATGGCAGATAAGCAACTGACGTCAGTTATATGCTAAAATAATTTTTCCTTATGAAAATTTTGAAGCGTTAGAATTTATTCAATACAGTAAAATGTTTAGTTCTTATTTTGTTCTGCATTTTTTTTTTTGTAAAAAGAATTTCTTATTGAGGTTTCACACTTTTTTTTTTGTATCAGTTAAAATTTTTTACATTTTGCAGCACTAGAAACATTCATACACAATGAATTAAAGGCTATTACAAAAAAAAAAAAACACTTTTATTGTAACACAACTTTACAAGCATTCAATTTTACAGATAAAAACAATTTACATTGTCGCATAAAATATTTAAATACACTTTATACAAAGGTAGGCAATTCGAAACAGACCATTTACATTTTGAAACAAAGGAAGTAATTACATTTTTTTCTGTATTCCAGTAGAAAAATACACTGTTAAAAATAGGAACAGAAAAACAAGACTGAATATAACATAGTAAACAGCTTTTTTCTGCAGAAGTACAAACAATCTTGAATTGTTTTTCGTTCATTGTTTCAGAAATTATTACTTCTTATAACAAAATAATCATATTACAGTAAAAAGAACCTTCTGCTGCATAATACCATCAAACATTCAACTGCAATTTTGAGGAAAATGTGTGTACAAAGAAAAAAAACTGAGAGGAAGACCATTGGTAATTATTTTTCCCCAAAACATGTTGTTTCAGGAATCACTTTTGAATGATGTGTTTAAAAAGCTAAAATGCTACATTCATTAGTTTTATTTAAAATACACTATTAATTTAAAAAAATTAATAAGAAAAATTCACAATTGGTTACAGTACTATTAAAATTGTATTGGATTAATTAATTATATCTTGCACATTGTTTTATCTCATACCCAATAAACCTCTTCAGCTTGTATTCAGTACTTCAGCTGGTATTTTCACACTGATAAAATAAAGGTCAGTTGTAATGTTTTAATATTTAATAACTTTGTTTAAAGAGGGGAGGGGGGTCAAGATGTTTAGGAGACATTTAGAGAGAAGCAATTAGTTAAGTGTCAAACTCAAGAAGTAGATGAAACAAAACACATCACAATGAAAAAAACAAACTCACAATGAAATACTGTTCCACAATGCCAAATCCATAAAATATAAAAGCCCTTAAAATAACAAGTTTTTCTTAAAATAGCGCCAACTTTTATTCAAGTATGTTTCTTAAGAAATCAATGGCTTCACAAAGGAACCTCGTTTTGGAAATTATACACCCCATTTTTCTTTTACTTCCACGTCTTGCATGGACTGGTTTATTTGAAGTTTGGCTCAAATCTGAGGATAAATTTGTTTTTTTGCCATACAGTCTTTGGTACATATTTACAGAGCTAAAAGGATCCGATTCTTAGGCCACTTCGTGTCGTATGTTGTATTTACCACACTGCAGATCACTTATACATATACGAGACCAGCAACCATCCTGTTTTTGAAGTAGTACTTCGCTGGTATTGACCGAGATGACACAGGCTCTGGAACAAAAAAAAAAATAAAGTAATAATTTTAAAACATAAAAATACCACTAGAAAACATTAAATGATAGATATATATAAATAAAAGCTAAAACTAGGAAGCGAAAAATTGATTATGAATTTTATTTTCACGATGGCAAAACATATAGAGCCCTTTCTGTTATTTTACTCTCTTTAATTAAAATAGGCAAACCTAAGAACTTTTGAATTTTTAATCTATGAAGTCTTTTTAAAAGCGGACCAGATTAAGATTGGCCACATAGATCCAAAACGAAAGATCATTGAATTAAATCTAAAAAACGTGCTAACTTCTTATGCAGTTTTTAAAAAATTAAATAAAAAGGATTGTACAGTAAAACTTCACAACAGCCCACCTCTATTAAGCGACCACCTCCGCAAACGGGCAATTTTTCAAGGCACCAATTTCCCCCCCATACGCTTAATGTTAAAAATACCTCTAGGACAGACCAGACCAACCTCCGGTTACGACCATATTACAGGTCTCACCCGGTGGTCACTTGCTTCTTTCACTTCACTTAATAATTGTAAGGTAGGGTCATCCATTATGTACGTTGACATCCCTTGCCAAAGTAATGCTTGGACACGCCCTTCCAAAAACAAATCACTAGGGCTAGGTTTGAATTATTTTCGCACTAGTAGGATAACATTAGCACGTGGCTTGGGAGCTGTAGGACAACAAACCGCGTGACATCACATGAATGTTCCCCATTGAAATATGATGTACTTTCCGAAAAATCAAAAAAAAATTATTCAAAAAGATATTTTTTCTTATTTTAAAAGATTGTAACTTGTATTTCAAAAATTAGGACCATGTTTTGGATCTAATTAAAATAACTAAATAAAATGATGAAAATTGCATACTTTTTTAAATTTTTACTACTAAACCATTGTTTGTAAAATTGATTTAAACATTTAACAGGGTGGCTACAGAATCTGTGAAAACAAATTCCCTGACTTTTCCCTGATTTTCCAGGAAGAATGTAAAAAATTTCCCTGATTAGCGGCAATGAACTATTATCATGCTGGTTTCCTCCTGGTATTAGTAAAACCATTTTCTAGTATGTTTAACATTAAAATAAGATTTTTTAAAAAAGAAATTTAATTAATGAATATAAAATGAGCTTTTTAAAACAAATCTATAGAAAAAACAAGCGTTAAAGCCCATATAATATTTTTTTTTAGTTATGCTAAGACTTTAAGCAGTAACTCAACCACTTAAGTGAAAGTCTTTTCAGGATTAAACTTTTTTTATCCTTTCTTTTACCGGTTAAAATAGCACTTTTGGAAATTTTCCCTGATTTTTTAAAAAAATCACCAATTTCCCTGACTTTTCCAGATTGATTAAATTCCCTGACTTTTCCATGATTCCCTGATTTCCCTGATCCTGTAGCCACCCTGTTTAAGCAGCTCAGTGATGAAACTTCTCAAAGAGACCACCCTCCCTCAACGACCGATTTTCCTTCAGAACGGAGGGTGGTCCCTCCCGAGAAGTTTTACTGTACTAAGAATGATTGTAGATGTAATTCTTACGGCCATGGTTTCTCTGTCTTGTCGTCTACATACACAGACTCTCCTTTCCTGAAGCAATCCCCTTTGAAGAGTAGCTTTCCATCGGCAAAGCGGGCACTGACTCTTTGCTCAGGGGCATTGAACTCATCTAGGACAACAAAGAAAATAAATGAGTATTGCAGTGGATGGAAAAAATTACGATTTTAAAATTTTATTAATTTAATCTGATTACAAACTATAAACACGAAAATATATTATAAGTTTAAGGGAAAATATTTGGAAGAATATAAGTATACAGGAATATAGACTCCATATAAGCCATAGTTTTTTAGAACACTATTTAAAATACTTAATGGCAAAAGGTGATGAAAAATTTGACAAAAAATTACAGAGGAAATTTTGTGTTTGGATAAAATTTCAATGAAGCAACAAATGGGAAGCCAAATATTGATTCTCAAAAAGCATTAAGAAGTAATAAATTACTGTAATCGTACTGAATGAAAGATTAATAATTCAATATTTATGAAATCGGACAATTATAGTCTTATCTGACCCGAAAAATGCTACATTACAGCAAACTTTCAGCCGATATTTTCAGAAAATAAAATTTCACAGCTTTATGAGTGTGCTTGTCAAAAATATTAATACCATTCTGACAGGTTGTGCTCATTTAAAGCAAACATTCATACAATCAGAATATAAGTAGTACAGGGTGGTCACAAAATCCTATTAAAAAAAGTTCCCTGATATTTCCATGATTTCTCTCTGATACCTTCACAAAAAAAATTCCCTGATTTTCCAATTAGCTAGAACACATGCAATATCCACAATTCAATGCAGTACAGAAAATTTAATACAGATATCACGGGAATTAAGACTTTCCGGATAATGGGCTAGCCTACCTAACATTTCTCCATTTCCGAAAATCTGAGTTTAGAGGAATCATGTTATAACATGATTCATGAGATAGATTTATCCTTCCTCCAAGATTGGTCCTTCAGGCAAATTGGATCAACCATAATTTTTTTTTATCAAGAGTCTGTTAGTAGTGATCACAAGAACCTAAACCTGCTGTTTAAGTAATCCAAAATGGAAAAAATTCCCTTATATTTTGTAAAATTTGAAAAAATCCATGATAATTTCCTGATATTTCCAGAATTAAAAAGTTCCCTGATTTCCAGGTTCTGTGACCACCCTGTAGTATGATGTCAAATGTATATTAATGTTACTAACTGTATTGAATGTAAAAACCATTAAAATGGAAGCAATTGTATTGAAAGCCCCTCAGTATTTATATAAATCTTTAAAGGTGTAAACCTTTGATGACACTAAAGTTTTGTTAATGTGAAATTGACAAAAAAAGGGGGCAGTGTATCTTACATCAAATATTGTAAAAATTATCAATCCTAAAGACATTTCCTTATTTTAATTTCTTTTCATCTGACATGCATCAATTAATTTCATAATGACATAATTTAGCAAATTTCTCATTTTTTTCATTAATTCATCTTTTTTACATAATGCTTTTATTGCAATTCAAGTTAAAATTTCTAAACTGACCAATTCTTAAACCTTGAATATATTTGCCATCTTAATAATTTTTTAACATTATTGACATTTTCTACTTTTTGGAAATTTAAAAGTCTTACATTAATTTAAAGCTAGAAAGTTTACTATAGGAGTATAAAAGACATTTAACCCTTTCAGTCCCAAAAATTTACTACACAACAGAAACATCTGATATTCACAAAATAAGCTTATTTTAGGTCAAATATACGAATTCCATAAGAAAAAAGCTCATTAAAATTTTTTATATAGTTTTTGAAACAATGCAAAAATTTTTTAACTGTGGAAAATAACAAAATAAAAATATATATATTACCTAACAACACTTCGAGGTATATATTTTAAGGTATCTGACCATTTTATTAAAAAAAATTAGTTATTATTTTAACCGAAATAGTTTAAATTGTGTTTTAAATATGTGGAACTGAAGTGAACTTATCAAAAATCAGGAGAAATGCTTGTTGACTATTTTCTAAATAAAAAAAATAGTAGTTCTGACTTCTATTGAGATTAATGTAAAATTTTGTCAAAAAGAACAAAGTGTGAAGAATCGAATGATGTGTGTTTGGATGTCATAACGGGACATAAACATTTTGAGAAAAAAAATATTGAAAGTGATGATGCCAAATGGCATCACTGGGACTGAAAGGGTTAACTTGAATAGCAAGTATTTTATAAAATTTTAATTACCACTTTTATTATACTTACATTCACTGCTTTGTTTAGAAGCTTTTAACGCCTACAATGAAATAATATAATTATTAAGGACAATAGACAAACATAAAATAACACATATAGAAAAAATTTACATAAAAAAAAACCTACTTTTCGTATGGTTGTCCAATCTTCTAGAATATCATTTTCATGGAGCATATAAACAATATATGGACGTGTACATGTTAAGGTAAAAAATATGCTAAAATAATATAAAACAAATATATATATATATATATATATATATATATATATATATATATATATATATATATATAAATAATACCAAATACAATTAACAAATCAAATCGAATTTGGATACTTTCTTACTGCATATGTATGTTTTTAATAAAACCCGCCCGGTTTTTTTGGTTTGTGGGCGGGTCGCAAACCCTGGTTTGTCTCTTGTGACTGTCTCTTCTGGCGAGAGGGTAATGGGCTATATAGCCTACGCCCTTCCCTTCTAGAGGGCGCAATCACTGTCATTTGTCATTACTCAGCAGTACCATTTTATTTAACTAATCGCTCATGATTTGCATAAAATATTTAGTATGGCACTCTGCTTAGGATTATTTTGTCTTTTAACATATTTCTTTTAATGTAGAATAAATTTGAGTAAACAAAATTTAGAATCAAAAAATTAGTTCACACAATCCATTATCTATTATAATAAAAGAAAGATTTTGTGTGGATTGTAAAAGACCTACTGCTCTAAAAAATTCAAAATTTTTAATATAGATTCCTTTTAATACCAACGTTTGCACCTGAGGCTTAGTTTTTTCATATTTGTTCTATTTTTAAAGAAAATTTGAATTTTCTGAAAAAAGTACACCACATTCGCTTAAATTGGACAATTTTTTTCCTTTCATGTTGTCATCGGCTGAAAAAAAATCGGCACCAAATGAGCAAAAAGGATTTTATGCGTGAAATTAAGATGGCATTTTATAGCGTATTTTTAATTTTTAATTTTCTTGGTAATATAAGTAACGTTATTCTACACTCGAGCGGAAACAATAAACATAAACTTATTGTCCTATAACGGATTAAATGATATATATTCTAGGATCGAATTGAATTTTTTTTAGTTCGTGCGAAGAACGGGTTTTTATTTGCTAGTAATTTATAATTAATACCAATACTATGTTAACAATAAGTTTAACCTCCATTCATTTCCAAGTCCCAATAGCCAAACGGTCAAGAACACTAGCTAAAAACTACGAGAATCTACAAGTCAGGAGATTGTGTCAGATCTATCTTGGGTCTCCCCTGTTTTTTATACTTTGGAGAATATATATCATTCAGTAAACCATTGTAACATGGGGACAGGGGCACTAACGCTTTATTGTATTTTGATCACTGTGTTTGAAGTCCTATCACACAATGAGTTTCTTTAAGATAATTGATTGAAATTTCAGCGATTAAGTTGATCGAGCTGTCACAGACAATGATTTCTGGAACAGTTTGGCGATTCTTGATAAGAATCCGGAAATCGAAATCTCATCAGCTGATGAAAATTTTCTCATCTTCAATAGAAAACCAACACTAAGGAAAGTAGACAAAAAAGCTTTTTTAACTTTAGGATGTTATCATTGAAAGTATTAATAAACAGAAAAAAAACCAAAGCTTCTAATAGAGAATTAATTGACTGTCGATTTTCTTTTTGTATTTTATACCTTAGCTTTCGAATTTTTAAATAAAATTAAGCTTTATTTGTAATTTGGTTCTGACTTCAATTTGATGCATCGTGCTTCCCTAAAAATTGTTATTTTGGCAGTACAGGGGGTGATGATCAGAGTTAACAATAACGGCAAAGGCACATATGAAAGATAAATTTGATAGAAACAAAATTGAGTAGATAATATATAAAATATTTAAAAGGATATCTGATACAGTAACAGGTTTCCTTCTCTTTCCAGTAGCCAGAACATCTGATTTTCTTTTGTTTTTCTTGAGATTTATTGTCTCATTCCATACTTCTAAAAAGTGGAGGGAATCATTAATTAAATGTTAAAGCCTGGTGCAAAAAGAATATAATGCAAAATAATCTATATACATAAAAGGCGACTTCTGTTTGTTTGTATAGGACGCAAAAACTTAAGAACCACGCAACAGATTGTCACGAAATTTGGCACAAAAATTCGTCTCATCTCCAGAACAAACATAGGCTAAGAATTTTTCGAATCAGATTATTCCTTCTATCGTTTTCGAACGTTTTAAGGGAAAAAATACACCACTTTCGCTCAAATCCGATCATTTTTTTCTCTTTCGTGATGCCATCAGGCAGAAAAATTTAAATAAAACTTTTTAGAAAACAATTGAAATTGAGAATGTTTAATTTATTTAATATTTGTTCATTGCCTTCAGAAACAAAATTAATAATTTGAAAAAATAGTTGGATATGTTTCAAGTTACGTAATCCTACCAGTCTCCATTCTATTATTTTATTATGTATATATGATTTTAATTATGAATTTTTTAAAAGCATAGTTAAGCTTTTACTATGTTGTTTTTTGAAGACCGTTGCACTACAGATGCATATTAGGGTTTCATGTCTTCCTTCTTTCGCCAATTACTTTGCCAAACTCGCCAAATTATTACAAAGAACGTGCAAAAGAGCATTGTTTTAAATAGTTGGTTGGTTGTGCGATGGTCTTTGCGCCAGAGCTGAATGGGTGTAATGGTAGCTATATATTTTCCTTGCCAAATTTTTCAAACACGCCAAATGAGCTAAAATGTTTTTATTCGAGAAATTACTGATATTATTCGTTAATTTTATAGCACTTCTTAAATTTTGAATTTTCAATGTAATATAAGTAGTGGGATTTTGTACTTTAATAACGAACGGTATCAGCAACATAAGCTTATTGAAAAGCAAATAAACTTATTTTAAAAAAATGCAAATCGTTTGCTGTTTGCTGGAGTGGCTTATTTTTAATTCTTACTGATTATTTATTTACTTAAATATGTATTCTCTTTAATTTGAGCTTCTTATCAAAGGTATTTTTGAAATTAATATTAATCATTACTATATCCAAGATGGGTAATTAAATGGAAAAAATTACTGGATAATCTTCATATCTTATGTAACTCAAATGAAAGAAAAAATAGTTAAATTTGCTATTAAATTATTTTTTCACATCTACCCGTGCAACGTCGGGTATAACAGCTAGTAGTCTATATTTCTCTGAATTATGGAAACATACAAGTAATCATGCATCAAATGATGGTTGTTTGGCTTAAGTTATAATGTGCCACAATGAAAAAACTTGTAGAATATTATAGTTCAAATATTCAAAAAGGCATCAGTAATAATAACTCTTTATAATGGGATGAAAATCACTCCAAATGTCTAAGAGCATGTAAATAAACATTATTAAGTCCTTAAAAATATTTTTTACTATAAAAATTTTTGATTATGTCAAAATGATATCTTTTAAAGACAATGTGAAATTATATGGAAACAAGTTGCATTAGTAATGATGAAAATAGGTTAACACATATTTTCTTAAATAAAATAAAACAACAGAAGCATACATAATTAAAGATTTTTAGTGGTATTAAAAATATTTTTGTTAATATAACATGGATTGAAATAAGATAACAAAAATAACATGGATTTAGCATGTGATATGCATGCCTGAAAAAATTTGAAGACAAACAAGCATTGCACAGGAACTCACAGGGTCGACAATTGACAGATCCATTAGGTAAGCCGAAAACAATGTTTGAGTGGACAATGACAGATCCTCTTCTATCAAACCAATACAGTTCTTAAAGCTCAAAATAAATTCAGTTGTAACAAAAACACAAGCTTAATATTTCGAGTATAAGGATTTTAAGAAAGCTCCATGTTGGAGTGAAAAGGTATAAGTAAGTAAATGATATTAGTTTGTGCAAATAAAAGCATGCCTTGTGTTTTAAACAGAATAAACGTAGGCACGATTTTTTACCTGATGGTATGTCAAATTCGGTGTTGTTACGGTCTTCTTCTAGGCTGCGAATTTTAGCTTCCAGGTCACTTTTCATTGAGTCTTTTAACAGGCATTTTTCACTCTGAAATTCAAAAATATAGTATATTTATATAGTCGGACATTCTCTAGCCACACGGGGAATTATAAAAATGTCCGACGAATAATACCCATTGTGGCGGGAGTGAATGTTTAATATCTTTAAAGTCCTAACGCTGTGCACAATGTTGCCATTAACAGTTGCGTTGGGTGCCTACTCAAGTGTTGGCTCGTCACTTGACTATGGTTCTAAAACACGATGCCCGTCGCCATGTAGCACTACTGAGACGATAATTCAAACTAAACTAAAAAAATATAGATTCGTAGTTTTGTTAAAACAATATAATGAAAATTTAATCGATTTTAGCATACAATATTTTAATTTTTATTTGAATACGAAGATAAAATTGCTTTTTATTAAATTTTTTTTCATAACATCAAATATTAACTTAATATCCATTGCACATGACCGGTAATTTTGAATTTATACTATTTTGATAAAAATCCTTCAATAGAATTTTATCAATTTATATTAGCAATAAAATTCAGAAAAAGCAATGTGTTTTACTGTTTTGTTTGTTATTCTAAAATTTGGATGTATTTAATGATAATTTAACTTGAATTTAAATTAATCATATAATAAAATTCTACAGATAATCTGTGGACGAAATTCATAGCTTTTAAGTCCATGGATATTCCAAACATTGTAAGCCCTTTTATAAAAGAAAACTTAAGATGCCGAGCCAATATTAAAAGCAACCTTGCACTTAATAAACATTTAAATAATAAACTAAAAAAATAAAAGTTAAGGCCTCAGTAATTAACAATCATACAACATCTTATCTCTTGTTATCCCAAATGAGACGGTGTTTTATATTGGAAACACACTGTAATTAAAAATTATACATAACTATAGTTTACCTCAAAATTTTGCTTAGAAGCTTGATTTTCTGCATCCACCATGTGACGTACATTCACTAACCTCAGGTCCTTTAAGATTACTAAAATGAAACAGCATTAATAAAAAAGTACGGGAAAGTCGGGTATTGATTATGGTAATAGATTAAGATCGTTAAACATGTATTCCCTGGAAAATAGGAGATCAAGGGGTGATTTAATTCAGTTGTTCAAGTTCATTAAACAGGGAGACATGGAGGGCTTAGGTTTTACCTTAAATAGCCAGACCAGAGGGCATGGTCAGAAATTGAATAAATCATGCTTTAGAAGGGAGGTTAGAAAACATTATTTTTACAATAGAGTCGTCAATGAGTGGAATGCTTTACCAGAATATGTTGTGTATTCGAAGAGAGTGGAAGATTTTAAGAAGAATCTCGATAACTATTGGAAACTGGTAAGGAATTAGATATATTTTGGACCAACCTTGCTGGACCTCTGGCCTGTTGTTGGTCGACAATTTTTGTATTTGTACAATATTTTCATTTTGCACTGTATCAGGGGTGGATTCAGAAAAATTTAACAATAAAGGTGGAACAAAATAGTATGTTTATATGATTTATTAACCGACCTGAACCTCGAGGTTCATCCGGGTTGCATCTAAATTTCAATCAGTGCAAATCATTAAATCCCAAAATATTACAGATTGTAAAGTATTACAGAGAACAATGGCACAATTCAAAGATTAAAATAGACAAATTATAAAATTCGTAGTAAAGTTATAATAAAATCACAAGTTTAAAAAGATAATCGATTTCACAAGTTAATCAAATACAACAAACAAGTAAAATCTAAAATGAGCGAAAGTGAACAGGAGAAAATCGGGATTGACAGCTTTACAAATATACAATTCATAATGTCAGTTAATATAATTACACATTGCATTTTTAATAATAGTTTTGACCTCGTTAGACATATCAGCATTTGAAATAATTTGTTAAATTTTTATTTGTCTTAAGCTTATTTCTAAATTGTTCATAGTCTCTACATTCGAATACAAGATGCCATCTATTGCCGATCTTTCTGCAGCTCCATTGTTTACTGTTACTGTAGAGCCTGTATTGATGATCTGGGATGCAGCCATGTTCAGTGATGAATTGTTTTAAGTAATAGTCACAGTATAAGTTATGTTTATTGATCTTTGGGATGATTGCATAGGCGTTTCTTCCTTTAGTGGAGTTGTTCCATTCTGTTTGCCATTATTTTGCAATTTTAAAAAAAATGTTATGTTTAGCAGGCAATATTTGATTACCTGACACTTCTAGACGGTTGTCAAGGTTTTGCCGAAGATCATCCAAAGGCTGAATATATTCTTGTGCAATGCCTTTCTTTACTTCTTCTAATCTAGTTTCAACTTGAGAGCTTCTCTCTTCGTAAAGTCTGAAAATGGGAAGATAACTATTGCATTGACGTTTAAATATAAGATAATAGTGCTATCAAGAAATCATTAACTATGACTTGCACACCTCATGATAAACATGCACATGAACAAAAGTTTTTTAAAAAAAATAAATAAGTTTATGAATTAAAAGAAAATGTTAAGTATGATGTAATTGAAATAAAATTTCACACTTGGTTAATAAAAATTTTAAGATTCTATTAAGTTTTTAAAGTCATCCAGAAGGCTATATCCTGAAAAATGGACTCTACTAAGGACAGGAGATAATAAAAAGTTTCAAGATTCGTAAAATTTGGTGTGTGAAACGGGATGATCTGAAAGGGTGTTAATGGGTCAGCTGGAAATGTTATTTTGTATTCAACAATTAACTTACAATAATTTTCACAAAATTGCATTGAAATTAGGAACTAACTTGAAATTAGGAATTTTATTTAAGGCTGCTCCTAAGGCATCACCTCCATACCCGGTCCTCCTTCGATAGGGCTGGCTAATGGTAAGTCCATGGGGGAAAAATGGTTTTTGTTCCCCCCCAAAAAAGCAATGAAATTATAGGAATATTTTGATGCGTTTTTTTTAAATTCATATAACTAGAATAAAGTTGTGCTTTTAGAGGTTATTTTTTTAAAAACATTGTTTACCTTTTTTGGAAATAAAAAAAATTAGATTAAAAAAAAGTAAATAATGTTTTTTAAAAAAATAACCTCTATAAGCACAACTTTATTGGAGTCTTATGAATTTAAAAAAAAATGCATCAAAATATTCCTATAATTTCATTGCTTTTTTTAGGAACAAAAACCATTTTTCCCCCATAGACTTACCATTAGCCAGCCCGATCGAAGGAGGACCGGGTATGGGGGTGCAGAAAATGTTTTAACTCCAAACATTTCCCCCAATCCGTTTGAAAATTTCCCCCAAAATTTTACCATATATTATAGACTTGCATAAATGCTGTATTACCTTAGGTTTTGAAAATTTTACGATAAACAGGGATGTTGGTGCTTATTGAAAAAAAACCCACAGAAATCCAAACCAAATGGTTGGTTTGAAAAGCCAAAAAAGCTGAACTAGGTGTGACCGAAAAATTTAAATTTTAACAATTATCTCAACAAGACAGGTTTTAATAACTATATAATACTATAACAGATACTACTTAATGTTATGTACTTTTAATATCTTTATATACACTTTAAGTAAACTTTCTTTTATCAGCATGTTAGTGCTTGTTGAACAGAAAAGCTGAACCTCAAACCAAATGCTTGGTTTGGAAAACCAAAAAAGCTGAACTAAGCGTGACCGATAAAATTTATATTTTAACAATTATCATGACACAAGATTTGTTAATATAATAGTTATATAATACTGTACTACTGAATGTATTTTTAATTTCTTTATAAACACTTTAAAATCAAATAAATTTATTTTCATTTATGTTAGTTTGGGGAAGGGGGTCATCATCAGTTTTGTCTGTTGTGTGTGTGAAAATTTTTACTCTTCATTTGGTGTATTACCATTTAGTTTTGGTAATTTGGCAGTTCAATAAGGCTGAAAATTTAGGCACCGAACCAGGTTTTACAAACTGCCTCTTTGGGATTGAAATCCCCCATCATGGTCTTTCAATGCATATCCTTATTAACATGGTTCATGCATTTGTTAAGAAAACAAAATTCAAGCAATTTTCCAGAAAAATTCAAGGACTAAAAATTTATTAGCAACATAAAATCGAAATATATAAAACGTGCATAAGCCCGACACTCCATTTAAAAAAAAAAAAAAAACTAAATCTTGTCTACAATCAGAAACCTCAGTATATGCCGAAATAGAAAAAAAAAGGTTCAAACGTAAACAAAAAGAATTTTGACTTTCAAGCTGCTCTTGTGTTCACGACTCAGGGACACTTAATCAGAAAAAATAATATGGTTGTCTGACTAGCCTGAACCGGAGCTACAAAAGATACTCTTCCGATCACGCAGAGCCACAGAACTGTCAATCATTCTGATGCAATGTGACATCATCGGCAGAATCGTGAAAATTACTAGGAGGCATGCTAAGTAAATCAGGAAACTTTATTGGACTACAATTTTTTTTTGTCACGGCTAAATGATTGTCTTCTAATGGGGGATTGCACTGGCCGTTGATCGATATTTGAAGACATCTTAATGTAATCTAATCTTAATTCATCCTCAAATTTGAATAAAAATTTGTTATCTTTATTATTAAAATCCAATATTTAAACTAGTTATTTATCAAAAATTAAGCATAGTTTTTATCAATATAGAGCTTCTAATGAGATATTGCACTGGCTGGCCGAGATTTGAAGACATCTTAGTATAATCTAATCATTCTAATCTTAATTCATCTTCCCATTTTGAAAATTTCATCTTTATTATTAAAATCCATTATTTAAACTAGTTATTTATCAAAATTTAAGCTTAGTTTTCATCAATATAGAATTTCTTCTAATGGGAATGTTAATTAAGGATATCTTAGTGTAATCTAATCTTAATTCATCTTCGAATTTTAATTGAAATTTTTATCTTCATTATTAAAATCTGTTATTTTAACCTGTAGTTTATTGAAATGTAAGTTTAGTTTCACCTATTTCCGGGCACCGTAAAAATTGCGATCAACCGCGATAATATGCTGAATTTAGGATACAAACGCAATACAATATTTTGGTTTGTTAGAACAAAATTAAAAAGTAAATTTACGTTAAGTTTTAAAACAGAAAACGAATGGCTGGTCAGGGAATTTTGTAGTACATTGTTAAAATCGAAAATAATTGAATATTTTTCACAAAATTTCCCCAGAAGGCTAAAATTTCCCCCGATCTAGGATCGCCGGATCGGACATATTCTGCATCCCTGTGGGGGTGATGAGCAGCCTTAATTTGACCCCTTTAAACTATCTACATATACACTTCGTTTAAAAATAAGGAGTTTCTATGACTGCAAAAACCTTAGTTTACATTGGACTCAGTTTAAATAAGATGTAAAGTACAACAATTAAACTTTTCTTTCAAAATGATAAGAATATTTAAGGCCAACTTTATATGCAAAATATTTCTTACACAATAATTTGTTAAAACAAGTGAAAAATAACTAATATTTAGACTTACTGTTCTTTCATGTGCACAAATTGCCTTTCTAGTTCAGCCATTTGTTGCAAACACTCACTTCGCCTGCGCTCACAGTTTTCTTCATCCAATTCTAAAACACAACTTAACAGTTACAGAATAGTACATATAACCATAATAATTTTATAAGAAAATTTAAAGGTCGGACTAACAAATAAAGAGCTTGGCTGTAAATGAAAACAATCAAATAATTATACCACATTATAAAGCAGTTTAAAATAATTTTAACTTCAATTTTCTAATAACACAAACAATTTTTTTTACAAATGAACATACATCAGTAACATTTTCCCCTATAGGCCTTTGGTACATTAGGTAGGATCCGGCAGGCTACAAATACTTTGAAACTGAAAGCCTCTGTTTTGAGGCACCTAGGAAGTTCTCACTGTCAGACGACAAATAAGCTGGGGTTCTTTGAGGGTATTAAAGTAGGCCTTGAGCATTGATTTAGATGTCATAAACATAATAACCATACAGACATTACAGTATAAATATATAAATTTAACACACAGGCACATAATAAACTGATAAGTTTACCAACATCAAGGGTGGGCTCAAACCCATAATCCTAATGCAAAACTTGATTAACCACGAGGTTTACTTTTTAAATGGAAAATAATTATATAAGAAGAAAAAATGGGTGAAAATTACAAATATTTAAAATATAAATTGCACAATTAATTAGTAGTTACTAAGATGACATTATACAGTAATGAGAAGAAATTCATAAAAATGAATTTGACATTTTAAGGGCTTTTCATGGTTCCCACTCTTATTTCGAAATAAAAATCAAGGAGTTTCTAAGGACTTTTCACAGACTCAATTTCATTCAAGGACCCTTAATAATAATGTGTCGATTACTATACCTTTCAAATCGACCAAACATTAAAATAAAATAGAGTTCGAAATACTGCCGATGCCAGGTGTTATGGCAACTACATCAGAGGCAAACACCTAGCAAAAATACAAGTGCTTATATATAAGCAACCAGTGCTATGTGCGCCATTTAGAACCAATTTTAGCAACGTTTTAAGAAATGACTTCTCAAAATATGAAGGTTGTGAATAAGAAAATCAAGGGCTTTTCAACGATTTTTGGTAAAAATCAAGGAGTATTAAAGGGTCCTTGAAATTGAAAATAAAAGTCAAGGACTTCGTAAGGACTTTCAAGGACCCATGGGAACCCTGCTGTTTGAACAAATCGGGTCATCTTGAGGTTGTTAGAGGAAATTTAGGGAGTCCAAGCTAAAACAGTAAAACCTTTCTCAAATTTGGGGCTTTTAAAGTGCCTTAGGATAAAATTTCAACATAAGTGGGCTCGGACAAACTCAATAATATCTCACCAGAACTGCTGTCATCTTCAGAAGCCGATCCGGAAGAGGAATCTGTGTCGTCATTGCTGCTCTTGTCACTCTCGGCTGTATCCTGGTCCAACTCCTCTCCATCACTTTCGTTCAGCCCTTTGACTCCTGGCATGGCTAGTGGTATCGCTGCTAAGAGATAATACATGAGTTGGGTTTATACTTCATAGGGTAATTTAGTATTGACCCCATGGTTGTAATTTTGCATTGACCCCATGGTTGTAATTTTGCATTGACCCCATGGTTGTAATTTTGCATTGACCCCATGGTTGTAATTTTGCATTGACCCCATGGTTGAAATTTTGACTGAGATACTGGTAACAGTTGTTTTAACCCTTTCAGTCCCAGTGATGCCATTTGGCATCATCACTTTCAATATTATTTTTCCAAATGACTATGTTATGACATCTAAACATTCTTCTCATTCGATTCTTCACACTTTGTTCTATTAGACAATATTTTACATTAATCTCAATAGAAGTCAGAACTACAATTTTTTTATTTAGAAAATAGCTAACAAGCGTTTCACCTGATTTTTGAAAAGTTCACTTCAGTTCCACATATTTAAAACACAATTTAAACTATTTCGGTTAAAATAATTTCTAATTTTTAAAAAAAAATATGGTCAGATACCTTAAAATACATAACTCGAAATGTTTTTAGGTAATATATATTTTTTATTTTGCAGTTTTTCACAGTTAAAAAAATTTAGCATTATTTCAAAAACCATATAAATAATTAAAATGATTTTTTTTTCTTGTGGAACTATTATTTTTTACCTAAAATAAGCTTGTTTTAAGAATATCAGATGTTTCTGTAGTGTAGTAAATTTTTGGGACTGAAAGGTTAAACGTCCAAAAACAAGTGGCCAAAATTATGTTTTTGATTGCAAATTTTGCTTTTATCTTTTTAAATGCAGTTGCTGGTTATTTTTTTATTTGAAAGAAATAGTTAGAATAAAAAATAACTGAGGCATGGTAAAAAGTTGTTATAACCGTTCAAAATAAAAGTGATCAAGATTATTTTTAACTAGAAATTTTGCTTTTATCTTGTTGCTGGTTCTTTTAAATAAAAGAGAAAATAGTTAAAATAGAAAATAACTGAGACACTGTCAATATGTCCAAAACAAAAGTGGTCAAAATTATGTTTTTAAGTACAAAAATTCACTTTATCTTATCAAATACAGTTATTTCGAATCAAAAGAAAAAAATGTTAAAAAATTAAATAATAAAATGTTAAAAATTAAATTTTGAAAATGTTGAAAAAAAATTGCATTTCTTTTATCTGATGTTGGCTGGTCATGACATATAATATGATACGAATTACATAAATTTAATTAGTATACTTCAGTGATCAAAATTATGTTGACCAGGACGGTTAAAACCAATAGTTCAAACCCCCAAAGGTTAAAACCAATACAGCTTTCTAATGACCAACTGATCACCAAGCCAATATCCATCATCAGCCAGCAAAAAAAGAAAGCATATAATTTGCACCGAGCTTATTTATAATGCAATACAGTGTATTGTGAAATGCATTTCAAATTTTACTCTTATAGGTAAACTAGAGCATTATAAAGTCTTCCAGCACAAAACAATTAAAAAAAATGCCAATTTGTGACTAAACAGAACAAGAATATCTTGTTTGTTTAACAATTTAGTTTTGTTCCTAATCTTAATTGAAAACCAGTTTCAATTTCAAAATTTCTTCATGGTTTCAAGCATTCAAGTTTCACATATGTATTTTGTCAAAATATAGATATATTTTGGTGTCAGGGAGGGGTTGGCAGAACAATGATCACTTAGGAAATAGAATACGGAATGGTTGTCACAGAACACTCACATATATTCTGCTGTAGGGAGCGCTGAATTAGTTTTTTAATAGTTTATACAAGAATTTTAGTTCAATTAAAGATTAAATTTTAACGTAAAACTTCATTTTTAAAATACTTACGTCCTTTCAAACTAGCTAAAGATTGAAACTTTTTCTTTGACTTCTGAATATTTTCATACAGATTTTCTTATCGTTCTACTTATTATCAAAATATTACAAACAGCGTAATTCAATTGCTTGGTGCAATCAGGGCAATATTTATTTTCATAAACTGAATAATTTTGTTAAAAACTTTCAGAAAAGAGAATAATCCCGCCGTAGTTCATAAACAAAACGAACAACAACAAACAACTACAATAACAAAAGTCTCCGGTAGTTCCCGAGTAGTTTCTCTGGACCCAAGGAACAAGAACTGGTGACGTCACTACACGGCTGATGATGTAGCTAGATTGGTAGGAAGTACGTAGTTTTACATTTAGGAACTAACTAAATCTTTTCGGCTACATTTTGGGGCGCTTAGGACTAGGATTTATTTGGAAAAATTTCATTATTCGTTTAATGATGAATATTTAAAAATTACTTCACACTGACAAAACATTATACTTGGGATTGTCATTGTTCTGATTTAAACTTGTACTGTACAAGGAACTTATATTGACGACCAATAAAAATAAAAATGTATGAAGATTAATTTAACGAATTTAATTTTAAACAAGAAAACTTCCTCGATTTTATATTTAGGCAGATCCGAACCAAAGACCCCCCCCCCCCCTTCTCTTTCCCTTAAGACCTTTAAAAGAATGACATATTTTAATGAATACGTTAAATGAATGGTATTTCAGATCTTCTTATGAAACTTTTTAAAAATTTTCACATGGCATTTTTAAACATAACATGAGATTACTAAACATTTTTAAACATATGAGAAACATATTAGAGGCTTGGTAACATAAATTATTAAAATATTTTGTACAGCCTTTTTTATTTTTTTTAATATCAAATCACGAATCATATATATGAAAGAAAGATATCCTAAAAAAAAATAATAGTTTCAAACAAGTATTTGAAAACAGTTGCTAATATGCATTATTTTAATCGAAATTATGAATTATTAAAAATTATTTATTAAAAATTGAGAATTATTAAACATGATTTATTAAAAATTGAGAATAATTAAAAGTGATTAATAGAAAATTGAGAATTATTGAAATCATTAAGTTAAACCAATTATCCCCTGTAAATATATGTTTTATAAAGAAGAAGAAAAAACTAGCTTCATAAACCCGGAGTTGCACGGGTATTCCCTTCATAACGGTTAGTTCATTAGTTCTTTTCTTTACTATTTTTTAAAAATTGATCCCCTCTCCACTGATCAGCACTCCATCAGTATACATACATAAACATATTATAATTCCTTCCCATTCTAATATCAGGCCCTTCTAAACCGAAAATGACAGTTTCATAAACATAAAAGTACGTAAACGTAGAGAGAGTCGACATTTATTCGAAGTATTCATCAGATCTAAAATAGCCTTAACTGTCATGAGACATTTTAGCAGCAATATCATCATTTCATTTGTAAACATCAATTAAATTAAATTTTCAGCAACAAACTTCAAAAATTACTACAGTACCACACCACTTACACTTACTTAATAAAATAACTAAAGGAAAACTCTGACTGCATCGACCCAATGACGTACTTCCGTACACTGGTTATACCAGTTTTCTTTACTACGGTATAGAAAAGTTGCTGGATTTACTAAGCAAATGCTATGTCCACACTCCACACTACGACAATAAATTTCTTGTCATTTTTATTGTCGTAGTGTGGACAAAAGAAAGACGTCACATTCCAACAGTTTCAGCTGCATGTCATTAAAAAAAAACCTGATACATCATGTATTACAGGAGGGTGTGGGACTTTTAGATGAGAACAATAATATCTTCAAAGTTACAAATATAATTTTTTCAGACTTTTTGATAAATCTAGGCATACACGGGGAGACAAAAGCGGGAGCAGGTCCCTTTGTGTATGACTAAAAATAGCCGAGTGAAGCTGAAGCAATAAACCAGCAAAAACAAACCCAACCGTTTGAAACATTTGTTATTATATTTTTTATAATTAGTAATTGCTCATTTTAATATATTTTTATAGATATTTATGAATTTGTAAGTGAGTTTTTATCTATCCTGTTAATTATTTTGTACTTGTTAATTTTCAAGGCTTTATCCGTTAGATCGATTTTAAAGTTGTATAATTTAATTACTTTCATTGTATATCATGTTTTTTGTTCAAGAGCATTTCTAAACCCCCATTTTTTCCCTAAATTATACCTTTTAAAGTAACGTTTTCCTTTTAGTTATCTATGTTTGCAGCTGAGGATTTCCATTTTTCACAAAAACAAAAGTCTTATTGTAATAGTACAGTACAAAGTTTTCTAAATTAGGATGGTCTTCAAGCTGCTGTTCTCCGACTAAATCTCAACAGCCTATACAAAATTTTATAATTTTATTAACATAGGGTGATGTTTTGTTAATTATATCCGCTCAGTAGAATTCTATATTTTGCTATATCATCTTTGTAGAAATGAATTGAGTTTTAATTATTTTTTTTATTTGGTAATTTTTTTTAATTCTATCTAAATTAAGAAAACTAATTTCAGGGTTTGAGTTCTTGGCTCTAGAATTCGGCCTCAAAATGATGAAGTAAGTATTTCACCATTGATTTTAAACTTTATTGCTTGCCACTTTTACGTTGCAAAACACTTTTTGCATAACAGTACTTAAAATAATCTATACCCCAAAACATTTTTTTAAAATTCATTTTATTTTAAGCAATTATGTGACACTGATCCACAATAACTAAAAAATATTAGTTTAGAAACCTTTATTAGCTAGTTCATTGACATGTGAATGAGTCAAGTCATGATGTCTTCTTTTATTTATAGATAAACACTAAAAGCTAAAACTTAAAAAATATTATATTGTTTTGACTTTGGTACTTAAGAAATGAGTTGTATAATTCTAAATATTCAGCATAATACTATGTGTTTGTATGCTATATCAGCATAATACTATAATCTGCATTATAATTGGAAAGCATTATTTTGAGTATTTGAACTTTTAAAGGTAAAATCATCACGTTCAACTTAGTAGATCTTGTGTTATCTGATTTTATAGCTGGACATTACTAAAGGGAATATTAGTAATGGATGCTAATAAAAATCTCTTAAAATTATCCATGAGGAAACTGTTGTACAGTTATAATCTGAAACTGTTGTATTTTGAATTGTTTTTTTTTTTTTAAATTCTTGACTGCTTTGAACTTTGCTTAAGCTTTTGCTGTGTAATATGAATTGAAATATTTCATGCTTTATGTGCTTCTGTGCTTTGAGGTATAATTTCACTTCACTGGATTTAAAATATTTAAATTATTAAAAAAGCATAATTTGTAAAAGTGTCATTAGTTAATTATTTAAATAAATATAAATATTTTGTTAACTAGATATTTCACACTTTGTGTGACTATTTGTTATGTATTATACTTTATTAGCCACCGCATAGGTATATTTCATAATATAGTCGAAGCATAAATAGTCTTCATTGTTTATTATGCAAGTTGAATGATTACATTTTACACATTGATAGTATTTTATTAACACAGAGGAATTTAAAAATTAAAGACAGTGTTATTTTACTGGTTTTTTTGGCCCTAAGTAAAGTGAAATGTTACCTGCTTTTATACTCCGTCCACAAGAAATACCTTCCTTAAGGTCGCTCCTTTCCCGTCTACAGAAATATCATAACAATGGCTTGCATTTATACTAGAAACATTGTTTCTACAAAAACCAGATATTAAAAGTAATCACAACCTTTTGTCTGGGTGTTTCCACCAAGTTAGTTGATGCTTTACATGCCACATAGGTTACCGTTACAGATTCTGTCATTGTCCAGCCATCTTATAGACAGGTAACGTTTGAAAAAAATTTGCCCATGAATTATAGGGGCATGTGTATTGGATTGGTACTTAAATTTGAAGCAGTTGCATTGCGTTCCTGCTCAGGTATTGACCTCAAAATTTGACTAGGACTCAAATTAACAAGACCTTTCAGCAATATAGCTCTAGTGAAATGTAAATTCTAACCAAGACCCTATTGCTGGGGAGTCCAGTCAGTTAGTTAGGCATTCGCTTGCATACGAAAGGTCCCAGGTTCGGGTCGGGTCCGGACATCGCCAAAATAACTACCGACCTATAAAAGACCTGTGCAGCCAAAAATGTCCGGCGAATAATGCCCTGTTAATGGGAGTGCATGTTAAATATCCTTCAAAGTCCCAACGCTGCATATGATGTCGACCTTAACGGTTGCGTTGGGTGCCTATTCAGGTGTCGGCCCGTCACTTGACTGTGATTCTAAAATGATGGGGTTAGTACAATAGACCAGTGGTCGCGGTGCTTGGCCCTAACAGGCCCCCCACTCAAGTCATAAGTGATTCTAAAATACTACATCCGTCTCCAATAGCCGTCGTGTAGCTCTAGTGCGACGATAACTCAAACCTAACCCAACTAAACCCCTCTAGCGACCTTGAGTCTCCTATTTCATGTGGACAGAGTACAGTGTGTGCTTTTGTTATGTTGTTACTAACCTTTTATGCTAGCTCTGCTTCGTTTGGCCTACTAAGCTCACTTTTGATTGATCTTCCCATATTGAAAAGTTTCAGTTCTAGGTTAGCCTCGCCTCGTTACGAGCGCATCAACAAAGAGGCCCACAAAGTCCCCAATGAGTGGAAGAAAAAGGTCAAGTCCGAGTACATGAAGCTGCGGCAGATGAAGAGGTTTAGGAGGAATGACGAACTCAAAGTAAATTTTTTTCAAGCTGATAAGTTTATCATTTTGTTCATTGTTGAACTAGTCACTCGACATGGACTGTTTCTAGTACAGTCAAACTCGGTCACTACAACAACTCATTTAAAACGCCATAAATGTTTAGTTTCTAGTTTTACAAAATGATAGACCTGCTCCCAGTAGCAGAAACCGCACAGCACGGCAGCAATGCTGCAGCCCGATTAGGGAGCTGCGTCCAAATTGCGAAAACTCTTGAAAAATTTGGATCCCCGGAGTTCCACGACTTTAAATTCGCAGTAGTTCTGCGACTTTCGGATCCCCCGAGTTCTGTGACTCTCAATTTGCCATAGTTTCGAGACCTTTGGATCCCCGAACTTCCGCGACTATCAATTTGCTGTAGTTCTGCAATTTTGGGATCCCCGGAGTTTCGCGACTTCGGAACCCCTGAGTTTCGTACAGAGTACTGAATTTTCCAATATTTTTTTTAAAAAGTCGTGCTGCAGACACATCAGAAAGTTCTGCTACTGTGGCCTGCCCTGCCTGAATATATCTGTGTCTGTTCTGTTCTATTTCAATTGTTGTAAAACAGACTTTTCTTTTTGCGAAAAAATTCCAAAATTGGTAAAAAAAAAATTTGTGGTATGATTTTATTTGTATGACAAGTTTGTGTTAAAACATAAAAATAAATAAATGGAATATAAAAATTAACTATAAATTTTTCAAAACTCAGATTTTCTAAACTAAGATATATGGGTTTAGTGCCTTCATTGTCGACTTTTGACGAACATAAGTTCAATTGGACACAGTCTGCAGTGAACGGGCCAGACCCTATATCGTAGTTTTATACTTTGGAGAATGTAGGTTATGCAACTACACCTTTCAGTTGTTGCTGACAAACTTAAGCCAATTAATCTGATGCAGTGTAAAAAAGTACCCATTCAAAAAACCTAAAGAAACAATTAATTTCATTGATTTCTTTTAGAATGCCATTTGGCAAACAACTATGCAATGATATAACAGTTTGATAAAGAAGAAATAGAAAATTTTGAAAATACAAGTGATTCAAAAAAAATATTTGTTCAACGTATTACTAATGACTATAAAAATATTTATTTTCAGTCTGCCTACTTAGCCAATCGTAGATATATATCTGAAAAGGTTGTACTAGTGGAAAATTTCTTTCATGACACAAATGCACTCTCAGTTTTCCCTACTGATCTACCTGATCATTATCCTGTGATGAAAAAGGTAAGTTGTTTTTTAAAAAATGTAATGGAAAAACTTTAGGTGGTTTAAGGCTTCTTAGTAAATTTCCCAATTTGCAGTCAACACTATAACAATGTTTCCGAGAATTACAACCTTTCAGTGCTTTTTTACTCTTAACAGTACCTTTGTGTTTTTTTGTAATTGAAATAGTTTTTAGTACTAAGTCAAACTTTTAATCTAATTGAGGTACTTTTTGCTAACATTTTAATTGCATCTCCTAGTTATTAACTTGAACTTTCAGAAATCCTCTAACAACAAAATTGGACATTTGATGAAGAAAAATTGACATCTGTTTGTAACTTATTGTAGTAGCTAAAACTTCTTTTGCATCAAAATGTATCTTTTCCTCCTTATTAAAAAATCGTAACTTTTGGATGCATTTTCCATGGAATGCTCATTTCGCTGAATTGTCTCCTACAACCTTGGCATCCGAGTTGCCTAGCAACCCATTTGTTGGAATTGTTTGGACAATTTTCTGTGTTATTGTGGTTAATTTTTATTTCAATGGTTCTAAAAAAATAAACAATTTTAATTAATAATCCAAATAATGCTTGTTTTCAGTGTGACGTAAAACAACCAGATGGAGTAGTCCAGTCGACCCCCCTCCGCATTATGTACTCAGTCACACCCATCCCTTGCATGTACACATGGGCACCCATTCAACAGAACTTCATGGTAAGGAGGTTGCAATTTATATTAATCGGTTTAGGCTAGGTTATTTTATTGGAATTTTTCTGTTTGCTACCCTTTTATAACCTTAGTTAATGAAATTTTTTTTAAAAAATTCATCTGATTCAGGGTTTCCATTAGTGTAAAAAAAGTTTCTTTATTACAAAACTTTAAATCCTCAAAAGGAGCCCCACTTTCTTTATTAGAGAAAAAATTCATAAAAATTAATATAAAAGTTCCAAGTTATATTTTTATCTTTAAACTGAAAAAAAAAGTTTATATCTAGTATATCCGACACCTGGTTAAAAAGTTTATCTTTAAAATTAATAATAATAATAATTTTTTTTTATTGCACTAAAGAAAAATGACATACATTAATTTGAGGGGTAAAATACAATAAGCAATAATACTGTAGACAGAACACCAGGGGTCACTAAGACCATATTGGCAAACATAAAAAGGTTACATGATATAAATTTACAAACATAAAAAAAAAGAGAAAAATTCATTGCCATCAATCCTATTCTATGACCCAACTCCAGTCCATTGATAAGTTGATTCCGGTTATATTAACAAACAGGTCAAGAAGAATTGAAAATTATTACTATAAATATGCAAGGAAGATTTTATGATCATGTAAATTGTTAAAATAGTTCCAACGTCTGTCTTACTAGGTTGAGGATGAGACTGTATTGCACAATATCCCATACATGGGTGATGAAGTTTTGGAGCAAGACAGATCTTTCATAGAGGAGCTCCTGAAAAATTACGATGGTAAAGTTCACGGAGACCGGGAGTGTGGAACTTTCATCAATGACACTATCTTTGTCGATCTGGTGCAGGCGCTAACTGCACAAGTGGACAGGTAGGGATCTTACCAATAGTTATTAAATTTGGTAGTTTTGTGTTTAGGTATTGCTATGGTGGAATGTTAATGTTATGTTTAAAAATCTTTGTACAGACAGAGTATTGTAATTTTGAATGCTTAGAAACACTATATTAAAAATGGTTTTGCGAATGACACTTGAGGTACTTAAAAAAAAAAGTTCTCATGCCAGTTGACAGTTATATATATTTGTTTATAGTGTCTTAAATTGATTCATTGAAGATGTGACCACAAAGTGGAATTAAACATTTTCACATGTTATTATAAACCCCCTTTTCCTCCATTCATTATTTATATATGTGAAATTTGAATAGTTATAGTTCCAGGCCATTGTTTAATTGTTTTTACATTTAAATATCTCAAAATTTAATGTTTAATGGTTAGATTTCATTTTTTCCCTGCATATTTACCCAATAGTTCAATTCATTTGCTAAACTGATTGCTGGTCATAAGTCAAAAAATGCAAACAAAAAATATTAGTTGTTGGAATTTTCTTTAACATATTCAAAAATATTCCAATTCCTTATTCAATGCTAGAAACTTCTTTCATTATTCAGTATCCACATTCTTTTTATATTTATTTCCATTTGGCGTTTGTTTGCTTTATTTTGTTGTAATTATTTTTGTGATAATAAAAGTTATTATTATATTTCAGGAAGGAGCTCAAAGTGAGTGAGGAGGATAAGAAAGCTCTGATGAAGCCATCATGGAGTGGTCCCCCTGGCCCCAATGGTGAGTAAATACATTTGGAATATTACCAGATATATTCAACAAGGTTGCCATACATGAGCATATATCCTGATATAGCAACATTTTTTTAGATCTTAAATAAGCCCTTTTGTATGTCTTTTATTTTTGAAATGTATATGGATAAAGTAAGACTAGTTAACTTGTCTGCATAGATTTACATTTTGCTCTACAATGCGATTTGTAATATTTCATTTACATTTATTGTAGATTCTGGATTGCTTGGGAATATAAAATAAGAGCTTTTTAGAAGCTAGAAATATAGTAAAGTATAGTGAAATTATATTGTTCATGAAGTTCTATATAATATTAAAGTGCTCCCAAAATGCTTTAAATTTTCTTTGACTTTTAATTGTAGACCTTTGTATGAGATCTAGAAATTAATCTAGGGGAATGGCTATTCTGTGTCCTACCCATATAAACAAGCATTTTTTATATATATGGATTATATTTGATTGAATTCTGTATTCTTCGCTTTCAGAGAAATCCTCTGGTCCCGAACAACCAGACATAATTTTTGCAGCTATTTCTGCTGTGTTTCCTGACAAAGGAGCCCCGGAACAACTGAAGCAAAGGTAGAATTTTGTGCTAGAATTCGGTTTTAAGATGCTTTGTTAAAAAAAAAAGTATTTGGCGTAAAAGCTAGGACATTTAAGCTGTAACTGATCCTATCTGCTTTCAGTCAGTGATTGGTTTGTAATCGCCCATTATGGGTAATTTGTCGGCCACAGCAGGTCTGACCCTTTAAAAACCAGACCCCCCCATAACAATGAACTCAAAATAGACAGCAAGTTTTATTTGGGTGTTAGATCTACTCCACACTAGATTAACAATAGGTTGCAGTGACATTCCAGGAGCGTTTTGAGGAAAGACTGCTGGTTCTTTTTACCTAAAAAAGCAAAAAGTATTGAATATTTTTACAAACTTTTTTTAAAATTTATAAATGTAGCTGCCTTTCAGAGCTTTATCCCACTTTTTGAAATTGGTTCAAATATTTTGTGTAAAATTATTTATTCAAAATAATTTTTTTTAACCAATTTCCAAAAGTTGGATAGCAAAATCCTCTTAGTCATCTGCATCTATCATCTAAAAAAAAAAACTTTTGTAAAAATATTCAATGCAACCAGAGTAATGTGCTATAGAAAGTTATTTTTTCCCACTCGATTAACACAGTCACTTTGGGTTTAGAGATCATACCCCCTTAATGTTCTGCATGATTCTAATTTATTTTCCTGTCCAGGTACCGTGAGCTGGTGGACAAGAAGGACCCGAGCTCTAGTGCGTCGGAGTGCACTCCTAACATGGATGGCCCTGGTGCGCAGTCGGTGGTTCGTGAACAGAGCATGCACTCCTTCCACACCCTGTTCTGCCGAAGGTGCTTCAAGTACGACTGTTTCCTGCATCGTGAGTCATCAGTTCTTTGATCTTTAATGTATCTGAATGTGCTGTTCCATGTTCAAAAGCTTTGGCCATTGCCAGATGACTAAGGATAATTTATTTAGCTTATTGTTCATAGGGTTAAGTTTGGTCCATGATCATAGTTTTTTTACAAAAGAAAAAACTTCAAATAGTTTTAATCAATAGTTCTTTGTTGGTTAATAATATATTTGAATATACTGCATCATGTTGAAAAGCTGTGGCCACGCCAGATGATCAACGAGAATTTATTTGGCTTACCGTTGAATTGGAACATTGGCCCCAAATATTTTTTTTTACAAATGAAGACAAAATCAATCAAAATGCTTTTAAATCACTTCAAATTTTTAGTATTGAACATTTAGGAGTAATTTCTTAGCATTTGTGTTAAATTTTATAATACAAAAAAATGCCTTCAGTTTAAAACTTTAGGACACGATTAGAGTCTGGAGGTAACTTTTGCCCAAGGAATAAAATTATTTAAGAAAAATATCTTTTCTGACTTTTGGGGTTATTTAATAGAATTAAATTGTAATATTAAAATGACTGAACATAAAAATTACTAATATTGCAAGTATATGTAATATTCATTTTCAAAAAATCAGTTATTGAATTTGTAAGGGAATTAAAAACTAATAGTTATTGAACCATCTTTTCCCCAATTTTATGGAGGTTCTTTGCCTGGTCTAAAAAAATTGCCAGATGCCAGATTGTCTAGGATTTTTAAAAATTCTCCAATGAGCAGTTCCACGTTGCATTGGGTCTGCCAAAAAACTGAAGAAGAGCAAAATTATTGAATAAGTAATCTTTGAATAGTAATAAAAAACGACAATACACAAAATGAGGTAGCAGAAACTTGAGCCCATAAAAATAAATCAGTTTAAAAAAAGGAAAATAGCAAGGACATATAATCAGGCTTTTATTGTGCTTAAAAAAAGTAGGGAAATTAGGAAATTGTGTGGGTTTTCCTGGTGTTTCGATCTTCTAAAATGCAATGTATTCCTTAGATGTTGTAGATGTGCATGCAGGCCATGACAGAGTTACAGAAAACTCCGGTCGTGAGTACTAGCATCTATTGAATTCTTAGTGAGAAGTGTTTTATTATGTGTTCCTTACCTCTATCTATGTGCTTTATACTAATCGTTACTTTGCCATCTGTTGTAGTTGCTGTGAGGTTATAGAAATCTTGTTTATTTAAATAACTTGGTAAATAAATATTTGGCGTTTCAGAGTTATTTTATGCGTGTAATTGAATTTTGTAGGAACAGAAAGTAAATTTTATAAATAAGTAAGGGTGACGTTAATTGTTTTACTGAAAGGGTTTATACTAACCAAAATTTATCAATTCGTGATTCACGTTTTAAGTTGAAGCGATTAGATACTACACAAAACAGCTTTTTTTTTTTATTTGCTCTAACATATAAGGTAAGTTTTGCACATTTAAAAGTTGAACACACTAAAGTTAAAAAAAATTTTAGGTGTTAACAAAAATATTTGATGCTTTTACTTGTTCCTATATCCATCTTTCTACATTTCAGCTTTTCATCCATCTCCAAGCCAGTTTAAGCACAAAGTTTGTGATATGAAACCTGACTCATCTCCTTGTGGAAATCAGTGCTACTTGCATTTGGTTAGTTTGTGCTTTGTTTTTATATCTAGTTGTTAATAATGATCTGTCTAAGATGTCTTTTGTCCTGAAAATACATTATTGCGAAATAATTAACTGTTAAACATCTTTCACAAGCATGCTTTTGAACACCAACTGTATTTCAGAAAAGATACTTTACTGTTGTTGCAACAGCTGTAATCAGATATAAAATGGAAATCTTGAATGTGTTTGTTGAAATCCTGGATGTGGAGACTAAGTTGTCGAACTTTGTACTGGGTTCATATCTCCCAAAAGTTTTTTTGTTTGATCTGAAATATTTAATTGATTAGGTGCTGTTGAACACATTCAGATACAAAGATTAAAAATATAAATTGTTCTGCCTCACTGTGCTAAGGTCACTTTGAAACAATCTGTGGAATATGGAAACACTTGAAGAAAAGCCTGGTTTGGCATCATCTATGTTATTGCAGTTTGGCTAATTTCCAACACTTTATTTTTTGTGATTTGACGAACTATATCTATATGAGTTTCAAACCTAAAACCAGGTCCTGATCGATCTAACACTGTTTCCTGTGATCTGTCTTTTCTGTGATCAGGCTCTATTTTTAGATTGACTTTGACTCAGATATTGACATAACAGTGATTTGTTTCATCGATATTTTATGAAGGCCGATAAAATTGTAGCAATAATGATTGACAGTTCTCTGGCTCTGCGTGATTGAAACAACTAAAACATGATTTTAATACACCAAATGTGAACAGCAAAAAATGTTTATAGACAAATCTGAAAATGATCCAACACCATAAATAAAAGTAAATGTACTTATTTAAAAAAAATATTTAAAAAAATTACAAATACATTTAGTAGAATGCTATTAAATACTTATTTAAATTTGTCATGTTGTGATTTATAAAAAAGAATTATCAATGTGCTGTTAAGCTATAACATTAAACAAATTTAATTAACTGCTACACAAAGATTGATTTGTGTATAAATTCAAGTGATTTAATTGGCGTGAGACATTGATTTATTAGCAACTAATTTTCCCTTAGGATTTTGCTACATCTTTCGTCTACATTTTAGCATTTTTTGACCCAGGTTGATCCCTGCAAAAAATAGATACATCGACCAACTAGCTTCATCATTACAAACAATCATACACAAAATTTTCCGTGAAGGTCCCCAAAATTTTCTGGGCTTATAGTCTGAGTTTTCTTAGATCAAGCCCTGTCTGTAACATAATAAACAAGGTTAACATGAGTCTGTGTTACTTTGGCACAGGACCTGGTGCAAGAGAGACTTCGCGAAAAGCAGAGAGAGGAAAATGAGCAGAATGAACGTCGCAAAATGCTGAAGCAGATGTCTGTGGATAGTGGTAATGAAGCAAGCAGCGAAGACAGCAATGACAGTCTCCGTAGCTCAAGGAAAAGAGTCATTCCAGAGAGGGAAAACAGTGAAGGTTGGTATACTGCTCAAAACAATTAGGATAGCACTTTTCATCCTTTTGTTAACCCTTCACTCCCAAGTCTTTATTTTTTATTCTAAAATTCCAAAATTTGTGAAATAGATTCCATATGCTTCCAGAATGAAGTGTTCAACAATGAATGAAATTTTTAATGAAATAAAACAGGGGGGGGGGGGGGGGGAGGGGGGAATCTTAATTTTTTAAACTAATATTTAATGGGGGAAAATTGGAATCATAGTTTTTGAATAAATAATTAACAAAAAAAAAATTAAAACTTTATTTGTTAAAATTGGTTAAAATCAGTTTTTAAACATCTGAAAGTGAAAGCATGAAGAATTTCGGGTCAATTTAATTAATAAAATAGTTTCAGGGGGAATTTTATTTTACCATGTTTTTCACATTTTCATAAAATTGTTGACAAAAAACAAATGTTATTTAATTCTTCAAAAGACATGACTCTTCCATCTAAAGGTACAAAAAGGAAATATAACTTTTTCGACAATTGTATGGAAAATTTTATAAAACTTATTAAAAATATGTGTGAGCATAACTTAGTCAGAATAAAATTGTAAACTGATAATTCCAAATGGAATCCTTTGGTGGTAAGAGATTAAACCATGTGCTTCCCTCACTTTTAGTAGTGTATATTTGTAAACACCTAATCAAAGCTGCAAGTTTTACATTATTTGATAGATTTCTTAAAAAAGCCTCCCTTAAATGAAGATATATACTGAAATAAGTTACATTTAGTTGGAATTAAATCGCTGGGATCGGCTTTTTTGCCTGTTAAAGTACACATTTTGTGTGAAGCAGTCTTCTGTTACAAACTTACTTGTTTATTATTTAAACTGTACGAGTAAACAAACTGTAACAAAGTAAAAACTTGCTATTCACCATTGATACCAAAGATTAGAATAAAATTTATAAATTGTTGAAAAGTAGGAAAAACTAATGTATTATTAAAATTTAATACAAACTAATCATTCTTCAGATTTGATGGCGATAGTTGTACAATTCCATTATTATATATTTTTATCTGGAAAATATCTCAGTAATAAATTAAGTTTACTTTATTGCTATGTACTCTACTTCTTCTTTATTCCTTTGACTAATATACAAAACTTATTCAGGAAATTTTAGTATCCTGAACAATACTACAATCTCCAGTAAGTTGAAACTCAAAGACCTGGAGACCAGCTGGACTGGGGCTGAGCAGTCACTCTTTAGAGTTTTATGGAAAGTTTTTATTGGCAACTACTGTGCCATTGCTCAAATGCTGACAGAAAAGACATGTGCACAGGTAAATTTCCAAGATTCCAATCTGCTTAAATTACTAAATACTGCTTAAATTACTAAAGTGCTTTAGCACTCCTAGTTTTTTAAACATGCTAGTAACACAAAATATATTCTGTATCAAACAAAATAAGAGCTCTAGCATAGAGAAATGAAATATCCCTTTGTGGGTCTTGAATTTAAGTGGCATTAGCATTATCTTTTGGAATTCTGAAGGCTAATCTATTGGTACATTTTGCCCATAATCTGTAAACTTTTATTTCTTTTGTCATAACTGTTTTTAGTGTTTAAATTGTTCTATCTATTGGCAATTAATTTTCAAATGCTTCTTTATATTGAGTTGCGCATGGCAATATTGTGGTTATGAAGCAGGGTTGTTACAGAATTGGCCTTTGTTTGCAAGAAAGAAGAAAGGGAGAGATTCATTTATTAGAAATCTCCATAGTCTGAGATAAATTTGTTTGAAAAAATATTTATTTTCTTTAAAGGGTGCTGTGTCCACACGGTAATGGTTTTAGGTCGATCCCACAATTGGCCCTGCCCATTTGCATTTAGTTCAGACAAGAAACGCATAACATCAACCAACACACGGATAGTGTCAATATAACACGCTATTGGATTTATCAACGCTATTGGATTTATCAACGCTATTGGATTAATAATTAGTATCTGTCTTTTGCAGACCTATGCTTTCGCCCAGAAAGAGCTCTCGGACCTGAGCCACCCGGATGACGCAGCCCTAGACAGCACCCCTCCAAGAAAGAAAAAGAAGAAGCAGCGCCTGTGGTCGATGCACTGCAGGAAGATCCACTTCAAGAAGGATTCTGCCTTCAACCACCTCTACAACTACAGTCCATGCGACCACCCAGGGCAGCCATGCGATGCTTCTTGCCCCTGCGTCATGGCACAGAACTTCTGCGAGAAGTTCTGCCACTGCTCCACAGAGTGTGAGTGCACTGACTGTATCGTAGCCTGTCTCCTACAATAAGATGTGTCTCTATTGACAAAAATATGTTGAGATAGTTTTAAGAGTAGTGGGAAAACTAATGAATGAATTTTGGTGGTGTTTAGCATAATCTATAGCAGGGTTTGTACGCCTCCTAAAATTCCTGGAAAAACTCCGTAATTTCATTTTTTATTTTTTGAAGGCCCTTATAAATCCTGAAATTTGTGTATCATACTTAATTCCCTCTAATGAAAAAATTGACGAAATGAATGATTTTTCTCCTTTCTCAGTCGATTTTCTCTCACACTTGAACAGGATGTGTACTGGTTGAAAAAGTCATGAAAGTAAAACAAAGGTTACAAAAATTTGAAAAAATTATCGAAAAGGCAATTTTTGCCCCAAAAAAGAGGTTAGGCTTTTACACTGAAGCCTCAAATTTTTTACAACATTCACACCCCTTGTTTCCTTCATTCTCAATCTAAGTCACTAGACCAATACAATAATAAACACGCATATTCAAATTTATTTTGTGATACATCCTGAATTTACATCATTCACTCCTGAAAAACTGAATTTCACTCTCGTAGATAGAGTACGAACCCTGTGTAGTGATATTGAATTGCGAACTCTACCTTCTTGCCAGTGCTTGAAACTTATTATATCAATGGTGATGAGAAATTATTTTTTTGACATGCTCTTCTCCACTTTTGACTGGCTTTTCCTGACACTTTGGTTCACTCCTTATCTATGCCATTGTGTAGCTCCATGTATATTTATACTGATTTTAACCATGATTAATATACGTGGAGCTACACAATGGCCTAGAGAAGGAATCAAAAGTGTCAGGGCCAGACAATCAGGTTAACTACCAATTGCCTCGTTTTTGGTAAACCAAAGATAAGAGATATTTTATAATAGGAGGATTGTGCTCGTTCCAAATATGTTACGAGACTCAGGGTCTACTTTTTATATTTTGCTCTTGCTGGTTGTCATGAAAATATCAGGGCTGATAGCTTTAGTAGGTCTTGAATGCTTTGGTGAATATCAAGTGGGTTTACCTTGCAGTGTCAGTTTCTGTTGAAGAGACTATTATAACGGTGATCTAAGTGAAGACCTAAAAACTTTCTTTAATAATGACAGGATTAAAATAAATCTTCAATTTGTATAAATATTTTGCATAAAAGTTGTGCACTATATAGATTAATATGCATATGAGTGAGGGACATTGTTGTAATATTTATACGTAGGGGAAAACGCTTTAAGATAAATAATTTATATTTACTGAAAGTTAAACCCCCTCAATATCATTCCATTTGGCTGCTACAGTTTCATCATAATTACATTAAAATGAATAATTATTTTGAATTATTTCAGAAAAATAATCTTAATCTTTTCTAACTACTCTTCTAAGTCTAGCATACATTTTCTCTCTACAGGCCAACAGAGGTTCCCTGGATGCCGATGTAAAGCCCAGTGCAACACTAAGCAGTGCCCATGCTATCTTGCAGTGAGGGAATGCGATCCAGACCTATGCCAGACTTGTGGCTCCGGTAAATCTAAAAATTTTAACCATTCACATTTGAAAAAAATTGAGTTCTTTTCTTGCAAACATGTCAAGGTTGAATTGTCTAAATTTACAGTGAAACTTATCTTGATATATGACCTAGGAAATTCACATAAATATGTTTGGAATACAGACTTTAATAATTACTAGAGTTAAATTTTGCTTTGTGTGTTCCTCAGCTAATCTATTACTTTTAAGCACTATCTAAATATCTTAAAGTTATAAATAAATTTTTATAAAAAAAAAATTGTTAACGTAGAACATAAGGGTTGATAAGACTTTACTTAAAAGTGTTTTAAGACTTACAAATATGTTTTTTACTTTTAGACCAATTTGATGTTCGTAACATATCCTGCAGAAATGTTTGTGTACAAAGAGGACTTAGAAAGGTAAGATAATTAATAAATTCAGTTATTTTGAACAATTTGGTTTTCTCTTTTTATGAAACTAACATTTTTAAAGTTATGATTTTTGCATTGTCTTAGCTGTTTTATGTGTTTTGAAGTGCAATGATTTATTTATTTTCAAAAATGTTTTAAAGTTTTGTGTGTACATTTATGTTTTGTTATTCTTAGTAACATGTAGTTGATTGCTTACATGTCTTTTTGCCTGTAAAATGCATGAACCATTGTTAAATTGGTAAAATATGTAGTTAAATTGGTTAAAAAATACCTTTACTGAATAGCAATATAATTTCATATTTCTACATAGATTTTTTTAATATTTATCTTAGCATTTGCTGCTGGCCCCTTCAGATGTGGCTGGGTGGGGTATCTTCTTAAAGGACACTGCTCAGAAGAACGAATTCATATCAGAATATTGTGGAGAGGTATGTTTATTTTTTGATTTAAAATTTTATATTCGCACAATAATATTACATTTTAATGTATTATGCAAAAATATATCTACAATATGTCATGCAAATTAATAGGTTTATTTTAGTAAAAATAATTTTATGTAATTTCTGTTGATTACTTTAACCAGGAGATAGTTTTGTTACCGTTTAATGCAGTAAAAACTCAAACCTGATAATAAAAAAAAAGGGGGATTCAGTTTTGCAAAGACTGGATTGATATATTTTCTATGAATTTAGTAGGTTTAAACTGATGTTAATGTCATTGCACCATTGTTGGTGATTGAAATTGTATGTAATTATCATGGTTTTATTTTACAGATAATCTCGCAAGATGAGGCAGATAGGAGGGGAAAGGTCTATGACAAGTATATGTGCAGCTTTCTTTTCAATTTGAACAATGGTAAGCATAAGTTTTTATTTTATACAATTTAGTTTTGGTGCTCAAGCATTTTTCATTGTTTTAATGTGTCTTATCTGTGATTGAACTTTCTAATAACTGAATTATTAAAAAATTTATTTACATGAATTTCAAACTTTTTTCCCCTTTCAATCTTAAAATAAGTCTTGTATGGCAAGGGGTTAAATTACAAACTATTATGTAGGTGTTAGTTGCTAGTTATCCTTTTATATTGGTTGATGCAATACTGAGATTGAACTGAGTAATATGATTGCTTTGCATCATCACAACAGAGGCTATAATACCTACAATGCATGCACACATTTTGTCTTTTTAATATTCACTAGATCTTTTCCACTTACTATAATGCAATTAAAAAACTTAATGGAGGAAGAATGCTATGTGACTTTTTGAAAAATTTAGTTAAGTCAATTATAATGTTATTCTCTCTCTTAGAGATGACAAGTTTCTTATTTTTCATAAACTTTTAGTTGTGTATTTTTTAAAAGCTCATTCCTGTTTTCATATTTTTGTCACATTCTCCCACTAAGAACTTCAGTTGTCACTGGCTGTGTATGTTGTGTCATACAACATTGGAATAAAATTTCGTGTGTCTTATTACTTGTTATTTATCCATGTATCCAACCTTTTCTGACATTTTTAGTGGTTATTAATAAATGAGTATAGAGTTTTTTATAAGTAATTATTAAATAAATTAGTTATACATTTTTAAAAAGCCTCAAAAGTAATAAAGTGGGCTAAATGTTTAAAAAAGAAGCTTTAGAATATAATTATCTAAATATGGAAAAATGATTGTGAAAGCATATTAATTTGAAATACGAAGTGTTCCTAAACATTGATAAAAGTTAAGAATTCTAATTTCTACTTTCAGATTTTGTGGTGGATGCTACGCGAAAAGGAAATAAGATTCGCTTTGCCAATCATTCAATCAACCCCAACTGTTATGCCAAAGTGATGATGGTGAATGGTGATCACAGAATTGGTATATTTGCTAAACGAGCCATTCAAACAGGAGAGGAGCTATTCTTTGACTACAGGTTAGTACCATATCCTTAGATTAATCCTTGTTGATCTATTAAAATGTATTACAGTAGAGTCCTGTTTATCTGAATCCCAGTTATCCGAAATTCGGTTTATTAAAAAAAAAAAATTCTGAACCTTTTGGTTAAAATAAGAAATGTATACCCATAAATAAATACACAAAAAAAAACGTACTTACAAAGTTGGATTTATTTATCTAAATCTGCAATAATTTTTTATTTTTGCTGCTCAATTTTGGTCCTGTACCTTTCGGAGAAGCAGGACTCTACTGTATTTTGGCAATTTTATGCAAATAGGCCAGAATGATGTAAACTAAATATAATAGGACAATGCTTCAGAGAATAAAAGAAAAATAATGGTATATAGTTGGCTTTAAACATAAGGTCCTTTCATAAGAAAAAGTTACCACTGCTTGAAAAAAAGCTTCACTTGTAACACAAAACATATTCTTACAAATATTTTTTGTTGTTGTCATTTTATTATTTTATCTTCTTAAACACTAAACTACACCTGCATGTAATTTTATTGTTCTTGGGATATTTGGCCAATTTCTGGATTATTGTTTTAAAATTTAAACGATGTAACTAAATATTTTTTTTAATTGAACTGATATATTATTTTATTTGTTATCTTCTTTTAATCATGCCTTTTGTAAAGAAAAAGTCAAAAGCTTATGTAATTAAAAAAAAAAAAAATGTTTCGCACAATGTGTCAAAGTGGCCCTTTTGAGTAGAATTGCCCGTTTTTAATGAATTTCATTGATAAATTATTTTTATGTAGCATGTTCTTTCTCTTAACTTTTTACTGCCTTTTTTTTTATTCAAATTATGTTTCAGTTTATTTATTTGAATTTTTTTCACCATTCATTTGAATTAATTTGCAAATTTTCTTTATTCACTATTTTTATTTACTTGAATAGTAAAGCATTTATAAATTTGAATTCCTGTGCATCTTATAAGTTGTAATTTGGTTGCAAATGTTGTTTGATTTATATTTCATTTATTTTAATTACACTGCTGCAAATTCATTCTGCTTTATTCACAAAACATTGATGTCAAAACTACATCGACTATTGTCTTCTACCCAACAAACAAACCATAGTAGTTGGGGAGTGAAATCTGGTCTCTCCCAGAGTGGTTTTTAACATTGAACACATAGGGAGTAAAATCGGTGCCTTGAAAAATTGGTCGTAAGTAGAGGTGGTCATTTAATGGAGGTGGTCGGTTGTGGAGTTATTACTGTAATATTAAAACTTAAATCTGCTGTTTCTGAATAAATAAAAATCTTTTTTATTGAAGCTATAATTCCATCATTGTTGTTTATTTTCTAGGTATGGACCCACAGAACAACTGAAGTTTGTTGGCATTGAGAGAGAATGCGAATTTCCCTGATGACAGGAATTACGAGACCCATCTTTTTTAATGCACACACATCTCATGTTTTTATGTTAAAAACCTCTGTAATTTCTTGTTCATTCAGCCACGGCGAGACTTGATCATTGCTAAAAAACATCAGTTGATATCTGTAAAAAAACATCTGGTGGTCCTCTTTAGTTACTACTGTTATGTCGCAAATGGTAATTTTGCACATTTAAGAATGTCACAGTCGTACAACGACTGCATTCTGTAAAACTAGGTATGTGTATGACTTTGATTACAGAACCAGTTAACAGCGGTTGAAACTACATTAGTGTCCTAATTAATCTGAGAAAACAAATAATGAAAAAACAAGGGATTTTCACTGTATTCAAGATGGTTTTTTTTATATAACTTTTTTTTAAAACTATTGCACACTTTGATTTGTCAGCAGGGGAAGATGTTCTATGCCAAAATTGGTATTGTGCTCAAATTATAATTTAATATTACGTTTTGTTCAGTTATGCTCAAAGCTATTTTCTAAGCTTTTGCTATTTCCATGGTTTACCCCAAATTTTGCTGCTCCAAAATTAACTCTAACTGGTGCCAGTAAAATTTTAACCCCAATGCAAGTAGTTTAAAAATTCTAAATATTCTATGCAAATACTCACTCAAGTTTTAAGTGCTATGAAAAATTCCTTCATTGAATAAACATTAGTTTTATCATGTTACATGTATAGGTTAGGGTATTGTAATAAGGGCCAAACAATGTCATTTCAGCTACTCAATCTTATCTTGGTTTAAAGAACAAATATTATAGATTGAACTGGGAAGCAATAAAATAAGTAGGTAGAACATATTTATATGTTTTGAGAGCACTTGGAGTATGTCTTTAAGATGACTTTGTTGTCTCTCAATTGATATTTTCAAGCAATTTTTTTAAATTAATAATTCCGTTAAAATTTTAAAATATTTAAACCTATAATAAACATTTCAAACAATTGTTTCACAGTCAAATTTTTTGCCAAAGAATATTTTTTTCTTTTTTGCGCCTCCTCTGTTGAAGGCTGGAGTGGTTGTTAAAGTCTTGAATTTTTATACAGGTGTATTTTACTGACAAATGAAAAACATTTTTAGGGGCATTACTACACCTAAACCGACCTTAAGTTTGCAATATACAAATGTTCTACGAGAAAAAGGGTAAAGAGTTCTCATTTTTGAGTTTATTAGTTTAGCTTAAGTTAGTGTTATTTTAATTATTTTTTCCTTCGATTTTGACGTAATAGGGCACACGAATATCCGGGTCGTAGAAGCAGCCAATAGGAGCACGCGAAATTTCGGCGCCAGCAGCGTTTTTTACGCAGATTCCTCCGCATAGTATATTTCTCTGCTGCAAACTTAAGCTCGGTTTTGGTGTAAACAAGATTCTAAATTTTATTTATTTATACATATGTAAACTTTTGTTTGTAAAATTTAAGTAAAGGTTTTTGGTTATTCAATTGCATCTTACCAGATTAGTTTTTAACTCTTTTGTAGTTACAACTTAAGCTTGTTACATGGACAAAACTAATATGTAATTGTTACTACGTTATAACTTTTTTGTATGGAGTGACTGGCGTTTCGTTTCTTTGTAGTCTTGTGTTTAATGGTATTTTTTAATTGTTTTGTTTGTGGACTGTGTTGTGTTTTAAATAAATGACAGTATACTTATTCTTGCTGTATTTATTTTTATAGACATAGTGGTACTGAACATGAAGAAGACAACTTTACCGTTGGGTATTATACTGCCGTGCATTAGAAACATTTACCGTTAGGTATTATACTGCCGTGGGCAGGTAAACTGCAGCATACCCACCATTGTATTTGACTTTTTTTGCCATGAAAATTGCCATTTTTTAGTATGCTTTTGTAATGGTAGTTAAGTTAGTAGTTATGCAAAAAATGATTTAAGTCATTGGCGGAAATTTGAATACTGCAGTTAACCTGTGTGTGCCCACGGCAGTATTGACGAATGCTCTCTTTGTTAGTAAAAATTTAAAATATGATAATATAAATGACAATTGATCATCACTGCATTCATATATATATTTATATTACAAAGTATCTGTTTAACACTGCATTGTGGTGTGGCGACATTATCGAGGTTGAAAAAAAAAAGATGCTTGGCAAGTTGAAGCTGTGTGATTAAGCCGTCAAATTGATGTATTGCACCCAGGGCCGGATTTAAAGATTTGTCGCCTAGTAGGATACGATTGATTTGCCGCCGATGTTACAATATTCTCCCCCTTCGGGGAAAGGTAGCTGAAAAATAGGGTGGTATGTGCAGTTTGAAATCGATACACATATTAGAATCATCCATGTACCTTAACACACTAAATAGAAATCGAATTGTTTAAAACTGTTTTACCATTCTTCTTTCAACTTCGAAATCCGGCAGGAGGGGGTACAATTGCCCTCACAGAGGCCATGTTTGCTTTGAAATATTAGTAACATACATTAATGCGTAAACCGTAAATGAATATAAGTTATTTGCAGAGTTCATTCTAGAATTAAAAAATGGCAGGGCGCTTCAAACACAAAAAGGGCACTTGCAAAAAGTTTAGGGCATCTAAAAATGCGATAAAATAATTTTTTCGGATTTTTAGAAAATAGAATATACACTCACACTAACAACGAGCCAGAACTGCAAACAGATCTCCATGAGTAAGGTGGAGGAAATTATTAATGCTACTAATCAAACAAACATTTTTGTTTGCATTCAGCTCTAGCATTTAAAATTAAAAGCATGGTTCATACACTTTTTCCAAGTTTAGTAGAACTCCAATTATTCGAAGAGGTGTTGATTATAAGAAAGCCAGAAAAATTTAACTTGGCCTACCTGTTACTGTTCCTCTTTATTCAATGTCATGTCTAGTATTTTTTTTGTACCCACAAAAAAATACTAGGCAGGCATGACATCCAACAGAGACGTACAGAAAAAAATAGGCCGAGTATAAGTTATAAATCGCATATAAATTTTAGTACACTTTTTCCAAGATTCTAACAAAAGTTGAAAGAAAAAAAAAACTATTATAAAACGATATAACTCAAACTGAAACAAAAGCTATAACCCAAACAACATCTTATAATTTGGATTTGGTTAAACCGAAATTACAACTTCATTATCTCACAGCCCAACAATATATTTTGAGTAATTGATTAAAATATATATTTTCTCCAATTGGCTCCAATTATCCAAATTTAAAATTATATGAACGTGGTTAGGTTCCAATTCCAATTGCTTAGATAATTTTAGTTCTGCATACTATTCAAGAATTTTTTCCAGAAAAATTCAAGAACTTAATTACTGACAAAAATTTGAATATATTAAGCGTGTATAAGCCAACACTCCATAAAAACAACAACTAAAACTAATCTGAAACCCCGATAAAAGACGAAATAAAAAAAAAAGCATAAGTTTCAAATGTAAACAAAAAAATCTTAACATTCAAACTGCTCTTGTGATCACAAGGTCACGACTCAAAACGATAGATCAGAAGAAAATATTCTGGTTGGTCCAATAAGGCCTGAACCGGAGCTACAAAAGTATTGAGACACTCTTTCCGATCACGCAAACGCAGAGCCCGCGAACTGTCAATCATTGAGTAGGCAATGTGACGTCATCGGTAGATTTCTAAAAAATTACTAGGCTGCAAAATAATCAAATCAAGAAGCATGAATTGCACATTTTTGGTCCGGATGAAGATGATCCTCTTTCAATTAGGGATTGCACCCGTTGGCCGTTGGTCAATATTTGAAGACATCTTAGTGTAATATAATCCTAATTCATCCTTAAAATTTTAATTAATTTTTTTACTTTTATTATTAAAATCCATTATTTAAACTTGTTATTTATCGAAATTTAAGTTTAGTTTTCATCGATATAGATAATGAACTAATTTTTTTTAGGTTGTGGAAAATTTTAAGTCTTAGGGTTAAGCCATTTGTTAAAGCTGATCCCCTTGTTCAAAGCATGATTTTTGCTCAAAATTCTCTATTGTCTATCTGATTCTAAAATTGATTATCTTTGGCATTTTTTAATGATTAAGTTTAGAAAAACGGGTTTAAAAGTATAATATAACGTAACCTTTGTTAAATAAATTTTTGAAAAAGAAAGTTGGATAAGCGGAATTTTTGAAAAACTCGGGAAAACGCGGAAATTTTTTTAAAAAAAAACGGCAACGAGGGCGGGATTTATTTTGTAAAAAAGGGCATTCAGGGCGGGATTTATATTTAAAAAAGGCGGGCAGGGCGCAGCGCCCCGTGAAAAACGCCTAGAATGATCTCTGGTTATTTGTTTTCTTTCTTAAGAACATATTTTTTTAAAAATAATTTTTTATGACGTGCTGCTTCAAATGGTTGTAAAATTTGCCGCCCCAAAAAATTCGCTGCTCTAGGCTACAGCCTACTTAGCCTATTTAGAAATCCGGCCCTGATTGCACCCCAAAAAATCACGATGAATGTGCACTGTCTCTATCCCGTGGCTGGCTTGTTCTCTGCCACGTCGTCTACCGGTGAATTAGCCACTGTGAAGAGGACGCACTGGTGAGTGACCCGGGTGATGGGCGTGGTGGGAGCTGGTTCCATGTAGATGGCCTGCAACAGTATCCCTCATTCAGACAAGACGTTACACACATAAGTAGGGTGACCGGACGTACTGCACTTCCCAGTACGGTAGTTTATTATTCAAATATCTAGCTATAAAAACGTTTAAAATAGTTTCCGATTTTTTTTAATATAAAAAAAAACGTAAACAAAATATAATTTATGAAAATTTAATGGTGATTTCATAGTTGTAAAGTTAATAACTTAAAATGGTCACGCTACACGTAAGTGAAGAGTACATGGGAAAAAAACCTTCATCGACAAGGAATATGTCTGCTTGGCGAATTGTGACGATCGGTTTCTCTTGGTTTTTCTTCCGTGGTTCAAGCATCGGACTATTACAGGGTGTTTCAAAATTGACCGGAATAGGAATTGATGCAATTCCGAAATATTGAGCCGGCCCCTCCGAAAAATAGTAAAAAGCCAATTGATCACGCGTTTTGGTCGTGGTTGCATACTTGAACTAGGGCAGCACGAGAATGTGTTGACGAAGGGATGCATTTGTTTTGAGTTCGGTTTGGTTGAATCGTCATATTGCCTAGTAATTTTACAATTTGCAGATTCTGTTACATCACAGTTCCTAAAACTACTAAAAATGATTAGTAACTACGAAAATGGAATTTTTGTGTTTGGATTTCGATTTAAATAATTTGGTGTGTTTCAAATTCGAGCTGGATGTTTGAAAATTGGAAAGAGCTAAACGTTTTGCATGGAAGTGTACAGTTTGTCGAAATGTGCATGTGTTGGGACCTAGTAGGGTAGAGACTGAACCTACCAACCGCACCATCTACCAACAACGAGACAATTTAGGGTGTCATGTGGGGATCGATGGCCGAGTGGTTTGGATCGCAGGCCATAACGCTAGCAGTCCGCGCGCTGTAATGGGTGCGGGTTCAATTCCCGCCTTTGCCCTGGGTGTACTTCCTTTCTCTGTCAGTAAAAAATCCTTCTGTGGCTGTCTTACTTGACGAAATCTTATAAGCGGGTCTCTAATCATGCACACACACCGGAATATAAAGGGTGGTTATAAAATAACGCTCGCTATTCGGAGTGGTCTGTAGTGATAGTAATAATGAATAGTCCAAATGCTTCAAAATTTGAGACACTTACTAATCAAGAAGGGGGGAAAAAGAATGGAATCATAAAAAAGATAGAATCTTAAAAAATAATCACAAAAAAGAATAATCATAAAAAAACAAACTCGTCTCTTGACCAGGGTTCTAAGTTACGAGGCGTCGCCAATTATGGCCAATTACGGCCAACACAGCTAATTACGCCTCGTAATTTAGAACCCTGGTCAAGAGACGAGTTTCTTTTCTTCGATAAAGAATGGAATAATAAAACGAAATTCGTCTCTTGACCAAGGTACTTAATTACGCGGCGTAGACAATTATGACTAATTACGGCCAACGCATCCAATTACGCCTCGTAATTTAGAACCCTGGTCAAGAGACGAGTTTGTTTTTTATGATTCCATTCTTTCCCCCCTTCTTGATTAGTAAGTGTCTCAAAGTCTTCTGCATTTGGATTATTCATTAAAGCTACAGACCACCCCGAATAGCGAGCGTTATTTTTATAAGCACCCTGTATATGTGCATACCTACCCAGCATAAATAAGCCAAATACAATAATTGTTATGTATAGACTGATGGTCAACATCAAGTTTTTTTTAACAATAATGCAACAACCTATCAAAATGAACAGACTCCTAAAAAAAAATTTTTTTTTTGAAAACTAGTTGAACCTGTAATTTTTATCAGATGTAAATTCAACCAAACCAAACTAAAAGTTCTACATTCTTGTGTAGCACAAGTGCAAGATTTCATGCACGACCAAAAGGGCGGCCAATTAGTTAGCCGTTTTTCATTGGCGGGGGCCAGGTAAATATTTAGGAATTGCGTCCTATACAATTCCGGTCAATTTTGGAACACCCTGTATCTAGCATGAATCTCGATCATAAAGGTAGTAAACTCGTGAGGTGTGTGATAAGAACCAAACCAAAGCTGGTTTCTTTACACCAGTTTAGGCGATGACTCGCTATTTTCACCAAGCAGACCTGATGCAGGCAAATTCCTAGGCGATGTGTGCGTGAAGGAGTTCTTCCCCTGGCCTATGTCTATCCATTAGTTGAGTTATGTATAACCCTAGCACTCTGAGATGGGTGCCCCCAAATCAAGGGTAGGCTTCAAATGCTCTAAAACCTTGAACAGACCCTGTAAACTTGTATAATGTGAGCACTCCAATATTTAAAGGTCAGACTAAAATATTTCATGGAAAAGAATCTTAAATTTGAATTTGCAAATCATTTGTATAAAATAATACAGATTATCTCTTTAAATTTTACGGTATTATTCTGACATACCTTCTGACATTTTTTTCTGTAAAAATTAGACTTTTGTTACAGTGTATATACTATACCTTTTAGACATAAACCCTTTCAAATTAACCCTTTCAGTCCCATTGATGCCATTTGGCATCATCATGTTTCTGATCATAATTAAAAAAAATAATAGGGTGTGATTTTTTGATATCATATATATGGCTATAGACGATCAGAAAAAAAATATTCTAAAATGATGAAGCCAAATTGTCATTGGGACTGAAAAGGTGAAAACAATAATAACCATTAACAATAGTCGCGTTACTTGTAACAGATACTTTTTCAGGTAACGCTATTACATTTTTCAGAAAGTAACTGCAACTAGTTACTTCTCACGCCTCTCTTCACGGATATTTTCGACACATTTGACATTTCGGCATTCGGTTGAAATTTATTTCAAATTTAACTTTTAACAGCGCTGAATTTTCGTTCTAAATTTTTTTCTGATTATCCCTGTTTCTTTTAGTCTTGGTTCAAACAGTAAGATTTACAGAAGACAGTAAGAAAAACAGTAAGATTTCTAAAATTTAATTTTTCTTACAACTAAATTTCTAAAAGTAACTGTGATTAGTAACTTTTCGCATTAAGTAACTTTAACTTGTTACTTTTCATATTAAGTAATGCGATAGAGTTACTTTTTGATAAAGTAACTGTAAAAGATTTATTTTTCGCATAAGTAACTGAAACTAGTTACTTTTCAATGTAAGTAACTGTAACTAGTTACTTTTCATGTTAAGTAATGTGACAGAGTTATTTTTTGATTAAATAACTGCAACAGAGTTACTTTTCGCATTAAGTAACTGTAACTAGTTACTTTTCATTTTAAGAAACTTTAAATAGTTACTTTTTAATCAAGTAACTGCAACAGAGTTACTTTTTGAATTAAGTAACTGTAACATAGTTACTTTTTTTAAATTAAGTTACGGTTACAGAGATATGTACTTTTTTCAATCAAGTAACTCTAATGAAGTGAAGTTACTTTCCAAAGCCTGATAATAACTCGCCTGGTAGCCAGCCTTTTGGTCGCAGTCTGTGAGTGCGTCCTTCCACTTCTCGCTGCTTGCGTTGAAGACTTTCTCGATGCGGTCCGGGTCCTTCACAGGGGCGCAGTGGATCGTTATGCCCTGCACGGCTGTTTTCTTCACGCACAGGTTCCACTCTAATATCACAATGTTCACATGTAAGCAGGGCCTTATCTACCATAAGGCGCGGGAATAAGGCAAATTTAAAAGGGGCCCCTACACATTTGAGTTTCTATTTTGATAAATAATACATGAAGAGACCTGGGCTATACGCTCGCTATTCGGAGTGGTCTGTAGCTTTAATGAAAAAACCAAATGCAAAAAACTATAAGACACTTGCTTATCAAGAAGAGGGGAAAAGAATGGAATCATAAGAAATATAGAATCATAAAAAAGAATAATTATAAAAAAAACTCGTTTCTTGACCAGGGATCTAAATTACGAGGCGTAATTGGATGTGCTGTCCGTAATTAGCCATAATTGGCTACTCCTCGTAATTATAACCTTGGTCAAGAGACGAGTTTCTGTGTTATAATTCCATTTTTTTTTCGGAAAAAAAAAGAAACTCGTCTCTTGACCAGGGTTCTAAATTGCGAGGCGTAAAGCTGTGTTGGCAGTAATTGGCCATAATTGGCGACGCCTCGTAATTTGAACTCTGGTCAAGAGACGAGTTTGTTTTTTATGATTTTTCTTTTTAATGATTATTTTTTAGGATTCTATCTTTTTTATTATTCCATTCTTTTTCCCCCTTCTTGATTAGTAAGTGTCTCAATTTTTGACGCATTTGGATTATTCATTCAAGCTACAGACCTCTCCGAATAGCGAGCGTTATTTTATAACCACCCTGTATTTTCTACTTTTATTTACTTTGATTAAAATAAGATATCATTGCCTTCCTCTCATGGTTATCTACAAACATGCATTACTAATTTTCTAAAAATGTAAGTACACTTTTCGCAACAAGCGGTTAAATTCAAGCACGTTGAGCTGGAAAATGTGCCTCGTATGCGGGTATATATTTTCCCAGACTGCTGAATTTTTTTTTCTCTAATGGGGCTGCAACATTGGCGGTCAAGCCTTTGCAGACTCGGCACATTCCCCAGAACTGAGAGGCATTTTTTTTGTGGCACCATCTAGGCGACTCCCACAACCAATTTTGACGCACAGTTACATGAATCTGAGCTCTCTGTAGAATATTAAAGTATGCCGAGATTTAATTTTGCCGAGAGAACCCAGGCTAATCATCATCACCTGAATCAGTTTGAAATTTAATTTATTGTGTAACTTCTCCTTGTGTAACTATATTTTGGTGCTCAAATGGTTGTCGAAACTATTGCTAAAATACATCATAAATTAAAAATAATTACTTTTTTGGAATATTATAAAGGTCGGAGCTTGCTTATGTGCAAGGCATTGTTGGAATTCTTGTTACTGAAATTTTGGAAAATCTGTCCTGTAGCCATATTTTGACTTTAAATTAGAGGTAATTAATTCGAGGTTTAAGTTATTCAGAGAACAAATACATATTTAAGTAGAGAGAAGAACCACTTTTTATTATACTCAATGATAAAATCGCAAATTAATTGAAAGTACGTTTAATTTTGGTTTGAATAAGAGCATAAAAAATTACTTAATGTTGAAAAATTCATTAAAACCGATCTAATGAAAATATCACAGCATGAACTGAACAAAGATTCTTGTGAGTGACATAAGCCATGTTGCTTCATACACCAAGCAGACAGTTGGCGCTCCCAAAGACTCATTTCTAATAAAAGGCAAGTTGGAAAACTAGCCCCGGTCTCCCCTAAACTCCCAAAATTTCAGTAAATTTTAAAATTGTCTGAGACGCCACTTTATTTTTAGTTTGACTTTGATTCAGACATTGACCTAACGTTATTGATTTGATCGATGTTGTAAGGAAGTTGATAAAATGGTATCAAAAATATGATAAATCGGCCAACTAGAATTATCAGTATGTGCAATCATAAAAAAAAATTTCATTAAAGGGTCAAATGAAATTTATTGTGCCTATAATCCGAGTTTTCTCAGATCAGGCTCTGCATATAAGTATTATATAAGATATATCAGTAGTAGTATACTAATAAACTTACCAATAATGAACTAAAAATAAATGTTCCTTAAAACTTAATTATTTTAAGTAAATAGAGTTTATCGTGCTACTGTTGATTGGCAACAGCAATTTAAATGGCTAAAATTAAACTCCAATCCCAGTTAATTGGGTAGTTTGTCGACAGATAGGTAGACAGATACCCGTTCGGTCGTACACACAGGCGAACAAAAATTATGAAAGATTGGTCCATGCTGTCATCCCTTTCTAACCAAAAAATATTTATAAAGATTCGATGGATAGAACCAATTTTGGAAGGGAAGCGTAGACAGATGGACATCCATATCTATACCACATCAATAACTACTTGTCTACTTTTATTTAATTTCTTTCGAATTAAAAAAAATTTAAAAAGTAGATTAAAAATAATCTTAGGGTTTCATCATCATTGACACTTCATCTCTTGTTGAACCTCTTCCTCAAGATTTTCAACCAAACTTTTCTCTTTCTATCTTCAATAAACCTACAGACTATTGTTAATTTAGAAAAAAATGAAAGGAACGTATGGAAGGACTGTGGTTAATTTATTGGACATTTTAAATTAAAGTAAAAGTTAAAACAATCTATTTATTACAAAAAAAAATTGACAGCAGTTTATTCATAGCACAAAAAGGTGCATTTTTAACCCTCAACACTTCTAAATAAATTGACGAGACCCTCACCAAATGTTTAACGTTAATTTCTTCGAAATTACTTTCAAAACATACTTATAGATACATAAATCATAATTGTTGGAAAAATATGTTTATATAAGGAAAAGATGCAAAGGATATTTTTCTGGAGTTAAAAGGTTAAGGGGCGTCCACAAATGACGTGATGCGTTGGGAAGAGGTGGGGGAGGGTGAAGGTATGATCTAACCGAATGTCATAAAATCTCATGCTCGTCAAAATTCAGGTAATTTTCTACTCAGCAAAATCTGATATGAACGAGAGTCAAGCGTCGGCATATTCTGATAAGACATCATGTCAAAAGCCCCACTCGATCCGGTGGACGCCCCTTTCATCTTTGCTGCACAGTGTTGCCACCAACAGTGTTGCCACCAACAAATTTAAGTAGAATATATTTCTTAACTAAATCTGGAAAAATTGTACATGATAACATTTAGGCTTTCCGACCCGTATTTCAAAATGTTGGAGCTTTTATAATGAACTATTTAAAATTTACAAAAAAAAAAAAAAAAATACTCGGGGAGGGGGGAGGGTCCAACCAAATATCTCGAAATCTCACCGGGGGGGGGGGGGGGGGGGGGGGACAAAGTTGGTCAAAATCGCATGGTGTATTAATGGACGCCTCTTAGGGGCTACATGGTGAATACTCACTGTAGATGACATCGGTATCCCCGTCGCACCTGGCATTGAGGGTTAATCCGCCGTCCAGCGACAGGAACCTCTTGACCGTCTCTCGCGAAGCGTCGTACACGTTCTCGTTGAAGTCGTAGCATTTAGGAGAGAGGGCGTCCCCAAAGAAGGGAGACCTCCTGCGAAACACGGAACAAGACATTATTAAGGGGAGACCATAGTCCACGACAACAGAAATGAGAAATTCTTAGTATTGATTTCGAAAGGCTCTAAATAATTTTAAAATTATGTTTAAAAAATTTTTACTTTTATTACTATATTTACACCTAGGAATCTTCTTTGTAAAAATTATTATTTTTTTTTTTAGAAAAAAAGACATTTTTTGAAACATACAATTACGAATTTTCAAAAATACAAGCATTTGTTTGGTACAACTTGTACAAAAAATATGCAGTGAACTTATATAAGAACTTTTTTCAAGTGCAAGTAAGCAGTTAGGTAAAAATTTGTCACCTATTTTTTTTTGTCGAAAATCAATTTTATTTAAAAAAAAAAAACATTGTATTCTACATTCATAAAAAATTCAGATTTTCAACGCAGAAAAGTGTAAAATAATAAAATATACATATAGTTTGTAAGTCTATGTATGGAGGGACCTAAATAGAACTAAAATGGTTTTATAAAACACACACAAAAATATCAAGAAATATTTAATAGATTTGTATAAAAGTGTACCTTTGTATTGAAAATTATAGTTTTGAGAAAAAGTCAAAAAAACAAATACCGTCGAACTCCGTTAACAAGCACTTGAAGGGACCACCGGAACATTTCGTGTTAACTGAATTTCATGTTAATCGTCAGGAATTTTTTTTTTTACATTGAATCAGTATATCAGTATTTAAAATATCAACATAAAAATATATCTTATTTTGTAATGTAATACACTAATAATACAAGCATACAATTAGTAATTCAAAGTGGGCGTGGCACATTTGTTTATTTTTAAAATTTTAATTTTTTATAAGAAATAATTAACCAATCGAGTCTTATTCGATAGATCGGGCTTCTATCTATCAGAAAATACTTTTTTCACAATTTTTTGGTCATTTTTAACTATGATTTCCCCTCAATGGAAGAAAATGCGCCATCTTTTAAGTATAGTCTCTTAGTGGTGTTGTAATTCTTTACCACGGCGGTAAAATTAGAATTTGTTTGGTTGCTCATTTTTTATATACCTCACCACAGTTTAAGTATGCAGTATACAAATGTCCTACGGGAAAAATTGTAAATAGTTCTAATTTCCGAGTGCGAGAATCGAATAAAAAAAGATTTTTCACATTCAATAAATCACTTCATTCGCATTTCAAGACATATTATTATTGTTATTTTATTTGTTTTTGCTTCAGTTAGAGTGTAATATTATACCAAAACCGAGCTTAAGTTTGCAGCAGAGAAATGTACTGAGCGGAGGAAACTGTGTAAACAACCCGGCTGGCGCCGCAACTTAGCGTACCCTGATTGGCTGCTCCTTTCGACCCTGATATTCGTGCGCCCTGTTACGTCAAAATCGAAGGGAAAAAATAATTAAAATAACACTTTAACTGAAGCTTAACTAATAAAAATAATAAATTTATGTCTTGAAATAACAAATCAATTTGTTTATTGAGTGTCAAATACCTTTTTGTATTCGATTCTCAGACTCAAAAATGAGAACTATTTACCCTTTTTCTCGTAGAACATTTGTATACTGCAAACTTAAGGTCGGTTTTGGTATAATTATTTTCCCCTTAGATTTTGACGTAACAGGGCGAACGAATATTATGGCGGACGCATCGCGTACACTCTTAAAACGAACGAGCGATTTTAACTCAGTCTGATTAATTTTCACTCCTCCAGTCTGGAAAATGCACTTCTCCTTTTGGAGTGGATCCTTTGTGTGTTAGACCTCCGACAGGATCACTCCAAACGAGTGATTTTAACTCAGTCTGAGTTAATATTCATTCCTTTCCAGTGTCGAAAATGCACTTCTCCAACTGGAATGGATTTCACTCTTTTGTTTTAAGAGTGTAGGAGCGACCAATCAGAGAGGCAAAATTCCGTTTGTTTACGCGCGCTTCCTCCGAGTTGAACAATTTAATGTGTGTTTTGCTGTAGGTTTATTCTTCAAACAAAATTATCACAATATCTGTCTAAAGGCCTATACTACACTTCATCCAGACAGTGATTTTTTTTTACTCTGCTCTGCTTTATTTTTCGTTCCATAAAATTCATACTTCAGAAACAGGTTTAAACAGATGAACACTTTAAAAATCTAACTTATGTCTTACTTATTCGATTTTCTCGAAAACCTTATTTTGACTTCCGACAGCTATACTAGGAACTTGTGTACTAAATTTGAAGTCGTAGCTCTTTTAGTTCGAGTTGTAGAGTGGTTTCAGTAGGCGCACTAATGCTCAAAAGCCTTTTTTCAGAGTCAGCATCTTACAAAATGTGTGGAAAACACAAAATCTCTATTTTGGATTTTCGATTCCTACCCTTTTTACAGAAAAAACTATTTTTCTTTAAACCGCATATTTTTACAGAAATAATGCTTTTTACTTTAAACTGAATATTTTTACCAAAAAAAAATGCTTTTACTCTAAACAGAATATTTTTACCAAAAAAAAATGCTTTTACTCTAAACAGAATATTTTTAAAGGAAAAAGAAACAGTTTAAAGAAAATAACTGTATTTTTTCTGTAAACACTCTAAAAAATGAATGCTCAAAAACGTCGAAATTTTCCTTAATTTTGACGATTTCGTTGCTGGCAAATGCTCCGACGCTCCCGAGTTTTCGTTTCCTCAAAGTGAGGGAATTTGAATCGTCATTTTTATGAAGATTTGAATGTCGTCTAATCTAAAGAAATATTTCGTCATTTTTGAGCATGTGAGTACAACAACGAGATTCAGTTTCCTTAAAATCAAGATACAGAATCGTCAATTCACGATCGTAAAAGTGAGGATTTGCGTTTACTCAAAAGTCACGTGATAGTCTGGCGAAACACAATCCTCAAAATTAACGAAATGAGGCTTGAGGATTCATGAATCGTCAAAAATGAAAGTTTTATTTCTGAGAGTGTATAAAGTAGGAATTCGTGTACGAAATTTGAAGTCCTATTTCTTTTTGTTCGAGTTGTTGTTGTAGAATGTTTCTGTGGACGCACTAATGTTCAAAAACCGTTTTTTTTCGCAGCACCTTCCAAAATGTGTAGAAAACACAAAATCTCCATTTTGGACTTTCGATCCTTTCCTTTTCACAGAAAAAAACTATTTTCTTTAAATAACATATTATTACAAAAAAGCTATTTTTCTTTAAACAGTATATTTTTACAGAAAAATAACTATTTTTCTTTAAACAGCATATTTTCGCAGAAAAAATGCTTTTACTCTAAACAGCATTAAAGGAAAAAAAAACATTTTTTTTTTCTGTAAATATCTTTTTCCACCGTGAAATTAACAGATTTCTAAAATGTACTCACGATCCTAAGGCGTTCAAGAGCTGTGTGTCGAGGCAAAAGGCGTCGACATTCATTCCGCCGTCACCTGGTTCACAGCTCCAGGGATCTTTAGTTGTGCTGTCACCTTCTGCAAAATCAACAGGATGCTTAACCCTTTCAGTCCCAGTGATGCCATTTGGCATCATCACTTTCAATATTTTTTTTTCAAAATGTTTATATCCCGTTATGACATCCAAACACACATCATTCGATTCTTCATACTGTGTTCTATTAGACAATATTTTGCATTAATCTCAATAGAAGTCAGAACTACTATTTTTTTTTATTTAGAAAATAGCTAACAAGTGTTTCTCCTGATTTTTGATAAGTTCACTTCAGTTCCACATATTTAAAACACAATTTAAACTATTTCGGTTAAAATAATTACTAATTTTTTTTTTAATAAAATGGTCAGATACCTTAAAATATATATAACTCGAAGTGTTTCTAGGTAATATATATATTTTTTATTTTGTTGTTTTCCACAATTAAAGAATTTTGGCATTGTTTCAAAAACCATATAAAAATTTAAATGAATTTTTTTTCTTATGGAATTCGTATATTTGACCTACACTGCTCAAAACAATTAGGGGAGCACTTTGTGTACATTTGTTAACCCTTTCAGTTTCAGCGCTTTGTTTTTCATTCTAAAAATCTAAAATTTGTGAAATAGATTCATTATGCATCCAGAATGAAATGGTAAAAGACAGGCTGAAAAATATTAATTTTTTAAAATAAAATATGAGGGGGGGGGGGGAATTAGAATAAAAAATTAAAAATAAATTATAACAATAAATATTTCAAATTTTTTATTTGCAAAAGAGATGTAAAATCAATTTTTAAACATCTGGGAATGCAAGAGTGAAGAATTTAAGGTCAATTTATTTCATAAAAAATTTTGTGGAGTGAATTTTATCTTACCATGTTTTCATATTTTCATTTGATTAAAACAAATATTATTTACATCATCAAAAGACATGATTCTTTCATCCAACGATAAATTAGTGCAAGCTCAACTTATTGAGAAAAATATCGCAAGCTCATGATTCCAAATGGAAACTTTGGGGTTGAAAGAGTTTAAACCATGCGCTCCCCTAATTGTTGTGAGCAGTGTAAAATAAGCTTATTTTGTGAATATCAGATGTTTCTGTGGTGTAGTAAATTTTTGGGACTGAAAGGGTTAAATTCAACTAATTCCGGACATTCACCAGTCATTCGGGATTACTGATAACATTGACTCGGATGTGACAGCGTAGGAAAATACTTGACACAATGTCGATTTTCAAAAGATTTCGGGCATTTAGCGGTGAGTGCGATATTCACAGGATTTCGAACAATCACTATGATGAGTGTCTCTGTCTGTGTTTATAGTCAAAGAATTTCGAAGATTCACCACAATCATCCGAAATAATGATAATAGTGACTGTGGCAGCAGGGGAAAATACTTAACAAATGGCGTTCTTTATCGGATTTCGCGGAGAATGGCGATATTCCTCGGATTTCGTACATTCACTGATGAGTGTTTGTGTTTATATTCAACGAATTTCGGAAATTCATTTGTGATCCCAAATTATGATAATAAGTACTCAGACAGCATGGGAAAACACTTAACACAATGGAGTTTTTTACCGGATTTCGGGCATTTAACGGAGAGTGTTGATATTCAACGAATTTCGGACATTCATCAATGATTCCAAATAATGATAATATTGACTGTGACATATCTGGAAAGCACAGACACTCTCAAATTATGTTTCAATTTTAAATTTCAAAATGTTTAACACAAAATATATTTTTTACTAGCTGACCCGGCGAACTTTCTTCCACCGGAGCAAGCGCGCGCAAGATGATGCGCGTTGATGTTGTAGTCAAGACACCGGATTACAGTAAAACTCATATTAAGTTTGCAGTATACAAATATTCTACGAGAAAAAGGGTAAATAGTTCTCATTTTCGATTGCGAGAATCGAATAAAAAGAGGTATTTTACATTCAATACATACTTATTATTTTTGACACATATTTATTATTTTTATTAGTTTTACTTCAGTTAGAGCATAATTTTAATTATTTTTTTCCTTCGATTTTGACGTAACAGGGTGCACGAATATCAGGGTCAAAGGAGCGACCAATCAGAGCAGGCGAAATTTCGGCGCCAGCAGCGTTGTTTACTCCGCTTCCTCCGCGTAGTACATTTTTCTGCTGAAAACTTAAGGTGTGTTTTTGTAAGGAACTTCTAAAGTATCTAAAGTAGGAAAAAAAACAGCGAAGCTGTTGCCAGATTCTCCGTGAAATAACCAAATTTAAAACTGATAAAAAAATAATATTATTTTCTTTTTGAATATAAAATTAATTTCTAATCATTTAAATTCACATAAACTGCACATTTAGACATGTACTTTTACAAAAAATATTTAAAATGTTTGGTTTGCACACAGAATTTTTTATATATAAATAGTTATGATTATTTTAAATCGACCCTAAGAATGGAGGATCAAAAAATCTGAAGTAAAATGAGGGCCTTTAAATTTCTCTAAATGTATAGGTAATGCAGACATTTTCTCTGATATTGTGATCCTACTTTTATTTACTTAGCATTTTAGTACACTTCGTGAATAAACTTGTTGAAAAAATAATTCGCATTATTTTTGTTGTTGTTATTTTGATAAATTCAAACTTTGGAATATTTATATTTTACTAACCAGTTGTAGTCGCTAATGTGGTCGTTGTTGTAGGAGCTTCAGTAGTCGTTGTTGTTGTTGTAGGTGCTTCAGTAGTCGTTGTTGTTGTTGTAGGTGCTTCAGTAGTAGTAGTTGTTGTTGTAGGTGCTTCAGTAGTCGTTGTTGTTGTTGTAGGTTCTTCAGTCGTGGAGGTAGTCGGCATTTCAGTTGTCGTAGTCGTTGTTGTTGGTTTTTCAGTCGTCGTTGTTGTGGTTGGATCTTCAGTTGTCGTCGTAGGAGTCGTTGTAGATTCCTCAGTAGTTGTTGTAGGTTCTTCAGTAGTCATTGTGGTTGTTTTTTCTGTTGTTGTTGTAGGTTCTATAGAGAGAGTTTTATAAGGAGATATTTGAGTGTTTTTAATTTTCGGATAAGCACCCCTTTTAAGCAACACAAACGATGATAAAGGGTTGTTAATGTTTAAATATGGTTTGTCTTTAATGTATATATAGATGGATGTCTATAAACATATGTAAAGGAAATATAATAATAAATTAGTTTTAAGACACCAAAGCTGAGTGAAAAATGAATGAAAAAATTGGTTGCTAATGCTTTTTCCGACAGATTATTATTAAAGTAAGTATTTTTTAATGTGCACGGCATGATGAAATCCATAAAAATGTCGAAGTGAAGTTCTTCAAAGTTGTATATTATAAAATTCTGTGAATTCGATGCAACGGTTTTCAGATATGCTATCGAAGTCGAAATGGAGCGGTTAAAGGTCTTTGGCCATCGGAACGAGATCATGCAAGCTCAAATCCCGTTTATGGCATGTGTGGTCAGCTTTCCTTAGCAAGGTGGTGAAAAAGTAATAAAGTATCTTTTATAGTTGCGTGAAAAAAATTCGACTTTTACATTATAATTTCAATATCAGACGGGTGCAAAAAGTTAGACTTTTTAAAACACTGAAAAAAGGTACTATTTTTTCACCCAAAAAGCAGTGAAAAAAAAAAGATCTTTTTTCACTCTTTTCATAAGATGCCAGCATTTCAAGTAAAAATTTCTGTTTCATAATACTAATAAAATCCAGATATTTATCGATCTGCTTTTATTTAAAGATATAAATGCGCGTTAAATATTTTTGGACCAATGATATTTTTTTTCACACAATTATTAAAAACAGTGTATGAAACACGTGCGAAAAGTAAACTTTTTAAAACACGTGTCATTATTTCACTCGCTCGTACCTCGCTCGTGAAATAAAAGCCACTAGTTTTAAAAAGTGTTACTTTTCACACTTGTTGCATAAATAACTATTTCTTCACTGCTGTTGGGTGAAAAAAGTACTTTTGTTCACTGTTTCAAAAAGTCAAACTTTTCGCACGCGTCTGATCTTGAAATTATAATGTATAAGTAGGATTTTTTTTAAACGCAATTATAAAAAGTAATTTTTTAACCCAAAAGCAGTGAAAAAAAGTACTTTCTTTCACTCTTTTCATAAGATGCCAACATTTCAAGTAAAATATTATGTAAAATATTATTATTATTAAAAATAGTGTATGAAACACGTGTGAAAAGTATTTTCTTAAAAACAGGTGTCATTTATTTCACTCGCTCGTACCTCTCTCGTGAAATTAAATCCACTTGTTTTAAAAAGCATCACTTTTCACACTTGTTGCATAAATAACTATTAAATATAATTTTTTTTTGAAAAAATTAATTAAAAAACATAACAAATATTGAAATTTAAATAATCTTTACCTTTAGTTGTTATTTTTTCAGTAGTAGTTGTTGGTTGCTCAATTTCTCTAAGCTGAAAAGTGTAATTTTTAATTTGAATAATATAAAATATAACTCATATCTTTATATTTATCATTATTAAACCTTTGGTTTATCATTAGTGCTATCTAGACCAAATATCTTTTTCGCTCCAATCGACAATCACCGATAATTATCAATGTTCGCAGATATGAAATATTTTCCCTAAAAATGAAAAATAATCTCGTACATAATTCAAACGTGAGTGGCGTTATTCACCGGATTTCGTACTTTATTTTACGGTGAATAAAAATTTTTCACTGGATTTTGGACATTGAACGGTGAGTGCCGAATTTCACCGAATTTCTGACATTCCAAGATGAGTGCCGAATTTCACCGAATTTCTGACATTCCAAGATGAGTGCCGAATTTCACCGGATTTTGGAAATTTTTTATGTCTTATAAATCTTATAATCTCATGTATAAAACCATATAAATCTAATCATCTTATGTATAAAACCTTATACATCTTACACTCTTAAAACAAAGGAGCGAAATCCACTCGTATAGGATAAGTGCATTTTCCACACTGGAAAGAAGTGAATATAAACTCAGACTGAGTTAAAATCGCACGTTTGGAGTGATCCTGTAGCAGATTCAACATACAAAGGGTCCACCACTGCTGTAGGCGAAGTGCATATTCGACACGGAACCATTCGACTCTGGAGAAGTGAAAATAACTCATACTGCGTTAAAATAGCTCGTTTTTTTTTAAGAGTGTATAATCTCATGTATAAAATCTTATAAATCTTATTATCTTGTGCATAAAACCTTACCAATCTTATAATCTCATGTATTTAATCTTATATAAATCTAATTAATCTATATCCTACCTTATAAATCTTCATTCCCGGACTGCTGCATTCGCCATCAGCACACTGTTCCTCGTCCACGCCATCCTCTAGCAGGTGGCAGTGCCGCCCATCGCTATACCCAAAGTACCTGCAGGACTGCTTGAAGCACAGGTGGGCGCACTCGATTCGAGACACTGGGCTGAGATCGGACCGGATCCAGGCCGGATCCATCTTATCCCGGATGTTCAGGGAATATTTGAATTGGTCCGCGATGCCGGATGAAGCGAGTTGGGATAAACCGAGCACGGAAAAGAGGGAGAGGATTAAAATTGCCATTTTTTTTTTAAATTCAGTTGTTGGTTTTATATGGGTCCCATAACTTGAAGCATGTTTTAGAATTTTACAATTTTGAATTACAACGTTAAGAGATGGGTTAGGGGACACAGCATGTCTTACCAGTTGATCATGTCGGTTAACTTACTTACGCTAGGCTTAACTGATGCCATTGAAAATCAGAGGAAATCGAAATATGTAAATCCAACTTCTGCGATGTTTACTTAGTGGGAGAAGCTCCGCTTTTCCGAGTACTGCTGGAAATGTGATATTTGATAGAAAGTTTGACAAAGCTGCAATTTGAACATGACTGATTTTGTATAAAAACATAATGTTTTTCAAGAATTGTGAGGAGGATTTGACGAAGACAGACCTTTTGTTCCCTCTACACTCTAAAAAATGAATGCTCAAAAACGACGAAATTTTCCTTAATTTTGACGATTCCGTTACTGGCTCCGAGTTTTCGTTTACTCAAAGTGAGGAAATTTGAATCGTCATTTTTATGAGGATTTGAATGTCGTCTAATCTAAAGAAATATTTTGTCATTTTTGAGCATGTGAGTACAACAATGAGATTCAGTTTCCTCAAAATCAAGATACAGAATCGTCAAATCCCGATCGTAAAAGTGAGGATTCGCATTTGCTCAAAAGTCACGTGATAGTTTGACGAAACAATCCTCAAAATTAACGAAATGAAGCTTGGGGATTCATGAATCGTCAAAAATGAAAGTGTTATTTCTGAGAGTGCAGAAAATGTTTTTTTATCACAACTAAATACAAAATGTTATTCAAAAAACCTGTTATTGCCCATTTTAAATAAACATTATAAGTAAGTTTCAGGGCATGGCAGAAATGGAATTGGGTAAAATAATATGAATGTTATAAATGACCCCAGACACAACACTTAAGATATGAACTCTGATATAAGAAAAAAGTTTGATTACATAACAGCAATAATATAAGGTACAGCTGTGGAAATAAAAAAGTACCCACTTGAGGTTATTTCATCCGTTAGTCACCCTATAGAATCGGACCTTTTTGACATTGTGTACAATTAACATTTTGAGTTAATTGCACGATACAAAATTTGCATAAGGGGCCGTCTTCATATTAAAAATATTACGATCTTTGAAATTTCCAATAGCAACACCCAATTTTAATAACTTAGAAATGTTAAGCACTCTTGAAAACCCTTAAATCTAAGTTTTTGTTACATATGGATGAATATTTGACGAGTTATTCAATCGAATCACTTGTGGACCTTTTGGGGACCAACTCTAAAATGACAAGCGAGCATGCATGCAAAGCCGTCTTTATTTATCAATTACACACGTAATCTTAAACACAGTCCCCTAAAGGGTAATTATAAAGTATTTTGTGATTTACTTAGCAAATTATGAATAAACATTTTTAAAAATTGGGATTTCGCTTAAACTTCTGGTCTTAAATTTATTTCTTTAAAAATATTAAGGGGTTTCCATTCATATTTTTTTTTAAAAATCAATATAATAATTATTTAAAAATATAAAAATTGTTTTTAATACCCCAATATTGAATGCATTTTGTTTGGGTTATTATAATTTCTTTTCAGTAAAAAATTCGTTGCATTATCTTAATTATTTATAGATCGGGATAGTTTTTTATGTGCAACTTATTTAACATTATGGGACCTAAACTTTGCACGTCTCTAACTCCTCTAATAATGCTTAAAAACTAACGAAATTTGGCATTTCGTATTAACATAGGTCAGAGATTTGAAATATGGATTCAAAAAGGGGTGTTGCTATTGGAAATTTTAAAGTTAATAACATTTTAAATATGAAGACGGCCCCTCATGCAAATTTTGTGTCATGCAATTAACTCAGAATGTTAATTGCTCACTATCTCAAAAAGGTCCGATTATATAGGGTGAATAACGGAGGAAATAACCTCAAGTGGGTACTTTTTTATTTCCGCAGCTGTACAGCTGTGGAAATAAAAAAGTACCTTCTTGAGGTTATTTCATCCGTAAGTCACCCTATAGAATCGGACCTTTTTGAGATTGTGTACAATTAACATTCTGAGTTTATTGCACGATACAAAAATTGCATAAGGGGCCGTCTTCATATTAAAATATTATGATCTTTGAAATTTCCAATAGCAACACCCAATTTTAATAACTTAGAAATGTTAAGCACTCTTGAAAACCCTTAAATCTACGTTTTTGTTACATTTGGATGAATATTTGACGAGTTATTCAATCGAATCACTTATGGACTTTTTGGGGACCATCTCTAAAATGACAAGCAAGCATGCATGCAAAGCCGTCTTTATTTATCAATTACACACGTAATACTATACACAGTCCCCTAAAAGGTAATTAAAAAGTATTTTGTGATTTACTCAGAAAATGATGAATAAAATTTTTTAAAAATTGGGATTTCGCTTAAACTTCTAGTCTTAAATTTATTTCTTTAAAAATATTAAGGGGTTTCCATTCATATTTTTTTAAAAATTAATATAATAATTATTTTAAAATATAAAAATTGTTTTATATACCCCAATATTGAATGCATTTTGTTTGGGTTATTATAATTTCTTTTCAGTAAAAAAATCGTTTCATTATCTTAATTATTTATAGATCGGGATAGTTTTTTATGTGCAACTCATTTAACATTATGGGACCTAAACTTTGCACGTCTCTAACTCCTCTAATAATGCTTAAAAACTAACAAAATTTGGCATTTCGTATCAACATAGGTCAGAGATTTGAAATATGGATTCAAAAAGGGGTGTTGCTATTTTAAATTTTAAAGTTAGTAACGTTTTTTATATGAAGATGGCCCCTTATGCAAATTTTGTGTCATGCAATTAACTCAGAAAGTTAATTGTTCACAATGTCAAAAAGGTCCGATTCTATAGGATGACTAACGGCCAAAATAATCACTAGTGGGTACTTTTTTATTTCCACAGCTGTACCTTTTCCGTAATATAAAAAAATTTGATTTCGACTTTTTCCCTTCTATACTCCCTAATTTTTAATCATCCCATTTCAAAACTGTTGCTAAATTTTAAGAATGGTGTAATACTGCATTTAACAGGTGGAATTCCGAATATTTACTTACGGATACCAACAATTGCGAACTAAATTTCCTTTGTGTGAGGGATCGCCATAAATGCCAGTAACATTTCTGACAAACCAACCCCTCGATGCATTCGTGACAAAATTGTTATGTTTTGATTATTGTTGTTGTGTGGTCATTCAGAGTGTTTTATTGACCACAACACGCACTATAGTAACTATATTCGAATGCATTCAAATAAACAAGTTACCAAGTAATCACGAGGACTTTAACCTACTTATATAAATAATATATTTTTTGGATGTATGAAGGAATTTTAGGAAGGGATTTTAGGGTGATGAACAAGTATAATGTTTAAAAATATTTACATTTCCCATTGATTTTTCAAAGTTAAGCAAATTTTTTAGCAGGCAAAAAAAATAATAAAAAGTAATAAATAATAATCTAATTTTAGAGTTGCAGATTAATGTAGTGAGAGTAGTCCACGCTGACTTTAAATAAAAACTTTATTACCTTAAAACTTTAGTTATTAAAAAAAATTGTGTCGATTTTGCTTTGTTATGTCTTTTCGCTTTTGTGATTGATAAGATCAAACTACTTCAACCACGTCATTATTTAAGCAGAGGCCTTTTCTAAAGAAGGTGTTGATTTGCACCGGTGAGATGGAAAATATTACCTTACAGGTATATCGAAACCTTACGTTGTTATATGCAGCATAACTCAAAGAAGACTGAGGAGTCTCAGAAAATCCTACTTTATGGTTCTAAGACATTTTTCAATAAATATTTATGTTTCTAGCAAACATGTAAATTAATAGAAAAAATATAAATAACTTATATCACTGGAGATATTTTATTTAAAAGCAAAGCTTTGGATACTACACGAGTACAAGGAATTCGAAGTTAGCGAGAATCAGCGAGCAGGAACTTAGGCCCTAGTATTTTTTAAGATATAAAGGTGGATATTTTTAGTTAGTTCCAGATATATTATTATTTTATCAATCAATATCTAATGTTTTATTTGACTTTTAACATAAAAATAAAATTTAGTAAGAGAAGAAATTTTATTGGTTGAGGACATGCGGAACTCTAACTCTCTCTCGACATCAGGAAAAATATTATCGAAAATAATTTATTACTAATTACATTGAAAAATTTGGGAGACATGATAGTAGAAGTAGGGTCACTATAGCGGCGGAAGTGACGTCATCAGGGAAAGAGTTGGGTGCTCTCTAGTGGCTCGGAAGTCACGTGACTGGAAGTGGCGTGGGAGTCGTGTGGTCTCTAAGTGTTCGGTGGAGTTGAGTTGTTTTAGTTGAGTAGTAGGGTTGCTGGTTTGTTTGGCGTGACGTATAACCTTACTGTATTGTTTTTTGGTCGAAAGTTGAGTTGTAGGTGTACTGATTTGTTTTGCGTGAGGTAGTTAGGAAATATAATAGTTTCGGAATGGCAACGGGTCGGTTATAGTAAAAGAGTTTCGGAATGGCAACGGATCGGTTATAGTAAAAGAACAGTTATTTGTAATCTTTATTGCATAACTTATTCGCAGTGGAGTTGAGCTTTTTTTTTAAATGAAAGTTGAGTTGTAGTGTTGCTGTTTTAGGATTAAGGTGTTTGGCGTGACGTATGTCTTACTGTATTGAGTTGTTTTTTGGCTGAAAGTTGAGTTGTAGGGTTGCTGATTTAATTTGAAGGTGTTTTGCGTGACGTATAGCCTTACTGTATTTAGTTGTTTTTTTTGGCTGAAAGTTGAGTTGTAGGTGTGCTGATTTTGGTTTGAGGTGTTTTGCGTGACGTAGTTAGGAAATATAATAGTTTCAGAATGGCAACGGATCGGTTATTGTAAAAGAAGAGTAATTTGTTGATTACGGTTATGACGTAAGTGGAGTTGAGTTGTTTGGATGTTGATTGTTGAGTTGTTTGAGTGCTGATAGGTTTATATGACGTCACGGTTCTATATCAAATCATGGCGCTTTCTATCGGTGAGAAAAATAAATATAATAGAAAGGGCGAATTTTAAGTTAGTGCTGCCCTCTAGTGTGTGTGAATAGAGGTTATAGTTCATTTAAAAATAGAATATATTTATTAAAAATCGAATAGTTTTAAGTTAGAGCTGCCATCTAGTGTGTATGAATAGAGATTATAGTTCATTCATTTACTAGAAATAGAATATATTTATTTAAAATAGAATAGTTTTAAGTTGGTGCTGACATCTTTCGACAGAAAAATTATTGATTTTAATGTGGAATTACCACGAAACATTTTAATGTGAAAAAATATTAAAAAATAGAGTTTATTTAACAAGATTCGAACCTACGATCTTCAAAAGTGAGCATGGCCGAATGAGTTTCTCTACGATTTTACTGACTCGACCATGCCCACCCAGCACTATAAGAAGAATTAACGTTCAATTCCAGTTTTCTATACTCATCCACATGGGAGATCCTTATGGAATACCATATAAGGATAATTAAAAGAATTTTAAGAAATACCATGTAATAGAGCCAACTACCGGCGAGAAAAGTAATGATTTTAATGTGAAATTACCATGAAAAATAAATATTAAAAAATCGAGTATATTCAAACTCTATAAAAAGTGGGGATATGTTTATGTGACGTAGAGGGTTTTAACGAATGTCAAATAGTGGAGCCATCTATCGATGATAGAAATAAATATAAAAAATAGAATAGTTTTAAGTTAATGCTGCCCTCTAGTGTGTATGAAGAGGTTATAGTTCATTTATTTATTAAAAACTAAACCTAAACTGAAACTTTTCTAGAAGATTCAATATTGACGGATTGTCGACATATAGTCTGAATACTTTAGATAAATATCACAGATTAGAGTTATTTCGGATTCACTTAGCAATTAAGATAATCTCTGGAATCTTCGTCACGTAGGTGCCAAGAGTTCAATATTGTCGGAATGTCGACATATAGTCTGAATACTTTAGATAAGTATCATGGATTGGGACGATTTCATGTTTACCGAGCAAGCAAGATAATCATCACGTTCTCAGAAAGCCAGAACCAAAGGTTTTGTACACAAAACCGATGACATAATGGATATCCTCCAATGAACATCATTGTAGATGGCGTTGTTTTTCTTAGCAACCAATGAAAAATGCAGATAGAGGGCGCTTCCACGTCTAACTTATCATAGTTTCTGGACTTCAAAAATCATTCTACCACTAACTTCTGCCTGCTCTCATTGTCTCTAAAAATGAGTTCACGTAAACGATCGAATAACTCGTACCCAGCAGCCAAAATGGTTAAATTACAGAATGCAGAGACTCCTTCCAACAAAGTTCCTGTGAAACAGCCTACTTCTTCAAATGCAGCGGATGAGCTGCTTTCCGACGGAATTCCAGAGAGAGATTGGCTAACTGCTATATGCCAGTCTCTAGGCGAAGTTCCGACCATTGATGTGACTTCTGATACTTCCCCGCAGCTAACCATCGACACGTCGGAGCCCCTTCCTATGGAGTCATCAACACCAACCCTCAACGAGATCACCCGATCAGCAGGTCCCGGGATCAGAGACGAGCCACCCGTCAACCGAAAAGCAAGACGAGTTTTATTCAAGATGTCTAATACACCTGCTCATCACTATCATCTAGGTGATAATTATTTTCTCATCGTTAATGAATTTTGTGGTAAAGTTCTCATCCATTACCGAAAGTACCAAGTTGAAGCAGATTGGATGACTCCAACCAAAGAAGGGATAACCTTACAACCCCTGACTTGGCAAGAATTTGTTGACAGCATGCCGTCACAAAACTTCTACTACTACGCCCGACCACGAAAGGAGACCCTAATCAATGGTGAACTATTCATTTCACAAATCGACAGAAATACGCTGTGTTTTCAAAAAGTTATTTATAAAATAGATAGTCCACGACAATTTATACCATGTGTGGTACAAATGAATGAACAGCAATGGGACAAATTGGATAATTATCTCGAAGATATTCGAAAAAGCCTTTTTACCATCATGTTTGAAGTACTCTTTAGAAAAATAGCGTTTTCAAATTTCAAGAAGTCTGCTATGCAAAAGTCTAAATTGGATGTACACGTCGGTGAGGAAAAGTTATTAACTTCTTTAACTGAACTTTTGAATGATAATGTACAAAAGAACATTTTAGAACTCGTGACAGAAGACTGTGAAGGATGTGTACTGACTTGTGCAAACCAGCTTGGACACGATTGTATTAATTTTTCATATGAATTTCAATTTGATACGTATTTTGCAAAAGCCGTTTGTAAAATCGATATTAAGGAGTTAGCTTTGAAATTTGTTGCTGAAAATGAAGGAAATGCACAATTTTTCACCAACCAATTTTTTGATAAATTGAATTTTCAAAACATTTTTGATACTTTAAGAAAGCTGTGTATTGTTAAAGATTCTAATTCGTGGTTTTCTGAAAATAGACAAAATTTCCTCTTTTGAATTTTAATATCTTAACAAATGATTTTGTTTTTTTATCTACTAATTTAAATGATCTCTCCCCATTTATTTACTTTTAAAAAAATTCAATGTCTAGAAATGAATTACAAGTTTATTTTTAATGTTGTCTGATGTATATACTTTGTAGTGCTTTATGTTTCGTACACATCCAATCTCAAGTTATGGAAGTACCTGAATGTTAATGCTCTCTCATCTTATTACTGTATATATCACTTTTTTTCATAATAAAAATGGATGTCACCTTATATTCGTATATATCTTGATTATAAATATATATAAATGTAATTTAAGATTTTTAGAAGTTAAATATACCATAAAAAATATATTTATAATATTTCAAAGTATTAAAAAAAAAGGAGTTTAAAAAATATAGTGTAATTTTCTCTTAAGTTTATTAATCTTGTATGAAGCAGTTCTAACTAATAGTTACAAACTAGAAATGGTAAAGTAGTACCAAAAAAAAAAAGGTCATCTAATTTCGAAATTTCAGAATATATTTTTAAAAATACTCCTAAAAGTAATAAAAATAACTTCCAGTTGTTGTTAGTAACTATCGTTTCAAAATAAAGACACACAGGGTCTAAAGTTGATATTTGCGCTTCGTAATTAGATAAGAATTCAAACTTTCGTCAGAGAAAGTATTCTCGCTACTGCAAACTCGAAGCCAATATTTCCCCCTAATGTCAATAGATAAGAATCGACACATATTTTTCTAGAAACTTGAAAAAATCTGTTACAAGTCCCACCTTTCATCCCGTTCTCTTGCAAGAGTTTTTACGAACTGTTGTTCAAAATGAAATAGAAAATACTGATTCCGAACTATACAGAACTATCTACTAGAAACAGCTCAAAATATTGCTAAATTTTTAAAGAATCATTCAACCATTTTGTCTTGGAATAATCATGGTGAATTGATTTACAAAGGAAATGTGTTGCCTGAAACTAATATTGCTATTTTGATTAATGATGCATTGAGAGAGAGGAAGAAAGCGGCCTCGTGGAAAGTGAAACATTTTATAAAACTTTAAAAGAGGTTAACATGTCTTCTGAATATATTGTGAATAAGAAAAGGTTTTACCCTAAAGATAATGGCATGTATGCTAAAATGAATAATTGGCTACCTTATTAATTGTATTCTACTTTATTATAAATGATTTTGTCATTATTTATACGTATTGTAAATGATTTTGTCATTATTTATGTGTATTGTAGCTAAAGTAATTAATAAATAATGGTTTGGTTTTTTGTTACAAAAAAAAAGGATTCCTTGTCATTTTATTTAACAAGTTTTTTTTCTTCATGTGAAATTTTCTTTAAATGTATTTAAAAATATTTGTGTACAAATAATAAAATATTTTTTTTAAATAATAAGAAAAATATTTTTCAACTTGAATTTTGTTTTAGAAACTTTTTTCAGAAAGAACAAATTTTAAAAACTTTTTTAGAAAGAAAAAAATTAATTTACTGTATTTTAGTTTTAAGTTTTAAGTTTAATAACACTTAAAGTATTTTAACTTGAAAAGTTTTTTTTTAAATAAAAGTTTGTACTTTTTTCTTAAATTTTATTTTTAGTAAAAGTTTTTCAAAATAAAATTTTGAACTTTTTCTTAAATTTTATTTTTAGTAAAAGTTTTTAAAGAAAAATTTATTATTTTTTATTTTAGTTTTTTTTTAAATTAAACATTATAATCAAATATCTTTTATGTAGACAATGAATAAAAAGTACAAACACACAATGTAATAAAGTACAAACACAGTGTTTATTAAAATAATATATTTTTATTTTCGAAAGAGCATTCTAACACCAAAAAAAAAAATGTTTCTTAACAAATTGGTATATATTGTAAAGTATAGTTTAATTAATAAAACAACTAAGCTTCATTCCTTAAAACCAGACATATAATCTTCGTTAATTCTATCTTATACCAAAACTTGAAGCAACTAAACTTGATAAAAAATTTATCTCATATGACATCATCATACAGTCAAGGTTGAATTGCGAGGAATAGTTAATATTGCATTCATCACATTGATATAGTTCGAAATCAGTATTTTCTATTTCATTTTGAACAACAGTTCGTAAAAACTCTTGCAAGAGAACGGGATGAAAGGTGGGACTTGTAACAGATTTTTTCAAGTTTCTAGAAAAATATGTGTCGATTCTTATCTATTGACATTAGGGGGAAATATTGGCTTCGAGTTTGCAGTAGCGAGAATACTTTCTCTGACAAAAGTTTGAATTCTTATCTAATTACGAAGCGCAAATATCAACTTTAGACCCTGTGTGTCTTTATTTTGAAACGATAGTTACTAACAACAACTGGAAGTTATTTTTATTACTTTTAGGAGTATTTTTAAAAATATATTCTGAAATTTCGAAATTAGATGACCTTTTTTTTTTTGGTACTACTTTACCATTTCTAGTTTGTAACTATTAGTTAGAACTGCTTCATACAAGATTAATAAACTTAAGAGAAAATTACACTATATTTTTTAAACTCCTTTTTTTTTAATACTTTGAAATATTATAAATATATTTTTTATGGTATATTTAACTTCTAAAAATCTTAAATTACATTTATATATATTTATAATCAGGATATATACGAATATAAGGTGACATCCATTTTTATTATGAAAAAAAGTGATATATACAGTAATAAGATGAGAGAGCATTAACATTCAGGTACTTCCATAACTTGAGATTGGATGTGTACGAAACATAAAGCACTACAAAGTATATACATCAGACAACATTAAAAATAAACTTGTAATTCATTTCTAGACATTGAATTTTTTTAAAAGTAAATAAATGGGGAGAGATCATTTAAATTAGTAGATAAAAAAACAAAATCATTTGTTAAGATATTAAAATTCAAAAGAGGAAATTTTGTCTATTTTCAGAAAACCACGAATTAGAATCTTTAACAATACACAGCTTTCTTAAAGTATCAAAAATGTTTTGAAAATTCAATTTATCAAAAAATTGGTTGGTGAAAAATTGTGCATTTCCTTCATTTTCAGCAACAAATTTCAAAGCTAACTCCTTAATATCGATTTTACAAACGGCTTTTGCAAAATACGTATCAAATTGAAATTCATATGAAAAATTAATACAATCGTGTCCAAGCTGGTTTGCACAAGTCAGTACACATCCTTCACAGTCTTCTGTCACGAGTTCTAAAATGTTCTTTTGTACATTATCATTCAAAAGTTCAGTTAAAGAAGTTAATAACTTTTCCTCACCGACGTGTACATCCAATTTAGACTTTTGCATAGCAGACTTCTTGAAATTTGAAAACGCTATTTTTCTAAAGAGTACTTCAAACATGATGGTAAAAAGGCTTTTTCGAATATCTTCGAGATAATTATCCAATTTGTCCCATTGCTGTTCATTCATTTGTACCACACATGGTATAAATTGTCGTGGACTATCTATTTTAGAAATAACTTTTTGAAAACACAGCGTATTTCTGTCGATTTGTGAAATGAATAGTTCACCATTGATTAGGGTCTCCTTTCGTGGTCGGGCGTAGTAGTAGAAGTTTTGTGACGGCATGCTGTCAACAAATTCTCGCCAAGTCAGGGGTTGTAAGGTTATCCCTTCTTTGGTTGGAGTCATCCAATCTGCTTCAACTTGGTACTTTCGGTAATGGATGAGAACTTTACCACAAAATTCATTAACGATGAGAAAATAATTATCACCTAGATGATAGTGATGAGCAGGTGTATTAGACATCTTGAATAAAACTCGTCTTGCTTTTCGGTTGACGGGTGGCTCGTCTCTGATCCCGGGACCTGCTGATCGGGTGATCTCGTTGAGGGTTGGTGTTGATGACTCCATAGGAAGGGGCTCCGACGTGTCGATGGTTAGCTGCGGGGAAGTATCAGAAGTCACATCAATGGTCGGAACTTCGCCTAGAGACTGGCATATAGCAGTTAGCCAATCTCTCTCTGGAATTCCGTCGGAAAGCAGCTCATCCGCTGCATTTGAAGAAGTAGGCTGTTTCACAGGAACTTTGTTGGAAGGAGTCTCTGCATTCTGTAATTTAACCATTTTGGCTGCTGGGTACGAGTTATTCGATCGTTTACGTGAACTCATTTTTAGAGACAATGAGAGCAGGCAGAAGTTAGTGGTAGAATGATTTTTGAAGTCCAGAAACTATGATAAGTTAGACGTGGAAGCGCCCTCTATCTGCATTTTTCATTGGTTGCTAAGAAAAACAACGCCATCTACAATGATGTTCATTGGAGGATATCCATTATGTCATCGGTTTTGTGTACAAAACCTTTGGTTCTGGCTTTCTGAGAACGTGATGATTATCTTGCTTGCTCGGTAAACATGAAATCGTCCCAATCCATGATACTTATCTAAAGTATTCAGACTATATGTCGACATTCCGACAATATTGAACTCTTGGCACCTACGTGACGAAGATTCCAGAGATTATCTTAATTGCTAAGTGAATCCGAAATAACTCTAATCTGTGATATTTATCTAAAGTATTCAGACTATATGTCGACAATCCGTCAATATTGAATCTTCTAGAAAAGTTTCAGTTTAGGTTTAGTTTTTAATAAATAAATGAACTATAACCTCTTCATACACACTAGAGGGCAGCATTAACTTAAAACTATTCTATTTTTTATATTTATTTCTATCATCGATAGATGGCTCCACTATTTGACATTCGTTAAAACCCTCTACGTCACATAAACATATCCCCACTTTTTATAGAGTTTGAATATACTCGATTTTTTAATATTTATTTTTCATGGTAATTTCACATTAAAATCATTACTTTTCTCGCCGGTAGTTGGCTCTATTACATGGTATTTCTTAAAATTCTTTTAATTATCCTTATATGGTATTCCATAAGGATCTCCCATGTGGATGAGTATAGAAAACTGGAATTGAACGTTAATTCTTCTTATAGTGCTGGGTGGGCATGGTCGAGTCAGTAAAATCGTAGAGAAACTCATTCGGCCATGCTCACTTTTGAAGATCGTAGGTTCGAATCTTGTTAAATAAACTCTATTTTTTAATATTTTTTCACATTAAAATGTTTCGTGGTAATTCCACATTAAAATCAATAATTTTTCTGTCGAAAGATGTCAGCACCAACTTAAAACTATTCTATTTTAAATAAATATATTCTATTTCTAGTAAATGAATGAACTATAATCTCTATTCATACACACTAGATGGCAGCTCTAACTTAAAACTATTCGATTTTTAATAAATATATTCTATTTTTAAATGAACTATAACCTCTATTCACACACACTAGAGGGCAGCACTAACTTAAAATTTGCCCTTTTTATTATATTTATTTTTCTCACCGATAGAAAGCGCCATGATTTGATATAGAACCGTGACGTCATATAAACCTATCAGCACTCAAACAACTCAACAATCAACATCCAAACAACTCAACTCCACTTACGTCATAACCGTAATCAACAAATTACTGTTCTTTTACTATAACCGATCCGTTGCCATTCCGAAACTATTATATTTCCTAACTACGTCACGCAAAACACCTCAAACCAAAATCAGCACACCTACAACTCAACTTTCAGCCAAAAAAAAACAACTAAATACAGTAAGGCTATACGTCACGCAAAACACCTTCAAATTAAATCAGCAACCCTACAACTCAACTTTCAGCCAAAAAACAACTCAATACAGTAAGACTATGCGTCACGCCAAACACCTTAATCCTAAAACAGCAACACTACAACTCAACTTTCATTTAAAAAAAAAAGCTCAACTCCACTGCGAATAAGTTATGCAATAAAGATTACAAATAACTGTTCTTTTACTACAACCGATCCGTTGCCATTCCGAAACTCTTTTACTATAACCAACCCGTTGCCATTCCGAAACTATTATATTTCCTAACTACGTCACGCAAAACAAATCAGTACACCTACAACTCAACTTTCGACCAAAAAACAATACAGTAAGGTTATACGTCACGCCAAACAAACCAGCAACCCTACAACTCAACTAAAACAACTCAACTCCACCAAACTATTATATTTCCTAACTACGTCACGCAAAACAAACCAGCACACTTACAACTCAACTTCCAGCCAAAAAAAAAATACAGTAAGGTTATACGACACGCCAAACAAACCAGCAACCCTACTACTCAACTAAAACAACTCAACTCCACCGAACACTTAGAGACCACTCGACTCCCACGCCACTTCCGGTCACGTGACTTCCGAGCCACTAGAGAGCACCCAACTCTTTCCCTGATGACGTCACTTCCGCCGCTATAGTGACCCTACTTCTACTCATGATACAAGGCGCAATATATCCGAATGCGCGTTATAAAGATCCGCGATATAGCGAGGAATTACGTACTGGTTGTCAATTAAGATTGCTTTTCACTTTAAAAAAATTGAATCAAACTATGACAATAAACTCGTTTAAGGGGGTTCAGTATGTTGTATATCGGTAATGTTAAATTGGCCAATTTCAATGTACCTTTTCACAATAACTACTGATCAGATCATCTTAAAATTTTCTGTGTGTGTTATACCAACCTTATATATTAATCTGAGGTAAAAAGTTTTTTTTTAAATAACTGCTAGATTTTTTTAAAATAAAATAAGTTTTAAAGTACCCAAAAAATCATGAAATTTCTCACTTTTTTGCCCCATAACATTTTTTCACTTTAGTTTTATTAAAATTCATAACCTCAGATTAATCTATACCATGATTACATCATATAAAAAAAAAGTTTGCGAGAAAACATAGCATAGTTTTTGAGAAAAGGTACATCGAAGTTCAAAAAATCAAGTTCTGAGAAAAACGTGTTTAAAGTTTTTATTGTTAACCCATTTCCTTACGAAGCCATGACATTAAAATGGCTTTTAATGTCAAAAATAGTTTTCCAATCGTCTTGATACTTTGTGACATTATTAATAAAGGTTGTAATAGTATTTTAAGCCAATAATTTTTGTTTTGATTTTTTCACCGATTTGAGGGTATTTAACCCCCTTTTAAGCATAATTGACAAGTATTTTTTTAAAAGAAAACTAACAAAGCTTTTTTTTATTATTATTTTACTTTCTTTTTATAACAATACGTGTAATAAGTTTCAAATCTGAAACTTTTATGTATTTTTTTTTTTACAATTTTTATATCTTTATACTGAATAGTCGCCCAGTTAGTGTGATGGTTTTAACCCTTGCGTGTCAAGCGAGTGTGCCCTGGTTCAAATCCCGGAAAATACATGGATAGTTTGCATTTTTATATATGTATGCTTAATAGTCGCTCGGCGGGTATGGTGGTTTTGGCCCTCGGCGGTGGAGTGAGTGAGCCCGGGTTTGAATCTGGGATAAGGTATGGATATATTTTTTATATATATTTATACTTATTAGGGTAGCCTAGCCAGTGTATGGTGAATTTGAATCTCGCGTGTAAAGCGAGTCAGCCCGGGTTTGAATCCCGGACAAGACGTGGATATTTGTGTTGTTCTGAGCACATGAGAAGAACGTGCTCGTTAAACGTGTGCATCCGAAAGTTATTTAATTCTAAAAATAAATTACTTGTCAATTACATTTAAATGTTTTTTTTTATGATAATTGTTTACCCTAATGTTCACCTTGTTTACTATAATAGTTTCACGAAGTTTATGGGTAGTTCCGTTCCAAAAATTTAGTCGTTTTGAAAATTTTTAAAGCAACATTGTAGCAATTCTCTATTAAGGGGTCATAGGAGTCTTAAGAATGTGCAAAGAAGGTACTACAAAGCATAGTTTGATATTTCATGTAATTTTTTAACTACTCAATATATAAGTATAATTTTTTTATATGTAATTCTACCAGATTTATTTATTATGAAACAAAATTTAAAATTTATGAAACTTTAGCTAAAACTAAAATAAATGATATTCAACATATAACTATTTGAACACATTGGAATTAGGCTTGCGCGGCAAATTTTGAGGTCAAAATTGAAAAAATGACCAAGAAAATGACTTTATATTGTACAAATCTGTACAAACAAAGACTCATACCTAAATTCTCAGCTCAATTTTAATTCGAAATTATTCTGAGGACTTTTTTCTAAAAAAAATTAATAAAATTTTTTAAATTTTGATTAAAATTTTTTTTAAAACCCCTTTTTGAATCCGTATTTCAATGAATCGCCAAACATAGTAACTCTTGCCCAAAACCAAAACCTTCCTTACCTTTTTTCAAAATGGACTGGTCCACAATCAAAATATTTTGGTTGCCAAGTTATAGTCCGACCACGCTATAGTCCGACCACGCTAAGTTGGCAATCAAAATATTTACATTGTGGACGATTCCACTTTGATTTGAGGTTTTTAAGCAGAAGAAAAAAGGGTTGCCAGCTCAAGGCGTTTGGCGAGAAGAGGAGATTGTTGGTCTAGTTCAATCTATCACACTAGAGCTACACATCAGTTATCGGCGATAGAGGATTGTTGTTGATTGCTAGTAGCGGTTAACGATTACACGTGAATTTCTTTGTTTATTTGACTTGATCAATAATCGATTAATATCTGTGCATATTTGATAATGTCTAATGAAAGAACGATACTTCATGCGAAAGAGAAGAATATCGTATATAATGTTTTAAATTTTTTCAAAATGGAAGCCTCTGCCGAAAATTTTTATTAATTTTTTTAGAAAAAAGTTCTTAAAATAATTTCGAATTAAAATTTAGCTGAGAATTTGGGTATAAGTCTTTGTTTGTACATAATTGTACAATACAAAGTCATTTTCTTGGTCATTTTTTCAATTTTGACCTCACAATTTGCCGCGCAAGCCTAATCACAATGTGTTCAAATAGCTTCATGTTTAATATAATTTATTTTAGTTTTGGCCAAAGTTTCATAAATTTTAAAACTTGTTTTATAATAAATAAATCCTGTAGAATTACGCCTTGTAATTTAGATCTTGGTCAAAAGCCAAGTTTCTTATCAATGATTACATTATTTTTCGAAAAAAAAAAACTCGTCTCTTGACCAGGGCTCTAAATTACGAGGCGTAATTAGCTGTGTTGGTCGTAACTTGCCCTAATTTACCATGCCTCGTAATTTAGAACCCTGGTCAAGAGTCGAGTTCATTTTTTTATGATTATTCTTTTTTATGATTCCATTTTTTTCCCCCTTCTTGATTAGTAACTCTATGTTTGAAGCATTTGGATTATTCATTCAATCTACAGACCACTCCGGATAGTGAGCGTTATTTTATTACCACCCTGTACAAGAGTGAACTCGATGCAAGTACGATCTACCACCCTTCAATTAATAATCTGTTTCTTAACCTTAAAGAAACTTGCGCCCAAAAGCAATGAATCGCCAAACATAGTAACTCTTGCCCAAAACCTTCCTTACCTTTTTTCGAAGTGGACTGGTCCACAATGTAAATATTTTGATTGCCAACTTAGCGTGGTCGGACTATAACTTGGCAACCAAAATATTTTGATTGTGGACCAGTCCACTTTGAAAAAAGGTAAGGAAGGTTTAGGTTTTGGGCAAGAGTTACTATGTTTGGCGATTCATTGCTTTTGGGCGCATATTTCTTTAAGGTTAGGAAACAGATTATTAAGGGATCACAGGAGTCTTAAAAATGTGCAAAGAAGATACTACAAAGCATAGTTTAATCTTTCGTGTCATTTTTGAACTACTCAACGTATGAGTATATTTTTGTATATGTAATTCTGCAGGATTTATTTATTATAAAACAAGCTTTAAAATGTATGAAACTTTAGCCAAAACTAAAATAAATGATATTAAACATGAAGCTATTTGAACACATTGTGATTAGGCTTGCGCGGCAAATTGTGAGGTCAAAATTGAAAAAATGACTAGGAAAATGACTTTGTATTGTACAAATATGTACAAACAAAGACTTATACCTAAATTCTCAGCTCAATTTTAATTAGAAATTATTTTAAGAACTTTTTTCTAAAAAAATTAATAAAAATTTTCGGCAGAGGCTTCCATTTTGAAAAAATTTAAAACATTATGTACGATATTCTTCTCTTTCGCATGAAGTATCGTTCTTTCATTAGACATTATCAAATATGCACAGATATTAATCGATTATTGATCAAGTCAAATAAACAAAGAAATTCACGTGTAATCGTTATAGTCCGACCACGCTAACTTGGCAACCAAAATATTTTGATTGTGGACCAGTCCACTTTGATAAAAGGTAAGGAAGTTTTTGGTTTTGGGCAAGAGTTACTATGTTTGACGATTCATTGCTTTTGGGCGCATATTTCTTTAAGATTAAGAAACAGATTATAAAGGGGTCACAGGAGTCTTAAAATGTGCAAAGAAGATACTGCAAAGCATAGTTTGATCTTTCATGTCATTTTTAAACTACTCAATGTATGAGTATAATTTTTTTATATGTAATTCTACAGGATTTATTTATTGTAAAACAAGTTTTAAAATTTATGAAACTTTAGCCAAAACTAAAATAAATGATATTAAACATGAAGCTATTTGAACACATTGTGATTAGGCTTGCGCGGCAAATTGTGAGGTCAAAATTGAAAAAATGACCAAGAAAATGACTTTGTATTGTACAAATATGTACAAACAAAAACTTATACCTAAATTCTCAGCTCAATTTTAATTAGAAAATATTTTAAGAAATTTTTTCTAAAAAAATTAATAAAAATTTTCGGCAGAGGCTTCCATTTTGAAAAAATTTAAAACATTATGTACGATATTCTTCTCTTTCGCATGAAGTATCGTTCTTTCATTAGACATTATCAAATATGAACAGATATTAATCGATTATTGATCAAGTCAAATAAACAAAGAAATTCACGTGTAATCGTTAATCGGTACTAGCAATCAACAACAATCCTCTATCGCCGATAACTGATGTGTAGCTCTAGTGTGATAGATTGAACTAGACCAACAATCCCCTCTTCTCGCCAAACGCCTTGAGCTGGCAACCCTTTTCTCTTCTGCTTAAAAACCTCAATTCAAAGTGGAATCGTCCACAATCAAAATATTTTGATTGCCAAGTTAGCTCGGTCGGACTATAGCGTGGTCGGACTATAGTCTTTCTGCCACAAGTTGGCAATCAAAATATTTTGGTTGTGGAACAGTCCACTTCGAAGAAAGGTAAGGAAGGCTTTGGTTTTGGCAAGAGTTACTATGTTTGGCGAATTATTGCTTTTATGGGTGCAAATTACTTTAAGGTTTAGAAACAGGTTATCAATTGAAGGGTATGTCTTCAACAACAATACTCTATCGCCGATAACTGACGTGTAGTTCTAGTGTGATACATTATTTACAATCGAACTAGACCAACAATCCCCTCTTCTCGCCAAACGCCTTGAGCTGTCAACCCTTTTTCCTTCGGCTTAAAACCTTAAATCAAAGTGGAATCTTCCAGAATCAAAATATTTTGATTGCCAACTTGTGGCAGCCAGACTATAGGCCTCTTTTTCTTTTTTACATCAGGTTTCCATGTCAAAAATACAGGGTGGTTATAGAATAACGCTCGCTATTCGGAGTGGTCTGTAGCTTGAATGAATAATTCGAATGCAACAAAAATTGAGACACTTACTAATCAAGAAGAGGGGAAAAGAATGGAATCATAAGAAATAGAGAATCATAAAAAAGAATAATTATAAAAAAAAACCTCGTTTCTTGACCAGGGATCTAAATTACGAGGCGTCGTCAATTATGGCCAGTTATGGCCAACGCAGCTAATTACGCCTCGTAATGTAGAACCCTGGTCAAGAGACGAGTTTCCTTTTTTCGAAAAAGAATGGAATCATAAAAAAGAAACTCGTCTCTTGATCAAGGTTGTAATTACGAGGCGTAGCCAATTATGGCTAATTACGGCCAAAGCATCCAATTACGCCTCGTAATTAGAACCCTGGTCAAGAAACGAGTTTGTTTTTTTATGATTTCATTCTTTTCCCCCTTCTTGATTAGTAAATGCCTCAAAGTTTGTTGCATTTGGATTGTTCATTCAAGCTACAGACCACTCCGAATAGCAAGCGTTATTTTATAACCACCCTGTATTCTTGTAGGATCAGTTGGTTTCATTCTGCGGACGCGCCCAACCCATCTCCACAGTCTCTTTTTGAGTTCATTTGTAATAGGACATCTATTTAATTTTTCGTACAAGCTAATGTTTGGAATTCTTTGCTACCAATACATTTTCAAAGTTTTCCTGAAGCATTTTGTTTGAAATGCATCGATTTCGTCGTCCTGTGATTTAACTAATTTCAAACTTTCAAAGCCATAGAAAAGTTTTTTTTTTTATCTTTCTAGAGTTATAAAAACATAGTGTGGTTTATTTATAATTGATTTTATGTCATCGTATGTGCCTTCTTCAGCGGTGACTGTTGAACCCATATATTAAAAGAATTTGTCTCTTCTACATATTTTCCATTAACGTAACTTAGATTTGAGTTACCGCATTTTATTTTAGGGACTATTGTTTTTTTCCCGTTTACAAAAAGGCCAAATTTTTTGGCTCTTGTTGCGAGACTTATTTTTCTTTTCATATCCTCTAATTTAGAAGCCATTAACACAATTTCGTCAGCGCAGTCAAGGTTTTATAGTAACCCCTGATTCTAAGTTTTCGGTACTTCGTTCAGCATTGCTTTCATAATCCAGTTTATAATAATAGTAAAAAGGGTGTATCATAATACGCTTTCTTGTCTAAGGGTACGCTCTCAGTGAGGCTGGTTTTCTGATATCCGAAAACCTGCTCTGATCTGATTACGTATTTCAAGTGAGTGCGCATGCGCAGACCTGGCGATCAGAAAATAAGCTTCTGGTTTTCTCAGGAATGAAATATTCATTTCTGATTTCGGATTTCTGCGCTTAGTTTAGTCACGTGGTTCTGCAATTTTGCGTTTATTTTGATTTGGCTGCAATGGACACCGAACTTTTAATTTCAAAGATTATCATTAGAGAAGCTATTTGGAATAAAAAAAGCGCTTCGCATTCTAATCGGAATCACGTGGACAAGGCATGGCGAGAAATTTCTGAAGAGATGGAATTTGATGGTAAGTAAAATCTATTTAAACCGTTCTAGTTTGTCGTCTCTCATCAACTAATCTTTGCTTAGATATATAATTAAATAGTTATCAATTAAATTCCATTACTCTAGAATTAATTCATTGAAGACTATGTAGAACTGTTTTTTTCGGAAGAAAGAGGGTTTTGTTTATATCAATTCTGGCGCGGAAAACTGATTTATCGGCAAAAAGCTAGTTTTTCCGGAAAATCATCCGAAATATATATTTTCCATTGAAATTCAAGAGAATTTATAAATTTTCTAACTATCCCTTTAAACCCTTCCGAGCATGGTGCGATGTGTGCTTATCTCAGTTGTTTAATTTAATTTGAGAATAAGTTGTATAATGCAATTGTTCATGTAAAGCTTTCAAAAAATGACAATTGTGAATAGTTCCATTTAAATTAAATAATAGTTTATTCTCATGGACTTAGATTTTTATTTTTAAATCAACAGATTTGAATCATGAGACATATTATCGAGTAAATGCAAACATTGCAGGCTAAAATATGCATGTATAGTAGATGCTGCAATCCCATAATTTATGGGTTTTCTTATACACCAAGTAATATGAAGTTGTGAATTTTAACCTTCCTTTTATATATTGCGTGTTAGTTTTGTGTTGAAAATAATCTCTTGATTAAGTGAACCCTTAATGTTGTCTACAATGATGGCACAGTAAATTGCTAGTTTATGGTGAAATTCTCGCCAAGTTTCCAATTTATCGCCAACATTTAGAAAATATAGGAATTGCAGTAACATTACATGCATAGAGTTATAATTTATGTTGATTGTAGTTTAATTAAAGTTTTTTAACATTTCTATGGAAAATTGAAGTCAATGACGAGTCAAAGCTATGATAGTTGAATTAATTTTGGCAATCAATCAGTTACTTAGCATAAACAAACACTTAAAATAGAATGGGAGTGATGGGGTTAAGCCATTAAGCGGGGAAAATCAACTGCACTTTATATATGAGTCTTGATTCACAAAGTATTTAATTAATGTGGTTTCAGGAAATGTTGCTAAGTATTAATCTGAAAGTGAAGTGTTTAGGAAAATCTGTTCCACCACTTCAAAATCAACCAAATCCATGGTCGATCCAACATGAAAAATACAAGGCTCAGCTGGTATACAATTAAATATGTTCAAAGAACATGAAATGTTCTCAATAAAAATTAGCCAAATAGACTATACAATTAATGCTGTAAATTTCTCTTGTTCCCAGGTTACGTGTTGTACGATAATTTTTTCCTTTTTTTTAGAATGCAAGCTACGAGCCAAATGGAAGTACTTAAAGGATGAATTTGCAAAGCAGTTGGAGTTATAGTATGGAGTATAGAGTTATTGAGCCATTCCACATCAAATCGCCCAGCTCAAAATCTTCATGTAACAGAATTATCTGGATTTTTTTCCAAGTACTTGAGACAAATTTATTCGACCCATATTTTATATTTTTTTTGAAATTCCAAGAATTAAGAAAGTTTTGATTTTTTGAAGCCGAAAAGTTAGGCCTAACTATTTCTCATTTAGCATTGCGGTCTATGGGAAATCGAGTAGTATTTTTGAAAGGTTATAACATGGTAACAACTAATCAATTTTTTTTATGGAATAATATTAATAACAATATTTTTGGAAAACTGAAAACTCCAAACTGTTGAAAAAAATTATTTCAGTAGAAGGAGTTTGTGGAACAGCAGTGCACTTTAACAAAATATTATAAGTGTAATAATAATAGTATTCCATTAAAAATAAGATTAGTTGTTCCCAGATTGGCATTTTTAGCCGCTCCCGTTCAAAAATACTCAATTTCCATAGACCACAAGGCTAAATGAGAAAAAGTTAGCCTTAAGATTTTTTTTAAACTGTAAAGTTAACTTTCTTAATTCTTGGAATTTTGAAAAAATAAAAAATACGGGTTTTATAACTTTGTCTCAAGTACTTGGGAAAAAATCGCGATTGAATTCTGTGACATGAAGATTTTGAGCTGGGCAATTAGACGTGAATGACTATTACTTTATTAAAACATCCAATGCAAATGGTATAACAAAAAAAATTATGAGTATGACAGTACAAATTTGTCAAAATAAGTTCTAAATAATTCCCGTACTGCCTTTGCCTCATTACTTAGCCGACCAGGCTGGTTAACCATGGCAGAATTGGGATTGATTGCCACATCTGTCAAATGACGTTCGAATCCTTCATTGTCAATGATTATGTTTTGCAGAAGGCATATGCATTTGATAATGATGTCGGCTGTTTCCACTTTTGTTTCAATGGGTTTAGCAAGAATGCGCCATTTGGAAAACAAAATTCCAAATGCGCATTCAACTGTCTTCCTTGCCCGTGACAATCTTTCATTATACGTACGAGTACTATCATCCAGTGTAGCCCTTTTAAAGGGAGTCATCATAAATGGCAGGAGGGGATAGGCTTCATCTGCCAACATAACATATGGTGCCTCTACATTGGTCTCTGGCAGATCATCTTGTTGTGGCAGAACAATAGTCCCATCAGAGATTGCTTTATACAAATCTGACGCCAAGAAAGTTCCCCCGTCACTCTGTTTGCCGTAGCCCCCAACATCAATTACAAGAAACTTATAATCGCAATCCACAAGAGCTTGCAGGACTACGGAGAAGAACTTCTTGTAGTTGTAGAACATGGAGCCAGAATTACTGGGACATTTGATTTTCACATGTTTGCCATCTAGGCATCCTACAACATGGGGGAAGTTCCAGACATTGTGGAAGTCGGCTGCTACTTCTTTCAGCTTCTCCGTTGTAGGGACTGGCATGTGAAGGGGTTGCAGCTCTTCCCATATGGCAATGAGGACTTCCTTCACAATCGCTCCTACAGTGTTGTTTCCCATCCGAAAAGAAAATGCGAGTGCCCGGAAAGACATTCCAGTTGAGAGGTACCTGAAAACATGAACACAAATTTAGAAATGTACTTAAACTGAAAGAGAAAAAAACTATCCACATGGTGATTTAGTAACTTCTGAATCAGTTATTTTTAAGTCGTATCGCGATTTCTACTACTCATATATCCGTTTATCTAAGTAACAATATGAAGTTTCAGTTATTCTTAGGCATCTTAAAGATACATATGTGGCTTTATGTTCCTTGACCCAACCAATTATTTTTCTTACCTTGCTCAAGCAACCCTAAATTTCATTTTAACACGAGCCAAAGCTTGCCGTCAGGACTAATGTAACTTACTTGCGTATTTATTACAGTTGGTCTCTCAGTCAAGTCTAACTTAAACATAAACTGATGATTAACTTGAAGGGTTAACAACATTCATTGTATACATCAGAATTTTTTTTTATCAATATTTCTTACAGTTAATTTGAATAACTATAACAAACAATTTATTGTCCTGCAGAATAATTTAAAATGGTTATTACTAAAACCCAGTTTTTATTGCATTTTTATTTCAATATATGCAAAATATATTTACCTTAAGGTCACCATCAATCTTTCTTCAGGTACAATGTTGTTTTGATGAAGGTTGCACCAATCTTTGATCAATCTGCCTTCAATCTTTTCCAAAATGTACTTGAAGGTGGAGGGTTCCATCCGAAAATATTCGAAGAACTTAGCCGGATCTTCTTTCAATTCTGGGAGAAGATGGTGAAATTCGCCAAGTTTAGACCGTCCTTTTATTATCGGATGAACTGCATATTTCCTCTCTGATTTTATCTTTGTCTGAACGCTTTCTAAAGCTAAAAGCAAAATTAATGATTCCTCTTCGTTGAAATCCATTAAATATATTAAAAAAAAAAAATTCAAGATAGGAAAAATTGTAAGTCGAAAAAAGAAAACACGGAAAGCAAAGCAAAATACTGGAACACTAGTGTAAACAGAGCGTTTGGAGCTAGGTGGCGCTCATGTAGGAGAGCAGCTCCGCTCTTTTCGGATCAGGTGGTCTGAGTAGAAAATCTGCCCCACCATGAGCACCTAAGCGCAAGAAACCAGTTCAGAAAATTTCTTCGCGCTACTTCAGATTCGAGCAGGTTTTCAGAAACCAGGAAACCAGTCTCACTGAGAGCGTACCCTAACACCTTTGCGAATGTTAATATCCTTTTCTTCCATCATACAGACAACGAATGAGACAACTTTTAAAAATGAAAAGCAATGATCTGTTATAATGAATTCATACAATAAAATTATTGTAGCTAATCTCAGAAAACGTAACTTTGTTATTCTGATTCAATAAATAACTTATTCCTCTAGTATTTATAGGATATTAATGTTTCTGCTTAAAAAAGCGTACTTTTTTTCTAAATAAAACAGATATTTAAATCTTTGAATGCTTTGCATTTCATTTAGTTATGAAGAAAATTAAAATATGCGTAGTTGTGAACTTATGAAAAAAAAAAGCATATGCGATGTTACAGTCCTTTACTTCGAACACAAAGAACCATAAATCTTACAATATGTGTCACTATTAGGTTACGCATATTATTTTTTTCCAATCTATATATATATTTCTATTTTAATACCCTTTTTTCATGCTTGTTTATTTGTTTTTCTATTAATGTTATATTTAATGAATCATAGATATTCTATAACTATATTGTTTTTATTTATTATCAATGTAAATGAGTTTGAAATAGATTTTTTACTGGTAATAAAATTTTATCCGTTAATATCATAAATTTGCTATAGTTATGTCCTAAAAAAATTTAAAAAAAACAAGTGCCATTTCCCCCCCATAATTTAATTTTATAGCTCATTTTAAACACAATGGTAAATAGTTTAACAATGGTGGATCGAAGCAGTGTTCCAGGTTAAAAACCTGCATTGTTTAAACCTCTTTATAAATTATTCTAAATGAACCTTTGTTACAGAAATATGTTGTAACAATGAAAATGAGCAAAAATTTCTCATTCCAGCGGCAGATCTCAAGCACGAAGCTGTTTTTTTGAGTTAATCTTCTTAAGTAAATTAATTCGCCAAATTCCGTAGCCGAAGAACAGATTGAGCAGCTCTAGTCTCTTTATCCATATAGGTATGTTGCTAATGCTCTAGACTGGGAATTTTTAATAGTAGCCAGTGGCTACCAGAGTGAAAAAAAATGGTAGCCACATTTCGATTTTTAGTAGCCAGTTTTAAATTTCAGTATATACGACAAAAAGAAAGTGCGATTTTCCACAAAAGAAAATTTTATTAGTGACATTTTTGATCTGATAAGATTGACAGTAAAAAAAGTATCATACAAAATCTGTAGTATTATGTGATTGGCCATTATTGTTAGGAGAAAATTATTTTATGTACAATCAGTTCAACTACTATTAGTTTCGGAGAATTCTTGACGTCGCCCACGACCCACGATTGTTCATGAAATTTTCTCGTATCAAAATTGTTTAAATGAATAGTTGAGATCTTAATCAGATGTAAATCAATCACCTGTAGATTACCGAAATTTTAAAGCAAAATTTAAAAAATCAAAGGCCCTCGCCAGATAAGACGGTGAAAAATGCCCCCACTCCAATCGGGCTAATTTTTTTTCTGAATATACCTCATAGTATGGACAACTTCTCAGCCAAGTTTCAGCTCTAAAATAGGACGCGTTTTTGAGTAAAAAATAAAAGTTTTTTTATTTTTAAATTGAATTTTCTCTGAATCTATTTGATAATATCCAAAAAACTGCTCATAAGTTTTTAGATATCATTGAGTAGTATTCTCAGAAAAATCCGCTCATAAATCTGATCGAGGGATCATTGTAAAAAATGCGATTTTGTTTTTCAAAAAAAAAATTTTATGCCAAAATCGTTTGTCACACCTTAAATTTTTGTCTCTACATGTTTCTCTAACATCAATCTACAATATATATTTTTTTCAGATTTTTAAAAACATTGGACGATAGTTAAAAAAAATAAAATATCCTTAAAACCTGATTTTTTGCACTAAAATCCTTTAGTACAGTCACATAATTTTTTCTACATCATCCTCTTGTCTCAGTTACAATATATGTATATATTTTTTCATATATTTTTGAAAATGTTAGGCAATTGTAAAAAATATTTAATTTGATTTTAAATCAATTTTTTTAACTCTTATTATCTGTATTTGGAATAAGTAACGTAATTAATAACATTTTATTTTTACTATACAGTTGAAATAAACTTGCTAAAAGGGAAAAAATAATCTGAATCAAAATTAACTTTCATCCATTGCAGGGCTCCTCAACATATTCTACCGTATATTTCAATGCTTCGCTCTTCCCCTCAGATGAACCTATTCATGGTTTGATGTTTGGAAACAAACCTGCCCGTTTATGATTGGCCCGAAAATTCGCGGTCCCAGTCACTTCCGGTTTCATACTTCCGTTTCTGCTGTAGCGAATGCACGAGAGGAGTTTGTTTATTTACATACTTTTCTTTCGGTCTTTTTTAGTTTTTGTATTCATTTTTCGAAAATGTCTAGCGACTATTTTAAAAGGTTGGACTTTTTGACATCGATAAGGTATACCGAAAAGCTAAAAATCGGATCCATTGATCTACCTGATCCTTTAGAAATTGGTGTGAGGGACAGTGTTTTTTCGGATGATACGAGAGGCCCGATTTAACTTTTGGAGACAGATATTTGTACCTTGTAGAAACCACTTGCCACTCCTTTTTGTTTATTAAACAAGTGACAAGTAATATTCAATCTATTAACCTTGTTATTCCCAATGATTTCATTTGGAATCACCAGTGAAAAAGGTATAGGTAATAATAAAAATATCAATTTCAGATAAACAGTACGATTTTAACATATTACAAAACTAGCTTTGATTTAATACCATTTATGACAAAGCATTGCTCACTTTTAAAAGCTTATAGTGGTTGCAAACTTTGTTGTCGACTACAAGAAATACACAAAATCTTTTCGAAGGTGACAGACGGTCCATGAAAAAAACACAATCCAACCCCTGAGACCCTATTTGTGTTTCAAAGTCATGTTTTTTAAGCTGTACACCACCACCTAGACAAGAGCTAACTTTTATTACAAGATGTGGCACATGTACATGCCTATTTTAAAACCCAAGCCTGTTTCCCTGCAAAAAGCTGATCCTTTGACGAGGCCGGATCAAATGACACATTCTGGGGACATGTGGCGCTAAAACTTTGGATGTTTTCTATTTCTAGAGCCTGAAACCTTTCTTTTGATACCAAACACAATCAATTTGAGTTAGTATTTAAGCATCCAGCTGAAATTTTGGTTTTTATTCATGGCCTGTGTTAAATCTCACAAGGGTACCCAAACCTCACTGGGGACATATTTTGCCCAAACTGTTGTGGTATTAATGTTCTCTAGGCACAGACGAATCTTTTGATGTGTCACACTGTCAACTTCTGTGAGTATTTAGGCACACAGATCAAAATGTGGCTTTCGGTGCTCGACAAGGCCTCGTTCCATGTAAAAACCACACTCCAACCCCTGAGACCCTATTTGTTGTTTCAAAGTCTTGTTTTTTAAGCTGTACACCACCACCCAGTTAAGAGCTAACTTTTAATACAAGATTTGGCAGATGTACATGCCTATTTTAAAACCCAAGCCAGTTTCCATGCGAAAAAACCGGTCCTTCGACGAGGCCATGTAAAATGACACATTTGCTCCCAAAACATTCTGGGGACATGTGGCGCCAAACCTTTTGACGTTTTCTATTTCTAGACATTAAAACCTTTCTTTTGATACCAAACACAATCAATTTGAGTTAGTATTTAAGCTTCCAGCTGAAATTTTGGTTTTTCTTCAAGGCCTGTGTTAAATCTCCCAAGGGGACCCAAACCTCACTGGGGACATATTTTGCCCCAAACTATTGTGGTATTAATGTTCTCTAGGCACAGACGAATCTTTTGATGTGTCACACTGTCAACTTCTGTGATTATTTAGGCACACAGATCAAAATGTGGCTTTCGGTGCTCGACAAGGCCTCGTTCCATGTAAAAACCACACTCCAACCCCTGAGACCCTATTTGTTGTTTCAAAGTCTTGTTTTTTAAGCTGTACACCACCACCCAGACAAGAGCTAACTTTTAATACAAGATTTGGCAGATGTACATGCCTATTTTAAAACCCAAGCCAGTTTCCATGCGAAAAAACCGGTCCTTCGACGAGGCCATGTAAAATGACACATTTGCTCCCAAAACATTCTGGGGACATGTGGCGCCAAACCTATTGACGTTTTCTATTTCTAGACATTAAAACCTTTCTTTTGATACCAAACACAATCAATTTGAGTTAGTATTTAAGCTTCCAGCTGAAATTTTGGTTTTTCTTCAAGGCCTGTGTTAAATCTCACAAGGGTACCCAAACCTCACTGGGGACATATTTTGCCCAAACTGTTGTGGTATTAATGCTCTCTAGGCACAGACGAATCTTTTGATGTGTCACACTGTCAACTTCTGTGAGTATTTAGGCACACAGATCAAAATGTGGCTTCCTTGTTTTACAGTCAAAAATTAGTTTTAAATAATGATTCACTAGGAAATCGAAAATGGATTATTTATTTTTTTACAATATTGTATAAATAAAATATATTTAACTTCAATGAAGTGTTTGGAACGAATCACATTACTTAAAGTTGGTAACGGCGAATCGTTTGAATATCCACGTCGCTCTAAAGCTTTGGGGAATTTATACACTTTAATTAATAAAAGGATATTGGTTCCTACTCTCATTGAGCATTGAGGAACAGAGCAACAAGTGCCTGTTCTACTTTTATTCTTAACTCTGTTCATTATGTGTTTTAAAGAAAATGAAATCACACATGGGCGCTAGAAATGTAAACAAATATAGCAGACCGGAAGTAGAGTGGACTGCTTCCGGTAAAACGCAAACCGTAGCGCCCTCTCACCAACAACTCTCAGTGCAAACCATGAATAGACACGCTTGTCATTTTAGAAATGGTCCCCCAAAGGATATCAAGAGATTCGATTAAATAATTCGTCAAATACTCATCCGAATGTAATAAAAACTTAGATTTAGGGGTTTTCGAGGGTTCTAAACATTTCTAGGTTATTAAATATGGGTGTTGCTATTGGAAATTTTAAAGTTAGTAACATTTTTAATTTGAAGACGGCCCCTTTTGCAAATTTTGTGTCATGCGATTAACTCAGAATATTATATTTTCATAAAGTCAAAAAGGTTCGATTCCTTAGGATGACTAACGGACGAAATAATCACTAGTGGGTACTTTTTTTTGGTCCACAGCTGTACCAGTTTGAATTTCCCCGCCTATGTTAGGGGTGTCATCTGCCGAGTAACGTCCTCAACTTGCGTGATAATTATTTACTTTAGGTTTATCCACCTGTTAAGTCTCCAAAAGTTCTTTTAAACCAATAGAACATGTCGGGTCTAATTGTTCAGAATCACTTATTTCGTCTTGATCCAAAGAGCGATCGATTTTTCTTCGTTTATAATAAGCATGTAATCGACACTTTTCACAAATAATGTCATTGATGTTCAATGAATCGATATTTTTTTAGAAGAATCACTTCATCAGCATCTGTAATTTTTTTCATCTTCTGAACAGAATAAATCCATTTCTTACATCCAGCACATTTAACATGCTTAGAAGACATAGTGATTGCGATATATAGGTTATTATTCTTCTTAAAATACAGTGAAACCCCGATTTTACGTTTCTCAAGGGACTGGGTAAAAAAAACGTAAAATGCGGGAAAAACGTATAATACGGGAAATACGTAGAATGCGAAAATTCATGCAAACTCTCACTTTCATCACTTATTACAGCACAGTAAAACCGTGAGACGCAATGCATACACTTTCCCTCCATGGCAGGAATCTCCTTCAACAACGTAACAGAGAAAAGTTAGTAACAAGAAAGTAACAGAAAAGTTTTTGCATTTTTTACTCGTCATATTTTGGCACAAAAAGGTTAGAAATGCGACCACCGCGTGCTAAACAGCAACCTTCAATGCCATAGTCAATGTCAAACCATGATCCATGATGAGATACCGGGTTCAGAAAACAGGAGCCTGTGGAATGAGGAAAATAGTGCTTTTTTTAGAAAGAAAAATCATTTTTTACTTTCCAGGGAAAACGTAAAATGCGGGAAATTCCATAAATAACAAACTTACAATACGGGATAAATTAACATTAGAGTATACGGAAAAAACTGGGACCTGATGAAAAAAACGTAAAATGCGGGAAAAACGTAGATTCGGGGGACGTAAAATCGGGGTTTCACTGTAGTAGCACTAACAATAATGGTGACCACAACAATGATAACAATAACCGGATAGACAATAAGTATTTTTGTATAAACATTTACAATAATAGCATAGTGATTGACGTAAATCGTATTAGACGCTACTGAAAACTTTTGGAGACTTAACAGGTGGATAAACCTAAAGTAAATAATTATCACGCAAGTTGAGGACGTTACTCGGCAGATGACACCCCTAACATAGGCGGGGAAATTCAAACTGGTACAGCTGTGGACCAAAAAAAAGTACCCACTAGTGATTATTTCGTCCGTTAGTCATCCTAAGGAATCGAACCTTTTTGACTTAGCCCGATTGGAGTGGGGGTATTTTTCACCGTCTTATCTGGCGAGGGCCTTTGCATTTAAGATTTTTATCACCCAGCTCCATTTACGTCACACGGAGGAGGTTGGAAAATTTCACCGATGAGCAACAACTGTCATCAAGTCTTTCTGCCCGACAGAATTGAATTGGAGCGTTTTATTATTTTAGAAATGCAGCTTCAGTATTAATTATTTGTTGAACAAAAAGGAAAAATTATGATCGCCATATTTGGCGACTGGGGTTCGATTTTTAGGTAGCCACTTTCAATGTAATAGTCTCCAGTTGGCGACTGGCGACCGCTAATCTAGAGCTTTATATGTTGCTCAGTTTTACTTTAAACAACATTTAACCCTTTCAGTCACAAAAAATTACTACACTACAGAAACATCTGATATTCACAAAATAAGCTTATTTTAGGTCAAAAATAAGAGTTTCATCAGAAAAAAAATCATTAATTTTTTTTTAAATAATGACAAAACTTTTTAAGTGTGGAAAACAACAAAATAAAAAAAAATATAAATTGCCTAAAAACACTTTCGAGTTATATATTTGAAGGTATCTGACTATATTATTAAAAAAATTTTAGTAGTAATTATTTTAACCGAAATAGTTTAAATTGTGTTTTAAATATGTGGAACTGAAGTGAACTTTTCAAAAATCAGGTTTGCAGAATTGCTTGTTTGCTATTTTCTAAATAAAAAAAAAGTAGTTCTGATTTCTATTGAGATTAATGTAAAATATTGTCTAATAGAACAAAGTATGAAGAATCGAAAGATATGTGTTTGGAGGATGCCATATTTGGAAAAAAAATATTGAAAGGGATGATGCCAAATGGCATCACTGGGACTGAAAGGGTTAATTTTTAAAATGTAAAAATGATTTATCAATTGACAAATGTCAGAGATTCTAATTGTATTTGTCTTTCTTCGTCTCATTTAGTATATTTAAATATTATATTTTGTTTTCTTATAACTATTTTCATTGAAAGAAATATTCATTTAAACATTCAATCAATAAATTCAAAGAACAATTTAACTTCAAAAATAATAAGAAATCTGTTAACATTAAAAGATATAATTTCTTTTTGTAACATTGTGTTAAAACTGAAAGACTTTTTTGGTGTACTTGTAAGTAATTGTGCTGTTAAGATTTCAAGAACCTGAAAATAACACTTTATCATTACACTAAGAAATATATTTGACACTTGACGTTATTTGTCTAATCAAATCTTAGCTTCGATTTTTTTTATTTGATGTCAAAAAGAGTTTTAAATTTTGTTTATGTGCAGAATTTGTCGAGATTTTTTTTATATAAATAAATATTTTGATCTTATTTCCAAACAAATAGTATAGGAAATAGTAAATCATGATGTTACTTTATATACAGGGTGGTTATAAAATAACGCTCGCTATACGGAATGGTCTCTCTCTGTAGCTTTAATAAATAATCCAAATGCAAAAAAAAACCCCTTTGAGACACTTACTAATCAAGAAGAGGGAAAAAGCATGGAATCATAAAAAACAAACTTGTCTCTTGACCAGGGTTCTAAATTACGAGGCATAATTGGATGCGTTGGCCGTAATTAGCCATAATAGGCAACGCCTCGTAATTAGAACCGTGGTCAAGAGACGAGTTCCTTTTTTATAATTCCATTCTTTTTCGTAAAAAAGAAACTCGTCTCTTGACCAGGGTTCTAAATTACGAGGCGTAATTAGCTGTGTTGGCCGTAATTGGCCATAATTGACGACGCCTATTAATTTAGATTCTGGTCAAATGATGAGTTTGTTTTTTATGATTATTCTTTTTATGATAATTTTTGAGGATTCTGTCTTTTTTTTATGACTTTTTTTATTTTTCGGTCTTCTTCCCGAGGGGTCTGAGTCTCAGTTGAGCCAGGTGGCCTGTCCGCAGTCGGCGCGCCGCAGTGGGGTGACAGGGGGGTGTTCATCCCGGACAGGGGGGTGTTCATCCCGAGGAGGCCTGAGTCTCAGTTGAGCCAGGTGGCCTGTCCGCAGTCGGCGCGCCGCAGTGGGGTGACAGGGGGATGTTCATCCCGATGGGGCCTGAGTCTCAGTTGAGCCAGGTGGCCTGTCCGCAGTCGGCGCGCCGCAGTGGGGTGACAGGGGGGTGTTCATCCCGAGGGGGCCTGAGTCTCAGTTGAGCCAGGTGGCCTGTCCGCAATCGGCTCGCCGCAGTGGGGTGACAGGGGGTGTTCATCCCGAGGGGGCCTGAGTCTCAGTTGAGCCAGGTGGCCTGTCCGCAGTCGGCGCGCCGCAGTGGGGTGACAGGGGGGTGTTCATCCCGAGGGGGCCTGAGTCTCAGTTGAGCCAGGTGGCCTGTCCGCATTCGGCGCGCCGCACTGGGGTGACAGGGGGGTGTTCATCCTGAGGGGGCCTGAGTCTCAGTTGAGCCAGGTGGCCTGTCCGCAGTCGGCGCGCCGCACTGGGGTGACAGGGGGGTGTTCATCCCGAGGGGGCCTGAGTCTCACTTGAGCCAGGTGGCCTGTCCGCAGTCGGCGCGCCGCAGTGGGGTGACAGGGTGGTGTTCATCCCGAGGGGGCCTGAGTCTCAGTTGAGCCAGGTGGCCTGTCCGCAGTCGGCGCGCCGCACTGGGGTGACAGGGGGGTGTTCATCCCGAGGGGGCCTGAGTCTCAGTTGAGCCAGGTGGCCTGTCCGCAGTCGGCGCGCCGCAGTGGGGTGACAGGGGGGTGTTCATCCCGAGGGGGCCTGAGACTCAGTTGAGCCAGGTGGCCTGTCCGCAGTCGGCGCACCGCACTGGGGTGACAGGGGGTGTTCATCCCGAGGGGGCCTGAGTCTCAGTTGAGCCAGGTGGCCTGTCCGCAGTCGGCGCGCCGCAGTGGAGTGACAGGGGGGTGTTCATCCCGAGGGGGCCTGAGTCTCAGTTGAGCCGGGTGGCCTGTCCGCATTCGGCGCGCCGCACTGGGGTGACAGGGGGGTGTTCATCCCGAGGGGGCCTGAGTCTCAGTTGAGCCAGGTGGCCTGTCCGCAGTCGGCGCGCCGCACTGGGGTGACAGGGGGGTGTTCATCCCGAGGGGGCCTGAGTCTCAGTTGAGCCAGGTGGCCTGTCCGCAGTCGGCGCGCCGCAGTGGGGTGACAGGGTGGTGTTCATCCCGAGGGGGCCTGAGTCTCAGTTGAGCCAGGTGGCCTGTCCGCAGTCGGCGCGCCGCACTGGGGTGACAGGGGGGTGTTCATCCCGAGGGGGCCTGAGTCTCACTTGAGCCAGGTGGCCTGTCCGCAGTCGGCGCGCCGCAGTGGGGTGACAGGGTGGTGTTCATCCCGAGGGGGCCTGAGTCTCAGTTGAGCCAGGTGGCCTGTCCGCAGTCGGCGCGCCGCACTGGGGTGACAGGGGGGTGTTCATCCCGAGGGGGCCTGAGTCTCAGTTGAGCCAGGTGGCCTGTCCGCAGTCGGCGCGCCGCAGTGGGGTGACAGGGGGGTGTTCATCCCGAGGGGGCCTGAGACTCAGTTGAGCCAGGTGGCCTGTCCGCAGTCGGCGCACCGCACTGGGGTGACAGGGGGTGTTCATCCCGAGGGGGCCTGAGTCTCAGTTGAGCCAGGTGGCCTGTCCGCAGTCGGCGCGCCGCAGTGGAGTGACAGGGGGGTGTTCATCCCGAGGGGGCCTGAGTCTCAGTTGAGCCGGGTGGCCCTCCGCAGTCGGCGCGCCGCAGTGGGGTGACAGGGGGGTGTTCATCCCGAGGGGGCCTGAGTCTCACTTGAGCCAGGTGGCCTGTCCGCAGTCGGCGCGCCGCAGTGGGGTGACAGGCGGGTGTTCATCCCGAGGGGGCCTGAGTCTCACTTGAGCCAGGTGGCCTGTCCGCAGACGGCGCGCCGCAGTGGGGTGACAGGGGGGTGTTCATCCCGAGGGGGCCTGAGTCTCAGTTGAGCCAGGTGGCCTGTCCGTAGTCGGCGCGCCGCACTGGGGTGACAGGGGGGTGTTCATCCCGAGGGGGCCTGAGTCTCAGTTGAGCCAGGTGGCCTGTCCGTAGTCGGCGCGCCGCACTGGGGTGACAGGGGGGTGTTCATCCCGAGGGGGCCTGAGTCTCACTTGAGCCAGGTGGCCTGTCCGCAGTCGGCGCGCCGCAGTGGAGTGACAGGGGGGTTTTCATCCCGAGGGGGCCTGAGTCTCAGTTGAGCCAGGTGGCCTGTCCGCAGTCGGCGCGCCGCACTGGGGTGACAGGGGGGTGTTCATCCAGAGGGGGCCTGAGTCTCTGTTGAGCCAGGTGGCCTGTCCGCAGTCGGCGCGCCGCAGTGGGGTGACAGGGGGGTGTTCATCCCTAGGGGGCCTGAGTCTCAGTTGAGCCAGGTGGCCTGTCCGCAGTCGGCGCGCCGCAGTTTGGTGACAGGGGGATGTTCATCCCGAGGGGGATGATCAGGAGGACAGGGGGATGATAGTAAGAATAGTAGATTTTTTCTTTCAAATTGAGCCCAATATGTGGTCTTAAGTGGGCCCATTGGCCCACATTATCTTTGAGCTACATATATTTTATGAAAGGGTTATGAAACAAATTTTATAATTCCTATAAATCTACTAATGGAAAGTCAAAGTTTAAAATGCAAAAGATGCTTAGTTTTTGATTTCAAAATTTTGCATGAACTTAACCTTTATGGGCCGACAGACGTACCCTTCATTGCACAGTGCATACAAATATATAGACTATTTCATGCACACAAGTTTCATGTGAAAGCTATATTTTTCAGTTTTGAAGCTCATAAAAAATCGTTTACTTTCGAAAATGGGACAAGATCGTCTTGAGGACTTAATGTTTTTGTATGTTGAAAGGGATTTTAAGCACGACTATGAAAAAGCTATGGATGACATGGCTTGTAATTACAAGCCTTATCTAGGCTTGATGAATATTTGTAAAATAAATGTATATAGATGTTATAAGGATAATTAAAGATAACATAACTTCTCCTATAGATTTCATATTGAATTTTTTACTTTTATTCAAACAGCTTGATTAATTAAATAAACGTATACATCGATATCCTGTATTATTGTATGATGGACCAAAGTCATGACTGCGGCGAGTGGGCCAATCTTAGCCAGTCCGCCCCTGACTGTAATATAAACTAACTTAACGTCATCAATTCATTAACCGCATAATTGTGTATCCATGCATGATGGAAGAGTATTAAAAATATAGTTATTAAATAATAGAAGGTTATTAAAAAAGTTCCCGAATTTCAAATAGTGATAATATTTATCAATAGATGGAGGCACTAATTCCGCAGTTTCCTCCGGAATCTTGTGTAGTGTCTAGTTCTATTTTATAAGCCTATGGTTCACAAAAAGAATTCCGAAATGGGGGAATTATGTTTGAATTGGTATTTATTCAAAAACAATATTGCAAAGATAATTTTTCAAAAAATAATAATAAAAACTTTTGCGTATGATCTCGATTTTCTATGAATTATCAATGGAATTTTGACAACATTCTTTCATGAATTCTTGAAATAAAAATATTAAAAAAATATTTTGCGCATTAAAAGAAACTGAATGCATCTCGACTTATTTATTTTTTCTTTAAAATCTTTTGGGCCTGTAACATTAGGAATCTATTGCACAGCGGTTTCAGATTTGATTAAGAAAAAAAAAATCAAAAACTAATCTTACTGTGTGTGTTTCTTAGGAGGATAAAACCACTGGATAGTGTGTCACTGAAACTTAAAATTTCCTAATATAAGAATGCTGGGTTTTAGAAATGGTTTCTATATGGAGTTAAAGTCAGTGAATTCATAACAAAATGAGCCAAAAATAAGAATTTGTTCTCGTGTTGTGGTACCCGCTCTGTTTCAGCACGACAGGTACTCTAGCATTCCGGAGTTTCACAGTGCCATTTCAGAACAGAAGTTACGTGCTTGACTTTATTTATTAAAAAATAAACAAAAAGTAGCCACGACAACACTTTGGCTGTCGTATTTATAGTTTACAAAGCATGTTGTACTGTTGCCAGATATAAAAATTTACGTTCAGTTAATACATTATTTGAATACAAAATAAATCAAAAATTATTCATAAAATATTTTAAATGATATTTAAGTCAATATTAAAGTAAATAATAATTGGAATTTTGGATTAGTTTTAATTTATTTACTTTTAATAATATTCTATTTGAGCTAATTACCGAGCCTTGGACATTTTCATTGACTGCCATCTATTAGCAATTATTAGAACTATTTGTTCCCAACAAATTAAAAGGATGTTTATAAGTAAGGAATTGTTAAAAATAGTACTTAATAAATTTAACTGTTCATTCCGTAATTGAAAACAATTGATGTGGCCAACAACACGCTGTTTTCTATTGATTGTCGAATTTCTTAAAAACTTTAATTGGTAAATTGTACAATTCTTTAACAATCTGTAAAAATTATTGGACCGTTAAGTTAAATGGAAGACACGTTTGCCTGAATGAAATAGAAACACCTTTTTTAAAAAAATAATAAAGTAATGGTAAAATTTAAAAAATATTGCATTTTTATGAAATCAACAAATATTTTAAAGCAAATTATATGAGTTCATAATCGCAATCATCAATTAATTCTTTACTTTTAATTTATAGAGCTTGCTAAACTACCCCACAAAAGGATAACCGAGTTCCGAATCACTCCACCTTTACTGTTACAATAAACAATAGATATTCGTCATCAATACAATAGATATTCGCCTGTTGAAAAAAAACCAGAGCGCTCGCGTGCGACCTGGCTGTTATCAGTCATAATTGAATTAACTCCCGCTAGAAACATGCCCCCACTCATGTCAGGAGAGACTAACCGGTCAATTACAGCCGCTAAACACCCAGTCTCCAGAAGCCCCTGGAGAACAACCCAGCTTGTGGCTATTTCCGGAGAGCAGTGAAATGATATCTTTGTAGGTAGGTAGGTTTAAATTATCGTCGCTCTTGAGCGGCGACGTTCGTCGTATTTTAGAACCACAGTCAAGTGACGAGCCGACACCTGAATAGGCACCCAACGCAACCGTTAAGGGTGACATCGTACGCAGCTTTAGGACTTTGAATGATATTTAAAGTGACTCCTTCTACACGGGGTATTTTTCATGACACATTTTTGGCTGCACAGGCCGTTTATAGGTCGGCAGTTATTTTGACGATGCCCGGACCAGAGCCTGAGACCTTTCGCATGCAAAGCGTACACCTAACCGAATGGGCTCCCAAACCCCAAAGATATATTTCTATTGTTTTTAATGTTTCCAATCCTTGATTTTAAGCAGTTTACTTTTTCAAATATAGCGATTAAAACGCCTGATAAGATTGGTTAACTTTTTTTTAATTTCAAGCTAAAATAAATAGAAAATTGAAAATGAATATGTATGCATGTAGTTCATATACATTTTTATATAATTTTCAGGGATGAAAAAATCGGGGAAACTTTTCGGATTGTTTTCTTGAAAATTATCCGATCGATAAGTATAAGGCGAGCAGTTTCTATAAAAACTTCATTGGTTTGTGGCATTTATAAAAAATAACACAAACGAAAAAGTGCCAAAATTAAATGAATATTCAATATACAGTCAACTCTAACTTTTTGGAGCATTCTTTGTGAAAAACCTGTAGTATTCCCGAAATGGCCGGATAAGATAATTGTTGGTCGGCTTTAAAATATGTTACATTACAGCGTACATGCTTTTTGCCTTGGCTTTTCGATCGTCTTGGAGTCTGTTTGTAAAGAGTGCTTGAGATATTGATGATGATTAGATGGTTCGGAATATTTCCAGGAAGTTTGGCTTGTTTGAACAATTTTTCTTAGTCTTTTTTTTTGCCGCAACTTGATTCAAATGACAAGTCATTTCTTCATAAAAGGCCTCAAACCGTTGTTCGTAGCTATCAGACGTTCTAGTTCAAGAAAAAACAAATATCAACCAAGGCCGTCAGTGTTAAAAGGAGACGTCAGATTAGGACGGACGGATAAGAGAGCGTGTACTGTTTAGTCTTCATATCATAATGCTAAATTTATTTTGCTAAGGTATACATTTTTGCTAAAAAAATAACTAAAAAGCATAATATCGTGAGGCATTTGGCTTATTACAATAATAAGTTTTTGTAGTCAATATTTCTAATATTAAAAAAAAGTACTTTAACACCCTCATTTCTAGTGAAATCATCCTGATGTTAAGTTTTTTCTTCATTATTTTTATAAATCTGAACAATTATTTTGAGCAGTTCGCATTGATTTAAAAGAACACGTTGCTACATTGCTTAGGATCCCAATGAGCAACCCATCATTTAGGTAACAGGTAACAACACTCACCTAACAAAAAACTAACTTTCTTCTCTGTTTTGTTATTATACCTGGCCCACCATATGGCGAACCGCGAGGTTTTCACGGACGAGCAGACAAGTTTTGCTCCAGAAATCATATTTTTCTGGGCATTTTTTTTAAATGGGGGCGCTCCGGTTCATTGGGTGTTTTAGGTGGCTCAACTTCTGGCTTACGCAGTTTTTTGATGGTTCGGGCGAAACAGATGCTGGTGGGCTGTTTTCGTATGGCAAAGTTCAAATTGGCATTCGAGTGCGTATGGTTAACCCTCTATTACATGAATTTTTATTTTCATCCCAAAAAAATATATGTATGTATCTTTAATACTCACACATAATGGGAAAAATACTAAAAACAATTTAACTGCATAAGAATTTAAATAATTTCAATTTTTAAAAATTTTTCTATATGACAAAAACCAACTGCAAAATTCCAATTTTGATAATGACTAGAAAACTACTATAAATATTTCAAAATAACCCTTTTTAACTATGATTAACTCTTCAAAACAATTTATTAGTATTTAGTACTAATATTATTATTCTTTGAATACTGCCAAAAACGTAATTTCATAAAAGTTAATAACCTCACTCTTTAATTTTGAATAAATTTTTACTACTGTCATCTATGAGGATTATTAGTAACTAAATCTTTAAAATGAAATGTAATAGATAAAAAAAAAACACAGATTTGTCTTGGAGGAGCTCTAATTTAATAGAATAAAGTGGATTATGTTACTTGTTACCAAACGGTAACAGTATGCATTAGAGGGTTAAAGAATTAGTTCATCACGTCACCATTTCTTCAATTTAAAAGTTTAAAAAATTAAACAGATTTCATTAAAAATTTAAGAATTATTAACTACTGCTAATGTTTCAGAATTGTAGAAACCACCGAATGCGGTGACTTTGACCCAACCATAAAATCGTAGTAGAGCTGGGTAGCCCACTCGATTAAGCACTCGCTTAGCATGCGGAAGGTCCCAGGTTCGGGTCCGGGCATCGCCAAAATAGCTGCCGACCTATAAACGGCCTGTGCAGCCAAAAACGTCCGACGAATAATACCCCGTGTGAGAAAGTGAACGTTAAATATCCTTCAAAGTCCTAACGCTGCGTACGATGTCGCACAACGGTTGCGTTGGGTGAATATTCAGGTGTTGACTGTGGTTCTAAAATACGACGCCCGTCACCAATAGCAATCGTGTAGCTCTAGTGCGACGTTAATTCAAACCATAAAACCGTAGGGGTAGGGTATTTTACATATATATTCCGACTTGTGTGCTTGCTCAGTGAGCCGCTTATAAGTCTTCGTCAAGTAAGACAGACACAGAAAGATTTTTTACTGTCACAAAGAGAGGAAATACACCCAGGGCGAAGGCGGGAATCGAACCCGCCCCCGTTACAGCACGCAGACTGCTGGCCTGCGATGCTTACCACTCGGCCATCCGGGCCTCTCATAAAACCGTAGTATTGACTTTCTTCTAGAATATTATTTTACTCATAGGTAGAGTTCCCGCTAATTGGAAAAGGCACAAGGACATTTTTAAAGAGTGTATTTAATACTATTAAAGCTTGGGATTAAGTCACCCTGCCAGGGCCAAAGTTACCCCATTCAACGATAATTCTTCAGTCCCATGCTAATATTAAATAAGGACCAGTTCTAAAAGTTTACCTTGATTTTGATTTAACGTATATCAACGTTTTTTTTTACAAAAGATAATTCATAGATATATTTGGATAAAATGACTTTATTTTACTTTATCCAGCTAGATTTTAAAGGAAAAAATTATATTAAAAAATGTTACAGTAAAATAAAAAAAAAGTAATCGAGGACACAAAGAACACTTTATGAGCTTCATTATGCAAAAAAGAGGTAGAAGATAAACTTTAAATAAAAGGTTTCGTAATCACAATTAAATCTAATTTGCTCGATGACATTGTTTACTTTTGTTCCTATTTTTTTTTTAAAAAAAGGTTTTAACTTTACACAACAAAATCCTCTTTGCTTCTACCTCGGTGTCGTTGTCCACATTCTCTACCCCATTCTCTCACATTCGCCATATTTCTTCAATATGTCGAAAGTTTTTCTCTGCTAAATCAACAGTTTCTCTCTGTTAAAATTACAATTTTAAACGGTAAAAACAGTTATTAATTGGCTTCAAAGTTAACAGTTTAACTGTAAAAACAATTTTTTAACTGTACAACAGATTTTTTTACAGTGTATTGTATGGTATGGTATGGTATGGTGCATATATATTCCAGCTTGTGTGCTTGTTCAGAGAACCGCTTATAAGCTTTCGTCAAGTGGGACAGACACAGAAAGAATTTTTACAGTCACAAAGAAAGGAGTAACACATAGAAAAATAACAACATTTATTGACGGTCACAAACATCCATGCCTGACCGGGATTCGAACCCGACCCCAGCAGCTGCAAAGGCCAGCGTCATAACGATTGTGCCACCGGGGCGGCACAGTGTATTGTAAAGCCCCAACTTCTGCAAAAGCATTACTTTGCTAGTATTTTTTCACCAGGTATGAGAATAGCCATAGCCAAAAAAAAGTTAAAGGGAAATTACCATTTGATTATTTAATTATTATATTTTAAGTTTTAAAATGCCCCAAAATATTGTGAAGATGGCAACGCTATTTGTAAACTTTATCTATAAATCACTAAATAACCATTAACCATTGATGGGTGATATTTTCCTTACAAATATGTTCATTTTAATGCTATGGCACCTGGTGAAAAATTGTTTGCATGGAAAAGCAATACTTTTACAGGAATTGGGATTTCAAAAGTAATACAACAGCTTTACGGGCTTACGACTTACAACAAGCACGACATATTGTCTATTCTAAAAAAATATTACTATGTCTACTCTATTGTAGAATAAAATTAAAATATTAAGATAAAAAACGTGTGCAGATTTAGTTGAGTTTTATTTGATAAGAGAAACATCTTAGAAATATAGTATAAACAATTTACTTTTGAACAATTCGAAAATTATAATTGTAACTTGTGTTTACATTGGCCCAGATACAACAAACTTGAAATGCTTATACACTCTTAAAACGAACGAGCGATTTTAACTCAGTCTGAGTTAATTTTCACTTCTCCAGTGTCGAAAATGCACTTCTCCTACTGGAGTGGATCCTTTGTGTATTAAACCTCCGACAGGATAACTCCAAACGAGTGATTTTACCTCAGTCTGAGTTAATATTCACTCCTTTCCAGTGTCGAAAATGCACTTCTCCTACTGGATTTCACTCTTTTGTTATAAGAGTGTAGGAAGAACGTGATATGTGACGTTTCTGAAACAATTGAGACTTTTATATCAAGGAACATTTCAAATAAGATAAAAGTTTCACTTTTTTCATAAACTTTAAGTCAGATATATTTTTTTACCGAATTGAATGGACCTTAGTACAAACAAACATTTTAAAGGTACAATTTTCTCGTTTGGACCTTTTTGTCGCATAACACGTTCTTTCATTAATCTCTTCAATCATCAAAACAACTACATTTCTGTTATCACTCATTTATTAAATACATCGAGCAAGCCTATACGATATGTCACATTAAAACTAAACGCCGAACTCAACCTTCCTCCACCTTAACGCTACACCGAACACCAGCAACAAAAGCGAACAAAACGGTTTTGTTTCTGAAGCACCCCCTGAACATTACGCACCTGTTAGACATGTTACTATTTTTTTCAGATGGTTTGGGGAGTACCTGAGGAAGGTAGAGGGGGCGGTGCAATTAAAATCTGATTCACTGCGGCACGTGCGTGGTCTCGTGGCACCAAGAACCATCTATCAGGATTGCCCTCTAGGATTTCGATGGGGGGTGAAAAGGGTCTAGTTTTTAGAATGAAGGATTTTGGAGGATTGTGTTCTTTTTGGAGTTGTTTTACAGAGTTGGAAATGTAATATCTGTGGTATTCAATATTGAGATGACGCAGCCATGTAAGAATGTCTTTGTCTTAAAATGTATTTGCATTGAAAACTCTCTTTTTCAGACGTTTTATTTTAGGACAACACAAAGTAACAGACAATTTAAACGTGGAATTCTGGAGTTCTAGGACAAAGATGTTAAGCAGTCACATTTTTCTCGAGTTCTGACAAAAACGTCGCCAAAGCGAACGCCCGAATTTCACACATTCTTTTTCACTTCAGTTTACAAAAACAAAATAAGTCATTACGAAAAATTATCATTTAAAAGAAAATCACGTCATTACAGTCGTGAACTTCATACCATCGAATTTCAAAAATAAAGTTATTTCAAAATAATTGTTATTTCAAAATTGTTTTTATTTCAAAATTAATGATATTTCAAAATTAATTTTATTTCAAAATTAATGATGTTTCAAAATTAATTTTATTTCAAAATTAATGATATTTCAAAATTAATGTTACTTCCTATTCGTATTTAACTATCTTCATCGAAATAAATTTTGAAGGAAAAAATATTAAGCTGATTTCTATTACACTAATTAATTTTCTTTGAAATGCTTTTAAAGTGCTACCGATTTCGAATTTGTTAATGATTATTTAAAACTCGTCGTTCAATTTACTTGAAATTATTTTATCTGGTAAGAGCATTACAATTCAACTTGTCTTACAGATATATTACGAGTTCGAGTTAAGAACGATTGTTATCCAAAAATAAAAAAATCGGTCCACTAGTAAGACGTCAAACATCTAAGTTTTCTTGCTTTCTATTCCAAGTGGTATTGATTCCTAAAGCATTTGTACCTTCCTTGTCTCTAAAATAGCACCCATCATTGCACCACTTTTGCAATGACACTTTCCAACAGAAAATTCTTTACCTAGTTGTTAAACTTCAAAAGAAATGCAAGAAGAATATTGGCCGCTCAAAATTGATTGTTGAAGAACAACTTTCGTAACACGAATGGCTTTTTGGAAACTGGCATCACAGAATGTTGATGACACAGAACGGCCATTTTCCTCCCGATAGAACTCCACACCTATTTATTTTCAAATGGATCGTTTGCACAAATGTCATATGATATAGAACATTCACGAACTATTGCTTCCGTTATGTTTACACATCATTGGTCTGTAATAGGGACTGTTATTCCATTTTTTGGGGAATGATACACAGCGGGGAATTTTGTAGGGCACAAAACAGCTCCACTGTATATAAATTTATGGGTATCTGGCACCTTGTTTTTAGACTTTTGATTTGTGTAAAGAGATGGCTGACTTCTGATATCACATATGATTTGTAAAAGCATGCTTGATATGATATGAGAAAGTGGTGCTTTTGGCATGCTATTTGATGTATTGTAAGGATAGGTGCATTTGTTAAGTTACAAATTTATGAAACAGTGGCATAAAATAAAGGCCAAATCGAACATATATACTAAAAACATTTCGGATACATTCAATTTGGTAAATACATTTTTTAAAGTAAAAAAACGACCTAATTTTCAATGTATTTTTTAAAAATATTTTTATCTCATACGAATATTTATAATTGTATAAAAATAGGTATTTTTTATGATTATATTACATCTGTACCCAATATTGACAGCTATTTCAATATAGACACCTCATATATCTTTAAGTTAAATTTTTAATCGAGAAATAGTGCCACATCTCATTGAAGAGTAGCAAACGCAGTAAGTAGTAAGTAGTTAAAACGCATCAAAGTTTTTAAAGAACTAAATTACTCTACTTTCCTGTTACTTAAATACTTACTGAACTCCTTATGGAAAAACAAGAAGGTTTGAAACAGTAACTGTCATCTAGAAATATACTTCCACACAAGATTTATACACATTAAAAAAGTCACCAAACTCAGCATCCAGTTGTAATTTTAACTTTTGAAAGCCAGAATCAATTGTTTTTATTAATTTTCTTTTGCAAACTGAATTAATATTATTTATAGTCTGCCAAATTTATTTGCACTTTGAAGAATAATCAAATATTTACTGATATAAAAATTACGAAATTACTTTAAATAAATAATAAGGAATGTAAATTGTACATCTTTTGACGATATGTACTTTGCCCCCTTCCCCGCAAAACTTTAAGATATTTGTTATTAAAAATATCTTCTAAGATCCCTTGAAAGAGATGGCCCTTCCATCCAGTTGTAGTTCCATTTTAAGCCACCTGTCCCTAATATGGACATACATGCCCATAATAGCGACATGATGATTCTTATATTAACACTTGTAAACACTTTTTGTTTTTATTATTAAATTAAACCAGAATTAATATAAGGTCGTTAATTTCAATAATGATGGTCAATAGTCCAGCAGGGATAGTAGGTGGTTAAAAGAGTTTTAAAGTCCTGGGACGTGTACCAACAGAGTAAAAAAAAATCCTTAGAGTGTCCATATTGGATACAGGTATACTCCTTATAGTTTCTGTAGTTTTATCTTCCACGCTGCGTTTCAAGCGTAAAAGTAAATATGGCAGCTGTGAATTTTCTGTATGCATTTCGATGTGCTCGAGATTTCTCTTTTGCATAGTGATAAGACACATATACATGTTTAAAAAAAATTGGTCACATGATCTGACTCATGGTCATTATTATGATATGGCCGCCATTTTGTTTTGTTCCATAGTTGAAATATGAAATATTTAAATATCAAAGTATGATCGTGTAATATATCATTTTATATGTTTTCGAGTATTCTGAATCCAATGGTAGCGCTAAAAAAGGTGTATCTAGCATAGAGAATGATATAAGCAGCTGAAATGGCCTAAAATGTGGTAATAAATCGAACCAGATATGACTCATTGCAATGTATTTTCTTTATGTATACATAAAAGATTGTTATTACATAAAGGTAGTTTAACCCAAAGATAAATATTATTAAAGATTGTTAAGTTACAAATATAACACTTATTTTATATTCAGACATAACATTTTGAGAGAACATTTACAAAAAGAACAGCATGGTAAACATCCACCTCGACAAGGGCATATATTATCACGGGCACATTTCTGGCAAGTACATGGCAATACAAGTTCAACTGGATGCACAATTTCAGATGTTATAATGGGTTTCAATGTTTCATTGTCATTCATGTAGCCATAGCATAAGGGATCTAGTTTTTCATTACAACTAAGCATATTCATCCACTTATGCCACTGGAGGTTCAAACGCTTTATGTGAAGCAACATACTTGATGACGGAGGGCACAACGATTTAAAATCCAAGCATTTCATCCGATGGTATTGTTCAAAACGTACCAAATCACAATTGTTTGACTCTGATCCTAATACAACTGCAATGAACTTTTCTGCATTCTTAATCACTTCTTCATCAAGTGGAAGACTTCTGAAATAGTTTAACAGTTGTGCAGAGGTACTACTTTCATTGCCATATGTTTAATCCCAATTTTGCTAATTGAGTCACACCCTGTCAAACTGCACATAGCAGGCAAAATATTTATAAGCTCGGTACTCGTATTTGAACTCATTTGATGTAAGGGTACAAATCTAGGTGATGGACGGACATCTATGAAAACCCAAAGTTCTTGTATTCCAGCTGGTTGAAATGTATTTTTAAAATGATAAATTGCAGAAACTAATAGATCAGTATCAACTGATGCTATTATTACTCTCTCAATGTTTTCAAAACTTGCTGCATGGTCAATGTGTTTCATAATTCTGTCATCTGCTTCCTCACATGTACACAAAATAGAGAGAGTGCTTACCATACTTTCATTGAAGAGAGATTCATTACAAAAACTAAAGATATTTTGGATCCTGTTCACAAGATGTTTCCAAAGAACAAAAAAAGCACTCACACTTGCACAATCAACACAGAAAGACACAAACGATACAATTCGTTACATAGAAATTGCCCGCTGTAGAAATTTCAGCTTCGAAACACTGTTGAAATATGAACTGACGTCAACATCATATTATCTTACAGATGACGGTTTTTTAAGGAAACCTGAGAAGGCCCAACTCGGTAGAAAATTAGAAACCAATTTTCTAGCTAATGATGCAGTAATGAATCACCTTCCACCATCTGAACTCAAAACATCCATAGTCATTAATTTTATGACATTTGCTAGAAAAAACTGATTCTTCTGTAAAATTATTGAAAATACTGACATTTCAAGATTTCTATGAAGTACTGTGTAGAAGTTTTTTAAGAATGTCTGAAAGTTGTACACGTATAGTTATTGTATTTGATTTGTATGATCAGAAAAGCATATAGCACTTTGAACGACTTAGAAGGAAAAAGGTTGTTCCAATTGATATAGTCCTAAATAGCCCAAATACACCAGTTCCAGTAAATATGGATGCATTCTGGGGTCAAGCAGCAACAAGAACTAGAACATGTTTCAGCAATCATTCATCAACTTTTTAAAACAGCAAAGCGTTGAACAAAAAACAGTATACTTAGGAGGATGCCACAAGGAAGGACCAAACAAGTGTATTAAACTTTAACAGAAGGCTTCAACACTTGTTTCGGCTCTTTACTGTAAATGTGAGGAAGCAGATGACAGAATTATGAAACACATTGACCATGCAGCAAGTTTTGAAAAAATTGAGAGAGTAATAATAGCATCAGTTGATACTGATGTATTAGTTTCTGAAAAGTTCATTGCGTTGTATTAGGATCAGAGTCAAACAATTGTGACTTGGTACGTTTTGAACAATACCATCGGATGAAATGCCTGGATTTTAAACCGTTGTGCCCTCCGTCATCAAGTACGTTGCTTCACATACAGCGTTCGTACCTCCAGTGCCATATGTGGATGAATGTGCTTAGTTATAATGAAAAACTAAGTCCCTTATGCTATGGCTACATGAATGACAATGAAACATTGAAACCTATTATAACTTCTGAAATTGTGCGTCCAACTGAACTTGTATTGCCATGTATACTTGCCATAAATGTGCCCGGGCCAATATATGCCCTTGTAGAGTTGGATGTTTAATATGCTGTTTTTTTTTGTAAATGTTCTCTAAAAAATTATGTCAGAATGTAACATAATTGCTATGTGTACATTGCAATGAGTCATATCTGGTTATTACCATATTTTAGGCAATTTCAACTGCTTATATCATTCCGTATGCTAGATACACCTTTTTTGGCACTACCATTTGATTCAGAATACTCAAAAACATACAAAATGACATATCACACGATCATACTTTGATATTTAAATATTTCATATTTCAACAATGGAACAAAACAAAATGGCGGCCATATCATAATAATGACCATGAGTCAGATCATGTGACCAATTTTTTTTAAACATGTATATGTGTCTTATCACAATGCAAAAGAGAAATCTCGAGCACATCGAAATGCATACAGAAAATTCACAGCTGCTAGACTATAAAAGCTCTTATAAACAATATGTCCATCCGCCTTCCGTCACTGCCATCATCTGAACTACAAATACTACAGACAAGGTGATGCGTCAAAACATTCAGCGCTAAAGACTGAACAGAGAAAAAAATTATCACAAAAAAAAACCCGAATTCGAAGTACTTCAATAATAAGAAAAACTACAACATTTAATACTCATTTAAAAAGCGTAAGAACTCATGCTCCTTTTTTTACTGTTATTACTGATCGGCACATATATTGTAGATAGTTGGTCAAATGGTTTGTTATGATCAATTTTAAGGATGGGACAGACCCGCAAGGCAAGTCAAATTTGAGTTCAAGGGATTATTTCCCGCAATTTACTTCTTTTCTCTTTCCAAAATCACTTGGTTGAAGTTTTTTACAGCACTACATAAGTTTTCATGGAATAACTTCGGAAATCAAGAAAGTTTTTAAATCTCATCTAACCAGCATGAAACATTGTTCTTTTATCTCTTACCTACACATTACAACAGCCTCTGCTACGAAAACCCAGGAATTTAAAAAACATACGAGAAGAAGATTTAACGAAAGTCTAAAATTTTTTTTAAACTTTCACAGGTATAGTACTATAGTAGTAGTTTTAAAAGTATCTAACTGACTTGTTAGTAAGGTCAGCTGACCAGTTAGTTTATCAGCAAATTATATTAAACTTTTTACATCATCTTATTTAACAATAACATTTATACATTAAGCTTTCTTTCCTTTAAAAAAAATAGAAATTTTCTATTTTACTTTATGTTCAATTCTTAACATTAACGACTTTATAATTTCGTTGGATTCTAACGTCATCTTCAGCACAAATATGAGACATTTTAATGTTTTTCATACGACATTAGAAAAGAACATTTGCTCAAAAAAAGAATCTTAATTTCTGCCATCGTTGGAATACTTTGAGAGAGAATATTTGTATTAGGGGAGGAAGAGGGGAGGGGGCGGGAACTACCTCACCCGTGAAAACTTTATTCCACGCGTCACAGACTTTATCACCCCACGAAAAAAATCTTTTGATGTCATTTTATGTTCCACACACGCAATGGAATTTAATAATTTTTTATTCTTTTTTAAAACTATCGTCTGTATTTCCTTATTTTAACACCCCTCTTCGGTGAATAAAAGGCGATGAGGGGAAAAAATGATTAGGAAACAGAAGCTCCAAGCAAAAAAAAAAAAAAAGAGAACTTTAAAAATATTCTTTTTTTTTATTAAAATAAAAAGTCTTTAGTTTTTCCTTTCCGACGCAGGGGAAGTACAACTCAGCCCGAGGGGGAAAAAAGTCATCATCATCACCATCGAACGAAGAATTAGCGAATCGAATTCGAACAAAGCGTCATTTGTAAAGAAGGCGAAAAGGGTTTTTGCAAATGACAGTTAACAACTCATGGTCGTTTGACTTTACGACCCTTCCTTGTCTTTTGCTCAAGTAGTGGTTGATGACTTACAACTGAAGTGATCTATGACCAAATGACGCTAATCTAGTATTGGTATATCGACTTGGAACTTAGAAGAACTGCATTAGAGAGGTGGAAAAAATAGCGCAGGGTAAAGATTCTTTTTTTTAAATTTGTTTTTTCACCACCTCATCAAGTCGGGAAAGATTTTTTTTTAATATTATCTTCTTTGTATATAATTTTTTCTTAAAAAAATGGCGGAAAAGTTCTTCGATATCAATTTGTTCTTTGATTAAATGGAATTAATTTCGTTCGGTAATTTTGTCATCCATCACGCGATGTTTATCAGCATTCCGTTTTGTGATGGTAGCGGCTCAATCAGTGGAGGAAGTTATTGCTAATACGGGGTATTACCACATTCAAACAAACATTCACTCGAATTGATTATCATCCTATCTTTTTCTTTGTTTTAATTTGCCTCGGTTATTAACTGGTCAAAGTAACTCTGAGTTAAAGTATAGAGTAGATACTCTTTTGTTTTTCGATATACTTCTTTATTTGTCACAAATAAAATACTTAGAAAGTTTTTTTTTCATTTTACAAATAAAATTATATCAGTTGAAAATGATTTATTCGAAAAATATAAAATCGTTTTTTTTGTTTTCTTCGGGAAGTTATGATATTTTTATGTTGAATAAACATTAAATAATTTTGAGATTAAAAAAACTTGTCGTTTGCATAAAAACGTGAATTTTAAAAATAAATATGCAGTCCTATAATAGAAATTCTGGTCATACATTACCAGAGTACCTTTGAAAAAAAGCAGATATTCATATTTCATGCATAGATAGTTAAATATTTAATGTTTTTCCATGATATTAACAATTTTTTTTTTATCGCTACCGAATGCAATATAAATAAAAATAATAATAAAAACACTGCTTGAGAGTTGTAAAAGAGTTTGAGCTTCCTCTATTAAGGGGTCATAGGAGTCTTAAAAATGTGCAAAGAAGGTACTACAAAGCATAGTTTTGGGATTAGGCTTGCGCTGCAAATTTTGAGGTCAAAATTGAAAAAAATGACCACGAAAATGACTTTAAAACTGTACAAATATGTACAAACAAAGACTTATACCGTAAATTCTCAGCTCAATATTAATTAGAAATTATTTTAAGAATTTTTTTCTAAAAAAAATTAATAAAAATTTTAGAATTTTGATTTAAAAATTTTAACAAATAATTTCTTATTGAAATTGAGCTGAGAATTTAGGTATAAGTCTTTGTACATATTTGTACAATATAATGTCATTTTCTTGGTCATATTTTCAATTTTGCCCTCAAAATTTGCCGCGCAAGCCTAATCCCAATGTGTTCAAATAGCTTTATGTTTAATATTATTTATTTTAGATTTGGCTAAAGTTTCATAAATTTTAAAATTTGTTTTATATTAAATAAATCCTTAGAGAATTACATATAAAAAAATTATACTTGCATATTGAGTAGTTAAAAAATGACATGAAAGATCAAACTGTGCTTTGTAGTACCTTTTTTGCACATTTTTAAGACTCCTATGACCCCTTAAAGGATGATTGAAAACAACAAAACAAATAAATGTGTTAAAAATATTAACAAGGTGATATATTATTGCGAAAATCATCAACAAATTGGAAGAGGGTGTCGGAGCAGGAGTTATTAGAGCGGGGAAAATGTTAGTTATTAAACACTAAGAGTTATTATAAAGAACAACGAGTGTTATATGAATTTCCTTTTCAATTTTCCTTACATAGTGTGCTAAAATTAAAATAGAAACGAAAAAAAACTTTGCTTGAATTTTATCTTATCGCTTGGCAAGTAGTTAAGTAAGAAGATATTATCCAGTTCGTTTGTTTTAGGTGACGTATTTCCTTCCAGCTTTTCCTTCGATCCGGGGCTCCGATTAGTGCTCTGTTCTCTCGTTGTATTAATTCACCAATAGAGGCTCGAGAAAGAATTTATTTTCATTCAACATTTCTATTTCGAAATTATTATTATTTTTAAAAAAATTGAAAATAACAAGCGAACTATGTCTGACACTGAATTAAGTTTTGAGGATTATCAATCCATTCCATACACAACCATAGAGATTCAAAAATCCTTTTTTCAATAATCTGTTAATTAAAACAAATAATCATCAACTTGAAGTGTTTGTTTACATTGCACATTAATGGTTTGTTTACTCAAAATAATCGAACACAATACTCCAAACCCAAACCTAAAATTATTCAGAACGACAATCCAAATTAAGACATAATTAAGTAGAAAACGCACTGCTAATTTATTCTGCAATCTCCGACCATTACGCAGAAGTTAATCACCCATTGCCACCGATTTCCAATAACATAGTTTGTACATTTGGACGACACTAATTATACAACTCAACCCAACTCGCTCTAAACAAAATAAATTAGCTATCGACCAATCACTGTTTGCCATTCTGGCTAACCGGAAAGGACAATCCATCTGGACTTAATGACCGATTTGAACAAAGAGCCGCTCTATTATTGGCTCTCAGAAAGCTAGATCTAGTTGTTTGATAGAAATGTAACCAACATGGCATCAATACATGCATATCCTCGCGGACCGTTCTTAGCAGATACGAGACACTGTGTCAATGTAACCGTAAAAATTTTCCACTTGACACAGAACTGTTTTTTTTTTAACTTAAAATTTTCTTGTTGAAATTTTAATTTTTATTGAGCCACCCTTCAATTTTGTTTAACTAAATTTGTAAATGAGGTCGTGAAAAACAAATTTTATAATGTAGTTTATTCGTACTTCTTTTTATTATTTTGAGTATGCGTGAGGTGTGAAAGCACCCCTCGCAAAAGGCATACCTGTGAAACTACTCTGAGGGATGTAGATGTAGCCATGTGAAGGTTTTCTCATGTTCACAACAGACAACATTTAATAATATACAAAGATACAATCTATTTTTTTTTAAAGAAAAGCTCAGATTAATATTTTCCTATGTTCAATGTAGAATATGCATCTAAAGTTTTAAGAAGTATTCTGTGAATGAGGGAGTTCGTCATTTTTTGAAAAAATATATATTTTTTAAATCGCATCAGAATATTGGGAAATTCCTATAAATCCAAAATATTTTTTTTTTCATTTTGAGCAATATTTACTTAATTAAAGCGACTCAAAGTTAGCGGTCTCGAAAGCCCACGAAAAACAATGAACTGCTGATGACGTAGTACTTTTTCTTCCAACAACAAGTAATCGAAAATCTAAGTAATTATGGATTTCCTCATTGTGCGCAGCAGTTACCTAGTTCTAGTATGTCGTGGATATAATCTAATGCAATTTTTTTTTGCAATTATTAATACTTTGCCAAATTTATAGACATCTAGCTGTAGTACTTCCCAGTAAAACAATCTTTTCTATTCCTATATGTCACTATACTCTAGCCTACCTACAATGAAATTCTTATTAACAAACCTTTTAAACCAAAGCGAATGTACAGTCACTTACAATTGTGTCAAAGGAATATCTTTAATAGCAGTGATTAACACAGAAGCCAATCACAGAGCTCCATACATAATTACTTCTGAATGAGCGAGTTTTAAATTCCGATAACTCCTTCCCTCGTTTGGAAGATATCATTTATCAAGTCAATGGCTTTTCCTTCATGTTGAGGGGGTGGGGGAAGGGAAGTAAAGATAACAATAGAATTCGGATTGAGATTGATAAAAAAACGATGGCGACATTTTGATTTATTGGAACGTGTCACAAGTAAGGGTTGTTAGTACTGACACTTTGTGTTTCATCTTCGAATTTTTCTTTTAGTTTTCTCACCAGCAGACGATTTTTATTTTGCACGTTCGGTTTTCCACCTGCGCGAACAACAGCGCCCTCACGTGGTCATAAAAAATAAAGACTGACATAGAAACTCGTTAAGAGAATTTTTTTGTCATTATTATTTATTTAGAACAATGATGATGATGGTAATGATTTTATTCATTCGCTTCAAAAAAGGAAAGGAATATTTTTATTTTTAATTTCTATGTCATTTATGTAGCCCCCCCCCCCCCTTTTCCCCCTCCCCACTACAGACCATTAGCAGTTGTCATTTGATTCTTAATATGACTGAAATGGGGTGGGGGGAGTTTTTTTAACGGTTGACAGTTAAGAAATTAATGAATGTCAAACTCTTTCAGTAATGTATTCTTGATGGAATCCGATAGAAGTCAGCAGCTCATTAATTAGAATAATTAATGACGTGATAATGATGTTTTGTTAATCTCTTTCTTACAGTTTATTAGACACGGTGATGTTTTTATAGTGCTGCAATCAACACGAAAATATTATCATTAATTATGATGCGTTCGGCTTCAGTGGTTTGTGGTATTGGGTTGCTATAAATATATGTTAATTGCTAGTCATTTTTTTTAAAATATGTAATATTTTACCACAACAATTCAATAAAATTCATGTTTAATGTTTGGATTTTTGTAATAAGCCGAAACTTCAATAGGGACTTCATTATTTTCAGATTGTTATTTTCATGGTTGAACAGGGCTAGTTTTCCCCGTTTTTTTTTTATTATTTTTATTATTTTTTGAAGACGCAACTACTATATAAAAAAGTAAATATACTTTCTCCACTACTTCTGGAAAAAGTGCTTTTTATACTTTGTATATTTTCTCAAACTGCCAAAATTGCTTAGGGCAAATTTTCTAACTATTCTTACAAATATTTACCACACTTAAATTTTTTATTTTCTAGTATATTTTATTGCCAACTAAAATAACCCAACTATACCCAGAAAATGAGTGAAAATTGTAAAAAAAAAGTCAAGTTTCATTGTACTAAAAGTTAAATTAAAAATTTTTCAATGAAAGTCATTATCATCTGGATTACTATATGAACTGAAACTGTCATGTGCTGCTTCAATGTTTTTTTTTTGCGTTAAGACAGTGAGAACAGAGCGAGTTGAACTTAGACTGAACAAAACTTGAAACTTTAAAATTTAATTACTGAAAACTTATTCGGAATTTGAGTAACGCTCGTTTTTTTCTTTACTTTATTTCAAAAGAAAAACAGACTTCAATAACCTATGTTTTTGGCTTAGTGCTTAAACTTTTATGTAAAACGAAAAAAAATTTCTTTGACAAAATGTATTTCAAAAACAACACTAATTTTACTCACTAAGTGCCAACAGTCACATTCAACAACACAAATTCATCACACTAAGTGTCAATAGTTATAGATCGGTCAACTCAATATCTTTTATCTTATGACCGTAAAAAAAACAGCGTTGGCAGTGACAGTAAATATTTATAATGCAAGGAGAGACACTGTTATTTCTAAGCAAGCATACAAAAAATAATAAAAAATCTTAAAAGGTTTTCTTTTTACATCACGAGAAGATGTAAAGAACCATGTATATATAAAAGTTTTAATTAAAATCAATTTTTTTTACACAACAGAAATGAATTTATGCATAACAGGTTATTCGGTATAAATTCTGTGAATAAAGAGATGAATATAGCAACTATAGTAATTTTTAGTCATATATATTTCATCTAAAAAAACTATTATGACGAACTAAACTTCCAAGCTCATATTTTACAATGTTTTGAAGACCTATTTGCTTCATGGAATCATTTGATGAAAGAAAAAACAACATCACCGTAGAATCCAACTCTGAACTAAAGAAGGAAAAAAATCATACTAACTAAAGAAGGAAAAAAAACTACATCCTATTCATTGATAAACACTTGTCTATCCCCAAAAACTGTGCATAAATAAAATCACCCAATTTCGAAGTGAGACTTTCCATCTTAAAACGTGCCAGAGAAAAACCAAACTATCCCATAAAGAGTCTATGCAATTCTTTATAAAGTTCTCGTTTAACTCTTTTCGCCAAGGCCCATCATTCAAACGGTGCCTTAAAAATTACACACATTTAAGCGAGTGTTTTCCCCGACATACTCAGATCTGCGCCAAATATATATTTCACGAGGCGTTTCGCCACGGTTTTCAAAGCACCTCGACAACAAAAGGGCCGTGGCGTTTGGACACCTCGCCTCTCTGAAAATAATGAAGACATAAAAATCGGTGATGAAAAAAAAAAGACCCAGCTACAAACTCTGTGGGTTGTTCGGATAGGGCTATTATATTTGGCGATTTGTGGCAAGTAAAACCTTACTAGATAGTTATTAGGGGAGAGTGGGGGCTAATGGGACAAGGGGCTTAAAGCGGGGGAAATATACTTTTTTTTACAAATATTTCTAGATTGCCGCCCCGGTGGCGCAATCGTTAGGACTCTAGCCTTTGGAGCTGCTGGGGGTCGGGTTCGAATCCCGGTCAGGCATGGATGTTTGTGACCGTCAATAAATGTTGTTATTTGTCTATGTGTTATTCCTTTCTTTGTGACTGTAAAAATTCTTTCTGTGTCTGTCTTACTGACGGGGAAAGCTTATAAGCGGTTCTCTGAACATGCACACAAGCTGGAATATATATGTACCACATACCATACTATTTCTACACTGCAACATTGTAACAGTTAGGATTCACGTTTTAATAACCAAAGATCAGTCATTAATAGCAGGTGTGGAAGTGGAGAGGAATATATGGTAAGTATGTTTAATTTTCACTTACACCAAAGAAACATTTAACCATTTATTAATAATCACCAAAAAGAGAAATTCGGGATCGGTGTGATTTTTTTTCAAATTCTCAATTTAAAACATTGGGATGCGTTGTAATAATTTTTTTAAAATTATTAGTCAAATATTAATTTGTCGAATTTTTAATTAATTTTAAGAATTGGCAAGATAAAAATATTTTCCACAGTGGCAACCCTAAATTTAACTTGAGTTTTCGAAGTAAATCCTCACGACGTTCTTTTTTTGCAACTTTGTAACCTTCAAAAAACTATATATATTTTTATTCCACAAAATGCCCGAACGATAAATCTTTTGGCAGGCGAGAATAATTCTATTTTTATTGTTCTCTTATTATTCAAAGTTGATACTCCATTCCTTTCGTTCTATTTATCACCTCGAACAGTGGCGGTGAACTTCAAGCAAAGATCTGGCAACTTTTAATCTGAACACAAAGGATGACGGAAAATTTATTTCCGAGGATTAGTAGAGGCGGATGGCAACAAGAACATACATTTTATCCATTGCTGCGATTTTAACATTTATGTTCTTTCAGGGAAGCAGTCGAAGAAATAATTTTTTAAAAATGATTTCTATATACAATATTAAAGTAGTATACTCCGTTCGTAAACCTGCTCGAATGAACCCTTTATTTTTTGGTGTCGATAAATGAGCACCAAGTTTGTGTGGTATGTTAATTTAGGGTCCCCTAGAGGGACTTGAACAATCGCTATAGAAAGTAGCCCCACCAAAGACCTTAAATTATTGTATTTAAACAGATTTGAAAATTAAATTGACTTCCAGATTGAACTCATTCAAAGATAAGTTATATATTCTCAAAGATAATAGTAACATTTAGTAACATTTAAGATAATTAAAATCAAGTAAGCTTACACTATTGAAATCCAGAAAGCGCTTTCTTAAGCCCTTGATTAATATCGGGGTGGAATCAAATAACACTTTACTCGATAACAATTTTTTTTAGCTTCAAATGTTTCTAGTTGTGGGTTGTCCGCAGCCCCGGTGGCTCAATCATTGGCATGCTGGCCTTTGGAACTGTTGGGGTCGGGTTCGAATCCCGGTCAGGCATGGATGTCTGTGACCGTCATAAATGTCGTTATTTGTCTATGTGTTGGTGTCGTCCTTTTTTGTGCGTCTCTTGTGATTGTATCTTCTGGCGAGCTGGGTAATGGGCTATAAAGCCTACACTTCCCCCTTCTAATGGGCGCAATCACGCTTTGCTACTATCCATTGTTTGTTGCTACTATCCATTATACTGTATGTACTACTTTAAACTATCCCTTTTTTTGTTGTAGACTATCCTGTATTAATATAACTACTTGCGAAAAGTATCAGCCGATTGCTACAAATACCTAAGAATTTAAGGAAACTGTTAGAAATTTAAAAACAGAGAAATAAAACACAAAGCATGTGGATAGGCTAAACAACGGTTGCTGTGCTTTTAGATAATAAAAGTTAAACTTTGGTAGAATAGAAAGAGTAGTTATAGTTGATTTTTAGAAAAGCTAGTTTAAAATGGGGAAAAAAGGTTGTTTTGTTTTTAGCATCCCCATTAAAATGTCTGTATACTTTATATCTCTGTCTCAGTTCGGCCATTTTTGAGCATTTATTGTGGCGAATTTCACAAAAATACATAAGTTAAAAAAAAAAAAAGAATAGTCATGAACATTTGCAAGCGATTCTTTGTTATGCTTTTTAAGAAAGTCTAGTAAAATAAAACAGATTGTTTTTTGTGGTTTACTTTGTGCATTGGGTTTTACTCCAATGAATGCACAATCAAAATTTGATAAAACGTGCCGAAGTATTTAACTTGAAAGAAAGCTTTGTATTAAAATGATTTCGGTCATAAATTATTTAAATAAAGTTTTCCTTGGAGTTCTTTTAGAGGTTATGTCTTCATCATAAAAAGATAGTTACAAATAAACATAGAAAACCCATCAAAATATTGATATTTTTTTATTATTCTACTGTATATGTATATAATAATGAATAATTCCAGAACATTCATGTAAATTTTAAGGTCGTATTAAAAAAAATGTTTTTAAAGATAATAGTAACAAAATTGGAAATTTTTTTTGAAACTCAATTTGCAAATAATAATGTTTCTATTAAACAATCTATCACAAAAATAGTTGAATCCCGAATCGTAAAAAGACTGTTACAAATAAAAAAAAACATCAAAATATTAATATTTTTTAATTATTCTACTGCATTTGTATAAAATAAAGAATAATTTCAGAAAATTCATATAAATTCCAAGGTAGGTTTTTTTTAAAAAATGTTTTTAAAGATAATAGTAAATATATTTGATATTTTTTTTTAAATTCTATTTACAAATAATAATGTTTCTGTGAAATATAACATCTATCAAAAATAGCTAAATCCCGAACCCAATCTGTACTACAGCACGCATAAAATAAAAGGCTCCACAAATCTCTACAGCCGCTTCTCTATATAAGCCCAGAATACCCACTATTTCCCTGTTCTAACCTCTTATCCTAGCGGTCAATACAAAACATTTGCGAATTTAGGGACCAAAGAAAAGAATATCCTCTGACCAAAAAAAGGAAAATGACCCCTCTGATATGTTCTTTTATTTTGTTGTTGCCGACGAGAAGTTGTTCTAAAACACCACTTGAGAACAATCGGGTCGAAGATTCGTCCGGTAGTGTTGGAGAAATATTCTCCCGGATTGGGAGTGTCCGATAACGTCCGGCTAACGGGGCCCTCTAGGTTTGCTGGAGTGGCGACATCTTGGCGATTATTTGCGCTGACCAGAATCCCAGGTATTACGTTTTTTTTAAATTAAAGATGGTAGTAACATTAAAAAAAATAACAGTATTTATTCATTATATTCTAAAGGGTCATGTATTTAATGTCCGCATGTTCGCTTTTCCGTTAATGTATCCATCTCTACTTTACATTACTTTATAAGACGATACGCTGCAATTTCGATTCTAACAGTTAGATTTTGAAAATTATTTTTTATAAAGATAACAAAGATAAATCAAATACCCATTTTCAAATATAAAGATAGATCAAATACCCATTTTTTTTACCTTGTGTCCGTCTCTTCGTTTATTTGTTCAATGTTCAACAACCCAACTTAAATTGAAATTTTTAATCTGCCCTTAATCTTTGACAGTATTTAGTAGCTGCCCTTTAAATATACCATTTTAATTATTTAACCTCAGCTAGCAAATAACTGCATAACAATCTGCTTATAAATACCATAAGACTTTCAATGAGCATTAAATTAATCTGCAAGTCGTCTATTGCAGTTTTTTTTCAATATTTCTTGTTTCCTTTTGTATCGATCTTAAGATATAAAACTTTGAATCCACCTATGTTTGGCGTGGACTGTAAATCAGACTCAGGTGTTTCTCACGTAACGAGCTACTCTGAAGCGCAATCTCGCCAAATCCATTCGACCATCCACCGCACACAAAAAACAACAAGCCATCTCCAACAATCCAATAGATACACAACAAACGCCGAATGACCACTCGTCCAAAGAGGAGCCATCACCCCTCCCACCCTCCTATCACCCCCTGCCTATTTCCAGCCTTAACACAGCCAAAGGGAGTGGGGGTGGAAAGAGATCAAGCAAAAATAGGGGCCATCCATCGCCTTGCCCATAGAGCTAAGAAAGACAGGAGGGAACATTCCCTATTCCCGCCCATAGTCTCGCTTGAAGTAACTGTACGGGAGTGGCGGCCATGTTGGATCAACCAAAAAGAACGGCGAGAGTGTGGGGTAGCAATGTGAGGGAAAGCAATTTTTCGCATTTCGCACTTTTCTTTCAAATTGACAATAAACTCACTGGTACTTCTTGTATAATATGGACTTAAACCTTTTAATCCCTAAAAAAAGTATTTGACACAGTGTTAAATAATTATAATTTTAATCAAAAGATAAATAAAAGTTTTGGTATTTGATACTAAAAGTTTAATTTTTTAAAATTTAATTTTTATTTAATTCTTAATTACTAATAGTTTTGGTACACAAGATTGTTTGTAAAAACACGATTATTTTTCGTTTAATTTTTTAAACACAAGCTTTTTCTTTTTAATTTTAAAATTACCTTTCTATATAAAAATAGTTGAATTCTTTTTTAAATAAAAAATTTCACATTTCAATTTTTGAAAGAAATTTTTTTCTAGAAACTTTACTCATTACAATTGTATTATTTTAATGAAAAAGCTAATTAAAAGGTTTTGTTAGTATAAATAAATAGAAACAATTTTATAATATAAAATTAAAGCCTCAACATTTAAAATTGATAAATAAGGTATTCTTTGTTCAGACACAAATAAACAATTTTATTTTTCTGTTGTTAAACAAATTTTTATTATTATATCATACAAATAAATTGATTTTGTGTAAATAACAATTTGTACATTGAAATTGTATTATTTAAATGAAAAAGATAATTTAGTTTTTTTATAAATATAAATAATTATAAAACCATTTTATAACAAAAATGTAAAACCACAACAAATTTTAAAAAAATGAGAGAGTATTCTTTATTCAGACAAATGTAAACAATTATATTATTTTTCGGTATTAACTAACGGCCACTGAACTTGGAACGCTTGACTACAAAGCGACATACATTGGCTCGGACAAAATTTACATTTTTGACCATAGAGGCATAAGATAAATAATCAATGTGCATTTAAATACCGCAATGAGCATAATGATAAAAAATGCTATTCATGTAACATTAGTGTTGATATCAACATGCAAAATTGTCGATCTAATAATTCTAAATAGTCCATATAACCACAAGGCAAATACATGTACATTAAGATTAAGTGAAACACACAAAATAGCATTTTTGAGATTTGATTGTACAAACGCTTTTGATCTAAAATGTAAACATAGCAAGCTAATTTAAACATTCTCATTCACAGTATACATAAGTTAGTGTTAATATATATACAAAACATTTTTTTTTTGAATTGCTAGAATACTGAAGTTGTTTTGATTATGTAAAACATAAGAAATAAACTGCACACAAAATGAGAATAGTAAGTTATGAATGAAAAGGAAAGAAAGAAAAGAAAATGTCAGTTCAAGAAAATGTCATGCAACGTCAACAAAGATTGAAAACTTTGCTAAATTTACGATTGTTATCTAGAAAAGTTACACAAAATTTTTTTAAAAATCATAATTTAAAACTCAGTAATAATGCTAATAAATAATCAAAGAAGTCAGGGGCAAATGTCTATTCTTAACAATCACAATACAAAATTTCGTTTTAGGAATATAAAAGCAGACTACCTATACTCCGAGAAACCTCTTTGAAAACATGTTGAAGAAAGAATAACTAAAAATATCTCTATATTTGTGTCTGAATCAAAATTATTTCTAAATAATATGTTACATTTCAGCAGCGAATCAAAGAAGTGATCAGACAGTATCGCGATATGGAATGTTTTGCTTGTGGTTGATCCAATATGGCGTACCGGTTACAGTGATAGCTTCAGAAACTTGGGCCAATTGATCTCTCCTTCTTATTTCACCTCTATGGCCTTGCCCCGTAATTTGGCGCCAATAGGATCGACCTCTCGCTCTTCTTCATGTCTCCCCTCAAACAAGCGATCAACGACAGGAATCATGGGGGGTTGCTGCATCGCCAACTACATCAGAGGCAGAAAGAAATCGCCAAGAACATTATGATCGTGATGAGCATATAACTTCCCTATAAATCTTAAGACAATTTATTTGTTCATAAGTATATTTCCCTACCAAATATTTGAAGAATGTCTACAAAATTATAACCAAAATAAGAACCAAATGAAAGAGAAATGCAATAATTTAAAAAATAAAGACTTCATAAAAAATATCTAGGATCGAATCACCTCTATAGTTTTTTCATACATTCTAATAAATAAAAAGTAGTAAATAAAGTAAGTGCAACCTATAATCCTTTAAGACCCCGTCAGATGGCACTGATTTAAGTTAATGACATTAAATTTTAAGAGTTTTGTCGAAAAAGTTGCATTAAACAGCTTAATTTTCAGCAATTCTTAAAAAAACCGAGTCATTTTTTACACAAATAACGAATGGTAGAAGTGCTGCTTCGGAACCGATATTTTTGAACAGCTTGAGCATTCTCTTTAATACCCGCAAGATCGTGATAGCTCGGTCGAAAAGGGATATATCTTAAAGAAAGTAACAATTGATAATGAAGTTTACCTGTCGTGGGCAGGTAAACTGCAGTGTGGACCTTTTATATCTTAAAAAATAAGTCTTTTAATATAATCTCTTTTTTTTTTAAATTTTTAAATACTCAAATAATGGCTAAAAATATTGCTATAGATACTGCATAATTTATCAGCCAACGGCATAATGGGCAGTAAACTGCAATAGGGCTATGAGTTTAAATTTTTCAAAAAATATTCATTTTTATTGGGAATTAAGATAATATTTTTGTTGCTGCTTCTATGGTTGAAAGCTTCTGACCTTTCATATCTAGCTACTGAGAAAAAATGTAGCCAAATAGCGCCACGTATTTTAGAATCATGTTTATAACAGGATAATAGATAATTGGATTTTTCTGTTTATGTCATTTATTATTGCAAGAATAAAAGAAAGTAGGCTCCTTAAAAAAATTCTTAAAGAAGTCCTATCACTTTGCAGTTAACTGTTACATCACAGTGTATTGTTAAGAACAAGTTGGTGCATTCGTGACGCGGAGAGTCACATGTAAATCTTACTCAAATAACGTTTGAAAAATTGTAGATGGTAGAAAGATGTTACATAAATTCTTACACATTTGTTAAAATTTTCAACACAAAAATTCGCCAGATCGGCGATGAGCAGTCTGATTCCGGCAACCCCCTCTAATACCAGGCAAAAGCCCCCTCCCCTTTCCGATCTTGATCATAGTGATTTAGCCGCGACTGATCTCTGCATCTGACTGCACTAAAGGGGTCTACGGATACATATGCCCTGAATAATAATAATAATGACCCCCCTGGCTACTATTTCCATTGATTTCTTTCATACGTGTGATTTTCGGATTATGCAGCAGCATAAATGATGATGCATTGCTTGGTGCGGATCGGTAGTGGACGTAAATATGTGCCCGAAAATAACGGTGCAGAGCCATCCTGGCGTTATGTCCGTTTTGTATGTTGTAGTGGGGATGACTGTTTTTGTATTATTTGAAATAATGGCCAGAAGTTTTTATTTATAGTTGAGTCTGACAAAAAAAAAGCTTATCATATCTTGCTTTAGTCTTATCATGGGTAATCCCTTTTTTAGTGCAATTTTTTTAAAAAGCGAATGTTACATTTTAAAATAAAATGTCCTTAAATAAATCAATATCTAACATTTATTTAAAATTTTGTTTAAGTAATTGTCACTGAAAAGATTTTTTTGTTACATATTTTAAGAAAGTTAGGAAAGAAAAGAAATGTATAGTTGATTTTTAAAAAAATATATTATTTATCAGATGCAGTAAGCCTTGATATTTTTTTTACAATGATTATTTTGCATACGCATGATTTTGGAATAATACAGTTGCATAAATTAGCATTATAGCTACAACCATATTACCTACGTTCAGAACTTGTGTTGGGAAAAAAACGGCAAAGAAATTTGACTATCTATGGAATTGAGAAATGAGGTAATAGAACAATCCTAATTATAAAATAATTTGTGCGAAACTAAATACAAATGGATCTGCAAAACCCGTTTTTCTTATGTAGGACATTTAAGGTTGCAAAACACACCTGCAGGGGTGTTTTTTACTTTCTGTGAAAAATGACATCTTTAAAACCCGTTTTTCTTATATCAAATACATAAGGTGGCAAAGCAAATCTACAGGGGTTAAATATTTTTCTCTGTGTAAAAATTAGGTAGATTTATAAAACTCGTTTTAATGCCATAGCACAAATAAGGGGGGATAACAAATCTATAGGATCTTTTTTTTTTTTGTAAAACAATAAGTAGATCTGTAAAACCCGTTTTTCTACTATAAGACATACAAGGTAGAAAAACAAACACACAGGGGCATATTTTTTTTGTATGAATCTTAGGCATATATCGGCAAAAGCCATTTTATTTTTACCTTAAGAGCATATTTCACTTACATTGGTACTTTTTTTCTATGAGGAAAGAAAATAAGTAGTTGGATGAAATTCGTTTTTTACTACAAGACTTAGAAGTAGCAAAACAAACCTACTGAGGTCAGTTTTCTTTCTTGTGTGAAAAATTAGTAGATCCATGGAACAATGGGAACCAAAACTTAAAGTGGAATATATTAGGTACTTATTTTTAAAGATAGTTCTGATAAAATTATCAGAGCACTTTCAACTTAGTAGTATGTTATAATAATTTGAAAGAAAGGACATAAAAACTAATATTTGTGTTTATGTGTTCATTATTTTTGTTACTATACTATTACATTTTTTAACGTAAAAAATGAAACTTAAAACTTGGATTTCTACGAAATTCATTTCACTGTCAAAGGTTCTACAAAATACCATTGAAACGCATCTGCATAAAACGACGCTGCGAACATGCACAGTTACAGCGAAAGAAAGGACGTCCCAACTTTTCTCGAAAGACGCATAAAGGCGGCAAAAATGATGCGACAGGCAAGTATCTGGCATTGACGAATAGGAAATATTTAGAACGCGCTGGTGAATTGGGGGAACATAAAAAAAAGATTTCCTTCCTCACCTCATTTTTATTGGTTCTTCGACAGATCGTCTGCGCCCATTTTTTCGCTGACTGATGACGACCGAACGGAAGCGAAGAGAGGAAAGGGATTTTTTGAATGATGGCGAAAATTCGCAAATGCCTTTTTCTCCCTTTCTCGGAAGAATGTTTTTTCGAATGCTGGCGAGATGTGAATATGAATAAACTTTGGTCGTTAAAACTTTGTCGAATAGAGGGGGTGTTATTTTCGCATAAGTTACGGTGTTCCACACTCGTGTTTTTGTTCTTTTTGTTTTTTCCCAAACGCGGCAATCATTTCTCCCGCTGCCATGCAGAGATAGGCAGGAAAAACAACTTGCTATTTTGTAATAAGTTTTTGAGAGCATTAAAAACCTAGACTTTAAGAAAAGAATTTTATAAGCTGTTTGTTGCTTAAACATATTTAACGCATTTTTGAATATCGGTCAAGTATAAAGATCAATATCTAAACTGGCATTCAACTAAGCTGGATTACAGGCATCAATATTAAAATAGACTTTAAAGCATGCCAGAGTTATTTGCCACATAAAAAAAATTAGATTTTATTTAATTCAAAATTTAAAAATATATTGCTCTTAAAAAGCAAAGAGTTCTATAGTAGGGTAGAAACTGAACCTGGCAACAGCATCTTGGATCGAGTGGTTAAGATAGCTGCCACCGCTAACAGTCTGCACACAGTACCGGGTGCGAGTTCGATTTCTGCTTTTGCCCTGGGTGTAATTTCTCTTTCTGAGTCCGTCTTACTTGACAAAGTTGTATAAGCGGGTCTCTGATCAAGCACACAAGCCGGAATATATGTATCAACCCTACCCTACCCTCACTTAACCAGGTTTATAAATGAAGAAGTGCAATTTTAATGTGCTAAAGCTCCATAGATCCTAGAAATGGACAGCCGGAAAGCGTACCCCTTAACCTCTCGTAACCTATAAGAAAAATACTTAGAATCTTATTACTCACACAAGAGTTAGTACACTCTTAAAACTAACGAGCGATTTTAACTCAGTCTGAATTAATTTTCACTCCTCCAGTCTAGAAAATGCACTTTCCCGAAAGGAGTGGATCCTTTGTGTGTTAAACCTCCGACAGGATCACTCCAAACGAGTGATTTTAACTCTGTCTGAGTTAATATTCACTTCTTTCCAGTGTCGAAAATGCATTTATCCTACTGGAGTGGATATCACTCGTTTGTTTTAAGAGTGTAGATCCCAGAAATGGACAGCCGGAAAGCGTACCCCTTAACCTCTCGTAACCTATAAGAAAAATACTTAGAATCTTATTACTCACAAGAGTTAGTAAATATCCTAAAAGAGAAAATAACAAAATAGAGGGATAAGCTACTCTTCAAAAATAACGTGCAATCCCATCTCCGCTAGCATGTTACCTCAATCCCAGCCAGAAATGACGAAAGCTTTGAGGAATCCGTACCAGGGCCCCATTTAAAGTTTTGATGCGTTTTTCATAGACTTTTCTATCGCAGGAAGATTGCAGACAGGGAGCCCTGCCAATTGTTTGTAGGCATCCTTAGATTATTCTTCGGGATGCCATTCTTATGGTACAATGATTTTTTTTATACCTAAGAAATTCGAAGATTCTTTTTGGATAACTTGAAGGTTTTGAAATTTTTGACAGATGCTATCAATCATAGCCATGAAAAATAATGATGGGCGTAGAAATGATTTGTGCACGTTAATTACGTCATGTTCAATAAGTCCAATGCTTGATTAGCAACTTGTAAAGATTAGTTTTAACTATAAGCTAGAGGTTAGTCAATTTCTTAAAAATTAAGTTAGGCAACAGTTCTATAAAAATAGTTTTTTTTAGATGTTTATTAATTTAATGAATCGTATACTTATAAACCGTGTGTGACACATAAAAAGTTCTGAAATAACTAAAATAGGCTACTTTCTTGTTATTTTAATACTCATTTAAATTTTATAGTGCGGATTAGCAGACAGACTGACAAAATATAAAAGCTAGCATCTGATGCCTTTACCTTTATAATTTATTGGTTAAAACTGAATGATGCCATACCTTTCTTTAAAAAAAAATGAAAAAAGACCGAAAATAATGTACCAAAAAGGCTTTTAGGGGGGGGGGGGCAAGTTTAAATTAAAATTTTTTTAAACGTCAAATTTAACCATTTTCATATTTTTTTTTCCTCAAATTCAATAATATATATACTTAACCGTTAGTAGTGAGAAATTGAGAGTTCTGGCCCAGCGGAGGGTCGAGGGTCAGACCCTCCGCAATTCTCGTACTGTTGTACGAGGGTATTTTTAGAGATCCACCACCGCCACCTCCGCAATTCTCGTACTGTTGTACGAGGGTATTTTTAGAGAAAGTTTATATTTTTGTGAGTGGCAACGATTTTTCCATACTGTTATACAAGGGTATTTTGGATGACGTCACCACCATGGATATGACGTACTCCTTATGGAATGGGTATGAGTCACCTGATATGACGTAACCGGATATGACGTGAACGGACATGACGTAAAACGATATGAGTCACCACATATGACGCGAGTTGTTTTGGGGTGGTTTTATAAGACGTAATTATAGGATAGGTTTATGCTATATGTAAAGAACAGTTATTAGTAGTTGTTGATTCGAAATATTTTTTATTACAATAGTAAGGGTAGTTTTATATGACGTAGATTATAGGTTTATATGGCGTATTTTTGTAAAGAACAGTTATTAGAAGTTGTTGATTGGAATTTTTTTTTTATTATAATAGTAAGGGAAAGTTTTATGCGACGTAGGCTACTATAGTCTTAAAATATTACTTTTCCTCAAGTACAAATAAGTTTTATAATAAAAAAGTTTTTATTATTTAAGTTTTTATAGTTAAAGTTTATTTTAATTTATCTTAATCCTATTTTCAAAGCAGTCATAAATACACAATTTTTAGAGACATCAACACTAAATTTATGTATTCATGGAATATATACTAACATTTCTTCTAAAGATGTAAACATATTTTTTCACATCATATAAAAATGATAATCATAGTGAAACAATTATTTGATGAGAATCGAGTTCATAAAATATTTACTTCAATTATTTTAGAAATTATATACATCTTAAAAATATAACTTTTTTCCCCCTCATAATCAATTTTTTTTTTATTAATTGTAAAATGAATGTTATAAAACTTATTTTATTCTAACCAGATAACATTTTCCAATAGAGAACTTATAAATTTCGTAATGCTTATTTAACAGATAAAATTTTCTTATAGAAAACTTATAAATTTCGTAATACTTATTTCTAAATAAACACACAAAAATATGAAATAACACATTTTTTTATTTACATACACATATTTCACACAGATAACTTTATACCATAATCAAATTGTTTTGTAAAGAAATCATCAGTAAACAAATGCAATACATTTTTCAACTTTGAAACAACTCGATTCACATTTATTGCCATTAAGGCATCGTCTCCAACACATAAATACAATTCTTCATAGGATAACATCATACACTCATGTTTATATTGCGATGGATTGTCTATTTTACATGCAGCACACTTAAAAAGTCTATGTAAATTGGCTTCCACTTCATCATGTAGAACAGAAATATATTCTTTTTCCAAATCTATATTAGGATCGTTTACAACTGTTTCAACAACATTTTCAACAACATTTTCAAGAATTTTGCTAGGTAGGATCTTATACAATACAGTAGATTTGATAGTTTCATTTATATCTGGTATAATTTCACAGATTTTAACAAGATTGGAGTAATCTACATTTAGAGAAGACGTTTTGAATTTGAACACTTCAAAATGAAATATTTGTTGAAATACTAAGCCACCAGACACACTCATTATCGCAAGTTGGTTGTTACAAATTACACTACTTGACGTATATTTCACATCTACGTTATAAATTTTCTTTTTAAAGTCTAGATAAGTATCTAATGACATTACGATACCTTGCTTGGTAGGGAAGTAGGTTGGTGATTCACTGTTGGCACATGATGTATATTGTCTCATATGAATATACAATTTAGAGTTCAAATTGTGTAGAGACACCATAAATCCAAAACCGAGATCCCATTCTCGCACTGGAACACTTTTCTTAGAATGGAAAGGCGAGGTCACATCAGTAATTGTAGAATTCAAAGTTGGAGCATCTAACGCGATGAAATTGTCATGATTCGTAAAAGAATCTATCGATGCACCAACACTGCTACATACATCAGGGTCTTCGTTCATGTCGATGGGGAGAGGCCCACTAATCTCCTTCAAATTGCAGAGAGGAAATTCCACGAAAGATTTCTTGTTATGAGGCCTAATATAAGGCTTAGTTCGTAAGCGATGCATGACAAAAATATGTAGAGTAACAACAACTCTACAGTCAGTAATGAAATGATTTCCAAAGTTCAGAAACTGAGATAAGAGATATCTTATGTAAACATGTCTATCTTGTTTATCACGTGAAACTCAATTACAAATTCTTATGCAATATGCCATCTGACTATGGCTCATCCTGCTCAAACATGTATTATATTGTTCCACTAATTAATTTCTAACTAAATCCCATTTTTTCTTTAATTAAGGAGTAATTATTCAGTAATTTATTTTCCCACTTTTATAAAAATATTGATTCAAAATCATACATTTATCTGTGAAAGAATCGAATTTTCCATGAGGATTATATACAATTTAGCTGCTGGAGAATAAATTTAATTCACGTTCAGATTTCTTTAAAAATATAGTATATCAAAGTATAATTAATTTTAAAGTGTAATATAATATTAATGCGTCTATTATTTTAAATATTAGAAATTTCTCCCACCCCAGGAATAAAAATAATAGTATATTCATAGAATATTTCAAACAAAATTTTTTAAAACGGTTCGTTATTATATATTCATCCACAAATATAACCATTTTTAAATCAAATAATTTTGTATGCCCCCACAGTAATTATAAATATATTTTTAAAAACTAAAAATATAATATAAACTTGTTATTGTATTCGAGTGGTAAACAGATAAGGCCACACACACCACAATAGGTGTTAAATAATAGTTATTTTGTTTGGACTTTGAATCTAAAGATAACAAAAACCCGTGACAAAGTCACATGTTTTAATTGCAACATATGGAGGTAATCGAATCATATGATCAGATCACAAGACGATCGAACTTTCTAGAAACGATTGCTTATAAGACGGGGGATCATTTCAGAGTTTTAGCTAATCTTTAGTAAAAATAGTGTTAGTTTTAAATTTTTTATGATCCTAAATAACCTTTACTATATACAAACTAGGGTAAACTAAGCTGAACATACAATTCCAAAAAAAAAAAAAACCTAGTCATAATTTCATGTGTGTTATGACTTAATTACATAGTATCCTTTCACAAAAACTTTACTTTCTTTGAACCACTAACGTATGAATCCAGTCTGAAAAAAAAAATCCCTTAGCTGACAACAGGTTAAAGTTTGTTATCTAATCAGTGAATTAACTCTTCTTAACTACAATTATAATTACTTTTAAGCAATTCTTATGAGTAGGTGAAACAGTATCCTTCAGTAAAAACTTTGTATTCATATGCGTGAGGTACAAAAATAGTTCGATAAGAGAAAAAAAAATAGTATTAGCCGATAATGTTCTTATGTACAAAAAGTAACTATTTCACAACTTGAAGTAGACGGTTTATTACGTTTAAGTGTATATCAAATCAGTCGCCTTGGTTACATTTTTTCTGATTTTAAAACTTTCTGTTTAATGTGAATTTTATATTTAAATGTTCTTAAAAGTATAATTTCACCCTGTAATTGTTTGTTATATATCTATTATTGTTAAGACTCAGCATTAACAATTCTACTATGAATATATGTACATAACAAGAAATCATAATATTTGTACTTATAACGATAAGATTGGGGTATTCTACAATGATCTAATGAAGTGCTTAGTTTTATTAGTATCGATGTGAAATGTCAGCTTGATAAAACATCTAAAGACAATAAAAGTTCATACCTCAAGTAGGTAGTAGGCACTTCATGTTATGCGGCTGACCGCATACCATTTGGTGGGTCCTTTGATGGTCAGCTCTTCCTCTATAACTGTCTCGATTTGGGGTTCAACCTCTTTATGGAAGAGGACGAGATCTCCTACAGCTGCTTCGGTAGGGTAGATGGTGTGGGTGTTGAACACATCGGCCACTTTCTCTGCCTTCCGACGCTTGGTACAGTAATGAGGTTGGACTTAGTTATTTTTTTTTTTCATACATGTAGTAGAACATGTATTATTAGTTGACGGATTTTACCAAGATGCTACAAAAAAAAAATTCATATTTCTATAATTCATTGATCTGCATCCCAACACAGACTCAGTCTCACATGTTTGACATGATTGCTTTGAAGAATTATGAAGATTTTTTTTTTGTCTATTTTTTATGTATATAAATAAACTCAAGTCTCATTTTATGAATTTCACACTAACATCATTTTTATAAATTTTCATTTGATTAATAACTATTGTTTACGATAAGTATATGTATGCCTTTTTGTTCGAAATAGGTAAAATAATTTTAGTTTAAAAGTTTGAACTACTTTCTTGTTAATCGAAGTGTAGGTAAGAAAATGATAATAATTATCTTTGTAAGTATTTTTAATTATTTATTACAACAATTTAAAGAAAAAAAATAATAAAAATGTACGATTCAATAAATTTTAAATAGTATAAAGGGCGTTCAGGAAATTTACCGGAATACTCGAAAGGTTTGTATTGTTTGAAGGATGATTCAACCTCATGTGAGAGTGGTAAGATAAGAGATTTCTTTCTCGAGTGACTCGTATAGATAGTCAATGCACGTTTTATTTTTAGCTAGTAATGACTCTATTAGTACACACTACATAACTAACACTACATAACAAGACACTACTAAGTACACACTGCATAACTAACTACATAACTAATATTGACTTTGGTATAAATTCATATGTATTGAATTAAGATTGATATAATATTTTTAGGAATCATCCCTGCTTGCATGCTACTCTTGGTTAAGTCTTCTGAAATTGACATCATCGAATCTGAATTGTCAACCGCACCGTTGGATTTTACAATACTATTAGATATAGTAAGTTTTTTAAAATTGTATAGATTATATGAGATAATAAAATTTCTTCAAATATATGTTCTCGATATTTGAAAATGAAGAACTAGTACAACTAGTTAATTTTGATTACGTTATTTATTTACCTGAAACCAGACATAATTTTTATTTACTTTCTTAATATTCAATCAGTGATCATAATTGTATACTATTTACCGATTAACAAGAAATTATGTCTGACTTGAATAATATTGAACTATTTCATCAGATATTAATTAAATTTAAAAAAAAAAAACACGTACACCTTAATTTTTTTCCTTCTCACACCGTAGTAAAATAATGAAACTTGCATAAATTTTTAGAATATTAATGTAATTTGTGTTATTTCGTAAAGTCTCAAAGTATAAAAAACTGTTTCATAAGGATTTAGAATAGTGATCGTTATGAGTTTGAATCATGAGTTGAATAAATTAAAATGAGGTTAGATATTTTTTCCCCTAAAATTAGTCTTTATTATGTCCAAAAATAATATACTTCGATAATTCTTAACTCTTTAAGGGAATTTTGGAATGTTATCAAATAAAATTAAGGATATATACGAACTATTTTTTAAGCCTTTCACGTATGAATGTAAATTTTTCAGCAAGGATATAGGTTATCGTATGATAATAAAAAGAAGAATTAATATACCATGCACCATAATATTAAGCTAAATTTACTTATTTTTAAAATCCTTTTCATAATAATTGCTTCTATTTTGACAATGGTATTGATGTTTTTACTATGGTTTGCGAACATTAATTATAATTATTCAATAGAAACTTACAAATATCAAAAGAATTTTATCGTCAAACAACTATTTATCAAGAACTGAATATGAAAAAAACTTATAAGAATAAATAATGATGCAAATTAAAGTTGAATTTTTGATTTGTTATTAAGAATCTTCATGTTGGTTAGTTCATTTTTAGGTATTTTTCGAATATGCAATTATATTTTAATTGTCTGTATTTTTTTTTTTTTTTTTTTAGAAATTGTAAAAAAAAAAAAAAAAGCATTTGATGTTTTCTTCAAAGATTATATAGTTTCAGTCATAAATTTAGGGAATTTTAACGGATATGTTAGTTGGTCCTTTAGTTAAACCTGCATTTCTTTGTCACTTTTCTTATATTCTATTATCAAAAGGTATATATTTGTTTGTTAATCAGAATGGTACACATATCAAAAACTGGTAAAGTTTTGGAATCACATGTGTTATTATCATGTAGCTAGTTGGTGATGACAGTTTATAGTAAAGGATATGAATGTCATGTAAATTATACAGAGTAACTCTAAACACTGTAATAAAGTACTTTAATATAAATCAAAACACTTGATTGAAAATACTATGTCGCCACTAACTCCTTAGAAAGTTATATGAACAGAGATAAACAGATTTAAACGTGTTAGTTAGTCACACATTACCCGTTCATTGTGTAGTTTGTAATCTCTGTGATTAAGATATATTCTCTGAACTTTTCAAAACCTTATACTATATATTTTTAAAAATATGAGTCCAACCATACAAACATCATATATATTTAAATACATGTAATCCTATTATAACTACATGATTCATTTATTATTCAGATATATTCATACCATTAATGTTATATCAAAAGACGATAAAATAGAGTTTTACACGTTTCCATACTACTATTTTTATTATTTCAAAGAAGATATCAAACTTTTTAGAGTTTCAATCAAAAATATTGGATAAAACTACTCAATTTCTTACAAAGTTGTTGTTGAACTCCAACCAAAATTTGCACATATGAGCCTATAATCTACGTTGATGTGTCATTTTACATTAAACCATAGGAATTCCTGAATATTTTGAAGTTAACGAGTTCAAAATTGAAAACGCAAGTTATTAATCTATTAGTATATTATAAATCTATTTTAAAAGTAAATTAAATCTAGCATAAAACTTATTGATTTTCTAAAAAAAAAAAAACACTTTATATGAATAGTTTAGAAGAGCATTTTTTTTTTAATGTTGTTAGTTTTGAAGAATTGTACGAATTATAACATGAAGTGCCTACTACCTACTTGAGGTATGAACTTTTATTATGAATTCCACATTTTTGTTAATTATTCCCACCGAGAGTACATTATCAGATAAACTGTTGTAGTATTTATAAGACTATATTAAAAAATCTCATCGATATTTACTTCTTAATAAGCTTTGAAATCCGTAACTGGTTGTAATATTTATCAATAAGAACTATAAAAGGTGTTTTCAAACCCGTTAGAAAGTACTTTTTTTAAAAAATTTCATACAATTTTAACAAAAGATAGTGCAATTTACTTCTTAAATTAACTGTGAAATCACTAAGTTATTGTAATATTTGCTGGAAATTGTTCGTATAATGAACTTAACATCTATTATACGGGTTATTTTTGAGTCAAGTCTTATTTTTAAGTTTGTATTAAAAATAGCTATACATTTTTATGAAAGTTTGCTTAATTAACAAGATAACTCAGCTTCATTCATTATGCATGCCTTAAGCATGCCTTATGCATCAGTATGTCTTAAAATACGTCATATAAAACTATAAATTATCAAAATTAAAAAATAGCTATCAGCAGTGAAAACATTCCAACTCATGTTCAATTGTTATCTGTAATGTATCATGAGACTGTGGATTATTGTCATAAGACGATTCGACTCCTATATCATTGTACTTCAGTATGAAAGCGGACATTGTGTGTGAGAACGGTAAGTGAGGCTTTTATTTAGAAATAATAATTTTTGTATGATTTTATGAATAATCATATTGTATAAATATTTTTTATTTAATACGACACCCCACATTAGAGTAGATTTACAACTTTGTTATCTTTAGATGTTTTATCAAGCTGACATTTCACATCGATACTAATAAAACTAAGCACTTCATTAGATCATTGTAGAATACCCCAATCTTATCGTTATAAGTACAAATATTATGATTTCTTGTTATGTACATATATTCATAGTAGAATTGTTAATGCTGAGTCTTAACAATAATAGATATATAACAAACAATTACAGGGTGAAATTATACTTTTAAGAACATTTAAATATAAAATTCACATTAAACAGAAAGTTTTAAAATCAGAAAAAATGTAACCAAGGCGACTGATTTGATATACACTTAAACGTAATAAACCGTCTACTTCAAGTTGTGAAATAGTTACTTTTTGTACATAAGAACATTATCGGCTAATACTATTTTTTTTTCTCTTATCGAACTATTTTTGTACCTCACGCATATGAATACAAAGTTTTTACTGAAGGATACTGTTTCACCTACTCATAAGAATTGCTTAAAAGTAATTATAATTGTAGTTAAGAAGAGTTAATTCACTGATTAGATAACAAACTTTAACCTGTTGTCAGCTAAGGGATTTTTTTTTTCAGACTGGATTCATACGTTAGTGGTTCAAAGAAAGTAAAGTTTTTGTGAAAGGATACTATGTAATTAAGTCATAACACACATGAAATTATGACTAGGTTTTTTTTTTTTTTGGAATTGTATGTTCAGCTTAGTTTACCCTAGTTTGTATATAGTAAAGGTTATTTAGGATCATAAAAAATTTAAAACTAACACTATTTTTACTAAAGATTAGCTAAAACTCTGAAATGATCCCCGTCTTATAAGCAATCGTTTCTAGAAAGTTCGATCGTCTTGTGATCTGATCATATGATTCGATTACCTCCATATGTTGCAATTAAAACATGTGACTTTGTCACGGGTTTTTGTTATCTTTAGATTCAAAGTCCAAACAAAATAACTATTATTTAACACCTATTGTGGTGTGTGTGGCCTTATCTGTTTACCACTCGAATACAATAACAAGTTTATATTATATTTTTAGTTTTTAAAAATATATTTATAATTACTGTGGGGGCATACAAAATTATTTGATTTAAAAATGGTTATATTTGTGGATGAATATATAATAACGAACCGTTTTAAAAAATTTTGTTTGAAATATTCTATGAATATACTATTATTTTTATTCCTGGGGTGGGAGAAATTTCTAATATTTAAAATAATAGACGCATTAATATTATATTACACTTTAAAATTAATTATACTTTGATATACTATATTTTTAAAGAAATCTGAACGTGAATTAAATTTATTCTCCAGCAGCTAAATTGTATATAATCCTCATGGAAAATTCGATTCTTTCACAGATAAATGTATGATTTTGAATCAATATTTTTATAAAAGTGGGAAAATAAATTACTGAATAATTACTCCTTAATTAAAGAAAAAATGGGATTTAGTTAGAAATTAATTAGTGGAACAATATAATACATGTTTGAGCAGGATGAGCCATAGTCAGATGGCATATTGCATAAGAATTTGTAATTGAGTTTCACGTGATAAACAAGATAGACATGTTTACATAAGATATCTCTTATCTCAGTTTCTGAACTTTGGAAATCATTTCATTACTGACTGTAGAGTTGTTGTTACTCTACATATTTTTGTCATGCATCGCTTACGAACTAAGCCTTATATTAGGCCTCATAACAAGAAATCTTTCGTGGAATTTCCTCTCTGCAATTTGAAGGAGATTAGTGGGCCTCTCCCCATCGACATGAACGAAGACCCTGATGTATGTAGCAGTGTTGGTGCATCGATAGATTCTTTTACGAATCATGACAATTTCATCGCGTTAGATGCTCCAACTTTGAATTCTACAATTACTGATGTGACCTCGCCTTTCCATTCTAAGAAAAGTGTTCCAGTGCGAGAATGGGATCTCGGTTTTGGATTTATGGTGTCTCTACACAATTTGAACTCTAAATTGTATATTCATATGAGACAATATACATCATGTGCCAACAGTGAATCACCAACCTACTTCCCTACCAAGCAAGGTATCGTAATGTCATTAGATACTTATCTAGACTTTAAAAAGAAAATTTATAACGTAGATGTGAAATATACGTCAAGTAGTGTAATTTGTAACAACCAACTTGCGATAATGAGTGTGTCTGGTGGCTTAGTATTTCAACAAATATTTCATTTTGAAGTGTTCAAATTCAAAACGTCTTCTCTAAATGTAGATTACTCCAATCTTGTTAAAATCTGTGAAATTATACCAGATATAAATGAAACTATCAAATCTACTGTATTGTATAAGATCCTACCTAGCAAAATTCTTGAAAATGTTGTTGAAAATGTTGTTGAAACAGTTGTAAACGATCCTAATATAGATTTGGAAAAAGAATATATTTCTGTTCTACATGATGAAGTGGAAGCCAATTTACATAGACTTTTTAAGTGTGCTGCATGTAAAATAGACAATCCATCGCAATATAAACATGAGTGTATGATGTTATCCTATGAAGAATTGTATTTATGTGTTGGAGACGATGCCTTAATGGCAATAAATGTGAATCGAGTTGTTTCAAAGTTGAAAAATGTATTGCATTTGTTTACTGATGATTTCTTTACAAAACAATTTGATTATGGTATAAAGTTATCTGTGTGAAATATGTGTATGTAAATAAAAAAATGTGTTATTTCATATTTTTGTGTGTTTATTTAGAAATAAGTATTACGAAATTTATAAGTTTTCTATAAGAAAATTTTATCTGTTAAATAAGCATTACGAAATTTATAAGTTCTCTATTGGAAAATGTTATCTGGTTAGAATAAAATAAGTTTTATAACATTCATTTTACAATTAATAAAAAAAAAATTGATTATGAGGGGGAAAAAAGTTATATTTTTAAGATGTATATAATTTCTAAAATAATTGAAGTAAATATTTTATGAACTCGATTCTCATCAAATAATTGTTTCACTATGATTATCATTTTTATATGATGTGAAAAAATATGTTTACATCTTTAGAAGAAATGTTAGTATATATTCCATGAATACATAAATTTAGTGTTGATGTCTCTAAAAATTGTGTATTTATGACTGCTTTGAAAATAGGATTAAGATAAATTAAAATAAACTTTAACTATAAAAACTTAAATAATAAAAACTTTTTTATTATAAAACTTATTTGTACTTGAGGAAAAGTAATATTTTAAGACTATAGTAGCCTACGTCGCATAAAACTTTCCCTTACTATTATAATAAAAAAAAAATTCCAATCAACAACTTCTAATAACTGTTCTTTACAAAAATACGCCATATAAACCTATAATCTACGTCATATAAAACTACCCTTACTATTGTAATAAAAAATATTTCGAATCAACAACTACTAATAACTGTTCTTTACATATAGCATAAACCTATCCTATAATTACGTCTTATAAAACCACCCCAAAACAACTCGCGTCATATGTGGTGACTCATATCGTTTTACGTCATGTCCGTTCACGTCATATCCGGTTACGTCATATCAGGTGACTCATACCCATTCCATAAGGAGTACGTCATATCCATGGTGGTGACGTCATCCAAAATACCCTTGTATAACAGTATGGAAAAATCGTTGCCACTCACAAAAATATAAACTTTCTCTAAAAATACCCTCGTACAACAGTACGAGAATTGCGGAGGTGGCGGTGGTGGATCTCTAAAAATACCCTCGTACAACAGTACGAGAATTGCGGAGGGTCTGACCCTCGACCCTCCGCTGGGCCAGAACTCTCAATTTCTCTCTACTACCGTTTGCTTGAAGTTCGGAGAATAATTGTGCAAATCTTTTTGCTCTAAACATGGAAGTGAAACTTAATATCATAGCATCCTTGTTATACTATATCTTTTTTTCTTTCAAAAATTTGTAAATGAAATTTGGAAATAATGCGAACCTTCAAAGAATCCGATCGTGATATATGTTATGATGTTATTACAGACTGATTCATATTACAAAAATAAATTTTCGTTCACGTTTTTATTTTGAATAATTGAAGTTTCTTGTGTTATTCTTGGGAGTGAATGGTGATAAAAAAAAGATGGCTTTCTTATATATTCCTGTGAGGTTAATATTTTTTAAATATACTGAAAATTTCAATGACTTCTAATTTCGGTGAGCTGTATATTTTAACATATTGCACAGACAATGGATATTACAGCCTTTGTAAAAATTAACTTTTTTTACATTTCAAACTTAGCATAGAAGATAAAAATTAAATAAAACACCCGACTCTTACTCCTATAACTCCCCTTATCAAAAACGACAGAACAGAAAAATCGAAAACAAAATCTTTCCGAAAACGTCCACAATTTTGACACGGAAATTCCACGCCTGCCCTTTAAAATCGCCTGCTCCCTGACACCCCGAGTCACAACACGGCCCTCCGTCCCCTGTTGCCAGATTTCGGGAGAACTAATTGCAGACGATCTAATTATACGGCTGGTAATGAATTGTTAAGGGTTGGGATGCCAGCCTGATAGATGGACATGTTTAGAACAGGACTGCCGGCATTGAAATTTTAAGATCGCCAAGAGAAATCGCCAAATTTCGCCATCCTGATCGAGTTATCATCGATTGAAGAGGGATGATCAAACCCATAGACTCAATGAAATATTTTTTAGATCACAATATCTACTTATAATATATTGCGTTATAATTTATGCATTTTTTTCGCCAGATATTAAAATAATAGGAGAGACCGGGGCTAGTTTGCCATACCTTTTCATTTCGCTTGTACATTTTTCCTCTTATATATTTTGAAGAAAACATCTAATTTCTTGCATTTTATTTTAAAACTAGCATTGCTATCAAAATCATGTTTTTTTTTGACAGAGCTATAGTTAAACTCATAGTTTCCTTTCGTAGAAGCCACGACCATGGTCGAAGCTATAAAAAGCGCAGAGCTATCAGAAAAAGAGAAATTTCAGCCATTTTATTTTGTCTTCATCTGATTGTCCCGCTAGTTTTATAGCGCCGCCCATGGTCGTGGCTTCTGTGCAAGGAAGCAATGAGTTTAACTCTAGTGGTCAAAATCAACCATGTTGAGATGGAAAACGGGCCAAGTATGCGAGGTACATTTTTCCAATTTGCTAAAAACGCATCAGGTCATTTTTTAACCCTTTCAGTCCCAAAAATTTACTACACTACAGAAACATCTGATATTCACAAAATAAGCTTATTTTAGGTCAAATATAAGATTTCCATAGGAAAAAAAAATATTTTTAATTTTTTATATGGTTTTTGAAATAATGTCAAAATTTTTTAACTGTGGAAAACAACAAAATAAAAAAATATATATTACCTAAAAACCCTTCGAGTTATATATTTTAAGGTATCAGACCATATTATCAAAAAGAAATTAATAATTATTTTAACCGAAATAGTTTAAATTGTGTTTTAAATATGAGGAACTGAAGTGAACTTTTCAAAAATCAGGTGAAACGCTTGTTAGCTATTTTCTGAATAAAAAAAGTAGTAGTTCTGATTTCTATTGAGATTAATGTAAAATATTGTCGAATAGAACAGAGTGTGAAGAATCGAATAATGTGTGTTTGGATGTCATAACGGGGCATAAACATTTATAAAAAAAATATTGAAAGTGATGATGCCAAATGGCATCACTGGGACTGAAAGGGTTAAAATAATTTTTTAATGGATTAAATTCAGGTAATAAAGCATTTTTTGTTACTTTTGCGTACATTTTATTGAAATTTAAAATAATTTAAGAAAAGCTTATGTTGAAAAAATATAAATTTTGTAAAAAATGTTAGTTTTAAATGTATCAAATATACAATTTAAAAAATTGAATAAATACCATTATCATCTAAAAATACTTAAACAAATTGTAAATGGCCATTTTACGGTGAAATCGTTTGTTACCCGTTGCAAAAGCTTGCAAAAAGTATAGTTAGAGGTTGAAAAAAGTATTCGAAAGTATTTTTCTATCAAGGTTAGGAGATTTTACCCAAAATGTGGCACTCCTACTCCGAAGATATTAAAGATCCCGGAATCACCCCCATTTCTTTTAAATTACACATAATTACCCCCCTTCACACTCTGTGTATGTGGAAACAAATACTCCATACTCCAACTTTATAGATTATTAAATTAATTTTTTACGCTAACTTTTGAGAATGACAGAAAAAAAAAGGCAAAACGAAACAACAATTTACAATATAGAATGAAGGCGCTGATTATTATTGTTGTTGTTTATTTGGGAACACTTTCAAGACAATCGATTTGTTTTGTTGTCTTTCGCTCGGTTTGTTTTCTGCTAGAAGGGTTGAAACTGATGATTTTTCATCATTAAATTGAAGGAAATTATTTGGGTAAGTGTTGATAGAGGACTTTTTTTGACGGTGGGAAAACAGTTTAATCGTCTTGGGGTTCTTAATTTGCTTTCTTCGAGCGTAATTAATTAGAGAACAGATAATTGCTCTGTAGTGTTTGTTGTGTGGAAGATTTAATTGGTCTTCACTGATGCTGCAAAAATTAATCAGGGGAAGAATAATTACTCGGTTATGAAACAAAAAAAAAATTTCTGTTTATTCGGCATTGTTAACGCACTTTTGTTGTTTTATTAATTAACTAAAATACATAGCAATTCTCAGAGATTTAATGGAAATCCAAAACTTTGATAAGAAATTTTTTTAATTTTTCTCTATGGGTCTATTTGAGAGCGTTACATTCCTTTTTCTACGAATAAGTAGAAATAATGTGTTATTTATCATTTTTAATTAGTTAAATGATCTTTTATATTTTAGTCTTTGTATGCTCGTTATACTGTTTGTAACCTTTTTAAATCCGATATACATAATTAATGTTTTCACAATGCAATTCAATATATGTACTAACAGGTTAAATGCGGCATCCGGAAGTTTTTTGTTGTCGTGTTATTTTCCCAATCACTGTATAATTATGTACCACTCAGTTTTTTAGTAGTTAGTTAGAAACTATGATCAATCTATTGCACGATATTTGCTAGAATGTGCCAAGAAGACAAGTGTAGGTTTATTATAGTTTTCTTTTAGAAAAATTGAAATGTCTATTTTAAAAATGTCGACACTGTAAAAACAAATGCGCCGCTTGTTTTCACCATAATAATTGTTCAACGTTCAACTGCAATGATTGTGTGGTGAAATGTTTCACCATATTTTTCATATTTTTTGTGTTCAGTTGCTAACCATTTTTCAGATTAAATATGGAATACATGATTTGCAATAATTAGAACTTGCAATGAGAGTTATTGATGGGAAAAATATTTTATTAAATGTAAAAAGATATCGTTAGTAAAAAAAAATGCAATGTTAGAAGAAAAGAAAAAATTGATTTTAATCCGCTGGGAAACAAGCTCTTCGATAATAAACTGAGTTATCTAGTTCTATGTTTGATAGTTAATGAATAATACCTAATTCATGAAGTATAGTTTCCTATTCTTGAAACAGTCGCGGGTTTTTAACCCCTTAAACATTTCATATACCCTTCAAATTATTGCTGCTAAGCCATGAACGCTTTTGAATAAAACATGAACTCTGTTTCAATTCTATACGAACCCTTCGAACACAATACAAAGAAATATTGAAACTGAACAGAAGACACTTCTTGCCAAAAGATGAATTCCCAATCCTGTTGCCAAAAAGAGAAGAGAAAAACTTATTTCACGGACACAGAATGTCGTCCGTTCACATGCAAATTCTCTGTCATTTCTATCCCGGTCCATTCTTTTCTTAGAAGAATTTCCCCACAAACTCCATATATTGACACACAGAATACTAAGGTTGTTAGAAAGATTGAACAACTTGTTGGTTTTTACTTGGTTTTGGGTTTAGAGCTGGATCAGACTGTTCTTGCTGCACTTAAAACGCGGTTGGTGATTTGTGGTGCCAGTTTTATATGCTAGTATTTCATCTTCAAAATAATACATATTCTCACTTTTCAAGTTTCGGAAAAATTATTCTATTGAATATTTGAAGTTCTTGTATGAATCGCTAATTGTAAAAAAGGGATCAAGTAAAAGTAAAGATTTGGGTAAAATTTGAATAAAACACTTCGTCTTTAATAAAATGATGAAATAGCCGTAATGGTTCAGTTTAGTTTAGTTTAGTTTGAATTATCGTCGCACTAGAACTACACGAGGGCTATAGGCAACTGGCGTCGTATTTTAGAGCCACAGTCAAGTGACGAGAACCGTAATGGAAAGTCCTGCAACAACATTGCAAACCTTTTTTAATTTTGCTATTCATATTTGTTGGCATTTTCTGGCTTTGCCAAAAGATTTTTTTGTAACTTTTGGTTTTCTGACTAATTTATCCCTTCAATGCTAATATTGTGCAAACCTAAAAAAAAAATTCAATAAAAAATTCCCGTTAAAAATCATACTGTTAATTAATATTTTTTTTTCAAAAACAAAATACAAAATAATAATATAACCAAATACAAAATAATAAACTTTATTTTTAAAAGAAACAAATTCGTTCAAAATAACACACACAAAATTCCCCTGTTTCGTAAAAATAACACAAATCTCTTGCTCTAGTATAGCATATACCTTTTCCTTCCGGAAACTGTTATGCACAGAAGGTGTCACGCGCCGTGCTGTTCTCTACATGTTATTTCCCTAATAATGCGTTGCTGTCTCAGTTTTTCAAGTTGTGAGAACACCGGCCAGGTGTTTTTTAGTGTATTTTTGAGAGTTTTGCATTGTTATTCGAGGTGTGAGATACATATTTCAATGTTTTTTTTTATGTTTTATAGTTCACAGATTATATATATGTAATGCTTAGAAATGCTATAAAATATATTTTCTAGGATTTGATGTAAAAATATTTAATATTATTTTGTTAATAATGAAAAATAAATTTTAATTGAAGTAAGCTTCGATATGACATAATCATAGAGTAAATTGCAATTTCATTTTAAATGAGAGAATGATGAATTTACTCCATAACTTTACTATATATGTTTTACTCTGATAAGTATTATAGAAGATGAAATGACTGCTGTTGCTGTTAAACCTTTACAAGACTTACTTTTTCCCAACTAGAGATAGCAGTTTATTTGTATTGAATTTATATTATTCGTTTCCTTATCGAATTTCTTTTACTACAAAAAATATACGTGGCAGGAAAGAGGGCAGTCTTTTGACGTGAGTCTTAAATACAACTAACTTAAGCTCGTATTATATAAGTCAAACAATTTTAAGACTTTTAGAAAATATTTTATTCTTATATACTACTTAACCTTGAAATGGACCTAATTTTTAGCCTACTTTTCTTTTAAATTCGAAGAATTAAAAAAAAATAATAAAAAGTAGGTATTGACATGCGGTCGATGTCCGTCCGTCTGTCTGTCCGTACCCCCCTTCCAAAATCGGTTCTATTCATCCGATCTTAAAAATCCTTTTTTTGTTAGAAAGCTATGACATCAGAGACCCAACTTTCATACTTTTTGTACGTCTGTCTGTACGATCAGGCGGACATAAATCTACTATTTGTCTACGAATTTCCCATTGCATTAGCATTGAAATTCAATTTCGAGTCATTTAAATCGCTGTTGCAAACTACAAATGCTACGGACAAGTGAGATACGTCAAAAAATTCAGCACAACGAAATGAGAATATATTGACAATTTCAGAAAAGAATTCAAATTCTAAGAACTTCAATTATTTAAAAAACTGCAAAGTTTAATGCTCATTTAAAAAGCAGGAAGCCATTTTTATTAGAATTAAATCACCATTGCCATCGCAACAATAGCATAATTGGCGATATAATTGGCTTTAAGAAGTTGAAATTATAGGTGGATGCTGTGTTTAGCGAAATTTATTCTAATGTATATAAATTTAATGTAGAAACGGTTGTTGATATCACTTACTGTAACGAACCTTTTTTTCAAGATAAGAATTTTAGTAAGTATTTAAGTAACAGGAAAGTAGGCTATTTTAGTTCTTTTAAAACTTCTTGTTTTTAATCAAGCGGTCCTAAATAATTTATTTATTTTTCTAATAGGGCTACAGCATTGGCGGTCAAACCTTTGCAGACTCGGCATATTCCCCAGAACTGCGAGTCATTTTTTGTGTGGCACTATTCAGGCGATTCTCACTACCAGTTTTGATGCGCAGATTACAATGAATCTGGAGCTCTCTTATGGATGTTAAAGTATGCCGAGATTTAATTTTGCCGAGAGAACCCTAGCCAAATGGGTCCTCTAGGGATCTTTTACATGCCACATAATCATCTGAAATGCGCGCCAGGTTTTCCCAATTATTCATTTATTTGTTTTGTAAGCTAAACAAATGCAGCTTCAAAAAATTAAACATCTAAAAGGGTGTTATTGTGTAATTACGTACACTTTTAAAACGAACGAGTGATTTTAACTCAGTCTGAGTTAATTTTCACTCATTCAGTCTAGAAAATGCACTTCCCCGAAAGGAGTGGATTCTTTGTTTGTTAAACATCCGACTGGATCACTCCAAGCGAGTGATTTAAACTCAGTCAGAGTTAATATTCACTCCTTTCCAGTGTCGAAAATGCACTACTCCTACTGGAGTGGATTTCACTCTTTTGTTTTAAGAGTGTAGTTAATCCAACTATAATAGGCCAGAAAATATCTTTTAAACTCCCTTTTAAAGGTGTCAACATGGTTTTGAGTGTTGAACAGGAAAAGAGCCCTTTATCCGCCCCCTTGTTTCTCCCCCCCCCCTTCCACCGATTTCACGGCACACCGAGTGCATTAAAATGATGTCACCTCGCCCCGAGTGCGCAAATCCTGAATTACGATAACTTCAAATGTCACTTTGTCAGAGGGTAGGAATCGTACATCATTGTTACAGTGTTGTTATTCAATGCGTTTTTTTCTTCAATAAATTGGCGACTTTTTTTCATGTATTAGCTTTCAGGGTACGATGGCTTTGTTACAAGCAGTTTTGCGTATACATGGAAAATGTTTGGTTTTGTTTTTGTTGTTTGGGTGATGATTTTGTAACAGGCCAGATGTGAAATCATGTACCGGAAAATTTAATGATGGATGGGCTGCCAAAGGCAAAGTATTTTTCTTCTCCAGTGTAGGTTTAAACACATCCAATTTTAATTAAATTAAAAATAATTGGGTAAATTATCTTTAAAAAAATGAGTTTTTTCAATTCCAATTTATTATTTTTTAACAGGTCAATGTAAATTATAAAAAAAAAAGAAGTTTTTTCCCTTAAATTGTATGTCGCTCCACATTTTTGATTAAAAAATATAAAGATTCCGAAAATTGAGTTTCTTCAAGACTGTCCATTTAAGAATTAAGATTCCATTGCTGTAATAAGCAGCTTAAGTATAACATCCTCAGTAGCACACAATATTTTGCTATCACCTTTCAATGTCGACTCAATATCACAAATGTCAGAATTACATCGGTTTACATAGAGAGGATATCATACAAAGATATCGTGCTATTGAAGATATTTTTTTACTACAATAGCACACTATGTCGTGCAACCACCAATCGATGTAAATATGATATTGTCAGAAAAGACATAATAAAGATGTCAAAATTATATAGTGCAATATTATTTGTTGTTTATTAGAAAATTATTTTTTAAAATAATTTTTTACACCTTGGGTCACGGATACATACCACGATAAAAAAAATCAAATCCCCTACTCCAGAATATCACAATCCTTTCTCCCCCCTCTCCCGCGTGTTGCAAGGGGGCGGGGGTTGTCAGGTCGTCTGTCGGCCCATAACTCTTCCCGCCACAGGTGTCAAGAAGTGGGCGGGGACACCCCGCTGAGACGGCACCCCTTTGCCCATGCCGCTTGGCGAGCAGGAGTTGCTGTTTTTGCCGCAATATCGCCTGTTTGGCATATAGCAGGGAGAGGATTAAGCGCAAAGGTGGAGTATTACAATTGCTGTAGTCGATAATTATTGAAGTCGACGGTTTTACATGGAGTAACACCTCCGACCGCTTTTATAGCGATACCTGATATAACGAGGGATGGATTGCCCGCAGCTTCGATTCATATTTCTTTTACTTCCTTTTTTAACATCAATTTTCTATTTCAATATCTTTTTTCAACAGCTATTTTATTACGACCTAGGAACATTTATTTAACGAGTCAATTCGAGTTTTACTATATTCAGTCTTAATAATTTATTTTCAATTACACAGAAATGTATGACTGCCAAAAAAAAAAAAAAGACACAGGACGGGAAAAGGGGTCACACATCTAATGCAAAGAAATTGTTTCTTTTTTTAATCATTTTTCTTTTGTCAATGAATTGATTCTTAGCAATAAATATATATTATATTTTTTAAGATTTACTTTTTACTTCTCGTCTCGAATTGCGTAACTTTTCCCCAAAAAATATCTGACTTACGGAATCATCAACGATATTAGAATGGCAATGACAGTGACTTTGAGCTTTCATATTCATACAAATACGGTAAATAGACAAAGATTGTACAATTTGTTGGAGTCCATTGTTGCCCCTACTTGTTAAGCAAGTACGATATTGCGTGTGAATGCTCCAATCAATTTAATATTATCACTGTAGCATATCTATGTGACACCGCAAATAAGCTGAAACTTACCAAAAACTGTTGCATTGAATATGGACCACCGCTATCTGGGGCGCAACTAGAAAAAAATCCTGGGGGGGGTTTCAATTTTTTAATATTACTTTCCAATTATAATTATTTTTAATTAAATTTAAGTGTTATTAAATTTAGTGTAATTAAATTTAATTGTTATTAAAATTAATTGTAATTAAAATTAATTGTAATTAAAGTTAGTTTTAATTAAAATTATTCTCAATTAAAATTACTTTTTCTAAAAATTACTTTTTTTCAATCCAAACTATTTGAATTAAAATTGATTTTTAATTTAAGTTACTTTTGTTTTAATGCAGTTTTTGTGGTATATTAATTTAGTATTATTAGTTACTATTTATGAACATTAGTTTTTATTAAACGAAACTCATTTGTATTTAATTGTTAATTAATGTTTTATTTTTTTAAAATAAAAATTAAGTGCAATAAATAACAAATTAGTGTATGTCTTTATTTATAATTTAACTAATTAGATAATTTAAATCACCGGATTTGTATTATCTAATTAGTTAAATTATTATTTTTAAATTACTATTTTTTTTATAAAAGGAGGTAAAAGTAAAGATAAATTGAACATTTATTTAAATTTAAACAAATTAAAAGTTAAAATATTCTATAATTACAAAACTAATTGGGCAATTTTGTTTAAAGAAATTAGTGTAAATGTTACGGTCACAGCCGAATTCGGCCACTTCGCGAATTGGCCGGGCAAATCACGAAGTATCTAAGGACGCAGTGAATTGGCTTTTAATTAAACAAAACAATCGGACAATCTTTATAAGCATGTCGCGTTTTGGCCGATAACTAACTAATAAATTTGATAGAAATCGGACATATTTAAAGAGAAAAAAACAATTAAATGATTTAATATTTCAAACTTCAACAAAGCAAAGCAATTCATATTGTTAAGTGCACTTTTGGCGTCATACAGGACAGGCGAATCTCCGATGTAAAATAATTAAAAAAAATTTTAGGCATTTATGCCGCAAAAATAGCAATTATTAAAAAACGTGCTTTAAATATGAAACATTCATTTAAATGTAATGAAAACAGAACTGACTGAGCAGCCATTTCTAGATTTATGTTAAAGCATTCAGATAAAAACAATAAAAAGATATAAAAAAAAGCCCAAGTTAATTACAAACAACTCATCCTCAGATACTTAAGAGAAGAAATTAAACTTACCGATATGTTGCTCATGACATATATCCAATCCAGATTTTAGAATAGAATTCGATAAAAAGACGCGCAAAAACTATTTACGTGTAGTACACTGATTTTACTTGTATGCATAATAAGCAAGCTAAAAATACACGATGGAAAAAAAAGCCAATTTCAAATAAATCAGTCAATATTTTATTTTTATGGGTTTTTTTTTATACTTCCTCCGACTATATCAATGTTCATCATGATCGCGCCAGTCTTTATTCGAAAAAAAAATAGAGAAATTTATTACGCCATTTGCAAATGTTTAGACTTTTTAAGAACGATTAGAATTGTTTATGGGTAATGCAAATCATAATATCAGTCTTGTTGGAGCCAAGCTCAGTCGTTAATAGTATAATAGACTGCTTGATTTTTGAATTTCATGTTTTCCCTTGGCGTTCGTTTGCTTTATTTTCTTGATATTGTTTTTGTGATAATAAAAGTTGTTGCTATAACTTTAGTTCAGATTTGAATGATCGTCGCACTAGAGCAAAACGATAGCAATTGGCGACGGGCGTCGTAATTTAGAATCATAGTCAGGTGACGAGCCGTCGTACCTCTGAGTAGGCACCCAACGCAACCGTTAAGGGTGACATCGTACGCAGCGTCAGGACTTTTTAGCATATTTAACGTACACTTCCTCTACAAAGGATTGCTTTATTAAGTATACTAACTATAACTAAGATTTCGGCTAACCCTTTTTTATACCTTTTTGGTCAAAACATATATTATTTTCGGGCAATGTCCAAACTTCAACGATGTTACTTATATCTATAACTACATTTAAGACGTCGTGAAGACGAATCGCGGAATAATTAAAAAATTCTATGTATTTATGTCGTTATATAACAATATCTATAAAATGATATAAAACATGTTTTAAATGAAATATAATGAATTTCAATTTATAATGAAATGCAATGAAAACAGAACTTAACAGCCATCCTTAGATTTATATTAAGCATTCAGACTAAACAGTAAAAGAGAGAAAAAAAAGTGCCTTTCCCTACAACATACTCATATCTTCAGGTACTTTACAGTAGAAATTACATAGAAAAGGCGCGAAATAAAAACCTCAAAAATAAAACGGTGAAAAAAGTACAGTAATCCAAAGATAACGCGTATTATTGCTTTAAAATAGTATCCGAGGAGGGGGGGGGGGGGCAAGACATGTCACTTTATCAGAGCTGGCGCTTTTTTCAAACCCCCCCCCCCCCCCCACATAAGAAAAGAGTTTCGTTAGAAATATTTTGTTTTACACAGATTTATACTTCCCGCCACCCATATTTGAAACACTTTAGGGATGGAAAACCGAAACCGGTTTTTTTTGCCCTCGGTTTCGACCAAAAAACCGGTTTTTTCATGGGGCCAGCCTTAAGATTCAGTAAAACCGAGAAGCCGGTTTTTGAAACATCGTTTTTTTCTGAAAAACCGCCATCCCTACAATTTCTTATTTTGTTGGCGGCGAGCGAAATAGTGTTTCTCCATGGAATTTTTTTTCATCACTTTCGATTTTTTTATTGTTAACAAAATAAAATTTGACTATAATATGGGTTCTGGGGGGGGTTCTGACCCTAGAAACCCCCCCCGTGGTTGCGCGCCTGACCGCTATATAGTTTGCAAAAAACAACAAAACCATTTTGTTCTCTTCGGCCAATGGGTCACTTGGCGATCAATTTCAAATGAACCATATCATGCATATCCATCGGCAACCCCTCTCCTAAATAGACCCCAAAAACAGCAGGGGGACACTAAACTATCCCCCCCCCCCCCACTCTTCGAAACGGATTTTCACACTCCCCCATCTTATCCTAAAACAATGCCAGCACAAAAGATCTTTTATTGGCAGACGAGAGGGACGGCTAGAAATCGTCTGAGATGTATTTCGAGGTATCCCGGATGTTGGCTGTCCACTGTATTGACCCCTTTCTCCATAATACACCTTATTCCATGATCGGACATGGTGGGGGCATTCACAAATTGAATTAGTGTCATATTTGTACAATTCTATACGGGACATACATAATTAGTAAGTTTAAAGTGTAATTCGGTTTTTAACCCTTTAAGTTCCGTCCTATTTGGCATCATCATGTTTCTGATTAGAATTTAAAAAAAATAATAGGTCTGACATAATAGGTCCTGTTGGGATTAATAAAAAATATTTTCTAATAGAAAAAAAGTTTGAAGAATCGAATGATGTGCTTTTTGATATCATAAATGACTATAGAATATAGACGATCACAATAAAAAATAATGAAGCCAAATTGCCATTGGGACTGAAGGAGTCAAACCTGCGAGCTTACATTACGAGTCTTGAGGTGATATGATAACTGTTCAATTCATAATTGTTCAATTGTTATTGTCATGAAATATCTGTATCATATCAAAGGTTAAGTCGAAAAACCTCAGTACCGTCGAACGAAGTAACTTTGGCCTGAGCTTTTCAAGCTAATAACTTCTCATTAAAATAAACTCGTCTAATATGTAGCATGCCTTTTTCTATTAATGAAACTCTAACTTGATATGACATGAGTAAAAAATATTCTAGAAGAAAGTCAATACTGTGGTGTTATATGTACTTGGACCAAGCTACCCTCCAGGGTCAAAGTTCCCCTGTATACTCTCTCCCCAAGGTCTGCCAACTATACAATTTGTAAACGATCCCTCAGTCTCTAAAAAAGCGGCTCGCTTTTGAAGACGCGCGAGCTTCTTTTTTTTTTTTTTTACTTTGTTGTTGCCACCGAGACGTCTTAACTTAGTGTTATTGTTATTTTCTTTTCCAACCAATGACAGGGGCGAGCCGAGACTTGGGTCAAGCGATATCTTTCAACGCCACCCCCTTGTGGTCAAACGATTCCGTGTTTGACCCTTTTGAAGGGTCTTTATTATCTTCACTTCACTTGTTTTTTTTATATTTTCGAATCGTAAAACTGTGAAGGGAAGTTTAGATGTCTCCCGCCCGCTGCTTCGGGTTTTTATTTTATGGCAGAAAGAAATGTTTTCACGGGGAAATGTGACGGATCAAGTATCGCGTTAGGTATTTTTATTAGAGAAGTAAAGTTTGTATCTATATGTATCTGTTTAGGCTTTTGTTGAAAAGAGTGGTGCTTCTATAAGAAAAGAATAAAATTCACTGTATTTAAACTTCAAAGCTTGTTTATATTTAAAAAAAAAAGTGTCAATTTGAAATCGAAACAATTCAATTGAGTTTTTAAAAAGATGTTTTTTTTTCTACAGAGCCTATGAATTTAAAAACATTAATTATTATTATCATCATTATCATTCAAAAAAGGCATTTCTCCTTTACTTATTACTCTTCCTTACTGTTGTTAGTGGTCCGATGCCTTGTCTATCCAGAATGCGAGATTCGAAAGCATCCCCCCCCCCCCCCCCCGCGTGTGGTTTTCTTCGAAACGGAGTGAGTGTGGTTTTCCTCCACCCTACTTGGGTTTGAACTTTCGGATTGTCAACATCACAACAGAACCTCAAATGCGTTAGGGTTAGAAAAGTGATGAGTGATGCTGCCCCCGTTTCCTAGAAAACCAAGAGAAGGGGTAGGGGAAGAAAATGCTTTCGAGGCTCGAATTCTGGATAGACAAGGTATAAAAGTAGACATATATACAAATCTTTCCTAATCGTCAAAATATTATACTTTTTTTTAATGAACTCCTATGTTACTAACCTGCAAGTTAATTTCATTAGCTTGACTTCCCAATTTATTCAAATTTAAAATTAGCCTGTATCCATGTTAATTTCAGGTCTTGAGTGACAACAGAAGTGCTGAATAAAAATCATTAATTTTTTCTCCACCTCGATTGGTGAATCAATGTCATGTGGGAACAGATCACCTCTCCGAGAACAGATCAAAGGATGGTTAAATTGAAGCTGGAAAGAATACGTCACCTGAAACAAATAGTTGTTCTTCATTTTAAATATAGCTTTTAAAAAATGATAATGGGTTTTGGTGTGTGCAGATTTATGAATATGAAGAGTACATGAGAAGAACCGCTTTATTTCGTAGAAGGCTTTTTTTTTAATAGCCTCTTTGGGGATGATAGCGAGAAATCGCCGAAACTGATGTAAAGGAACCGGCTACTCGCTTTGTTTATCTTCACAGCAACCCTGATTCACACCAGAGATCAGTAGATACGATTCACACGTTTGTACCGCGAATGAAGAACCGAAAGAAAACCCCTCCAATGTCCGCCAAGCTAGACACAATTACGGAAAGTCTCTAAAGAAATCAAGCGGTTCTTCCCGTGTACTCTTCATATGGTAAGGGTTTGAAAAACTTTTTTTATCTTTGATTTAAATAAAAATTGAACTGCATGAAAAGGTAATTGGGCTGTTAGGTAAAACATTTTAACTTGCCATACGTTCGATATCATCGTCAGATGTGGTGAATCTAAATTACAACAAACTGTTTCTAGGCCTTGCCTTCAAAAAAATCCTCTTTATCCAATATCTTAACTCTCTTCTACATAACCTTAATCCAAAAGAACCTGAATCATCTTAACTAAATCCTGAATTTCCCTTTCCTCCCATTTTTTTTCGTATCTGAGAGAGGGGCAGTAATTATTTATAGTCACAGGTGCTACCCCTCTTAAATCACAAATGATGGTGGCACACGAATGTCGAGCTGCAAATGCGAGAGAACATTCCGTTGACTTGGTCATGTTTCTTACGACAAAGTAGAGGTTAGAGGAATTTGGACTGCTTATACGCTCTTTTTGATGAACAGTTGTTTTAAATTTCTGTTCAGAATAACTGTTTGACTAGTTTTTGAAGTACTAGCTTGTTTAGCAGTCGGTTTATTTGTAGCATTTGAAGGACTGTTACTGGGCTCGGGTTCGAATCCCGGTAAAGGCATGGATGTTTGTGCTTGTCAATAAATGTTGTAATTTGTCTAAGTGTTTGTGTCGTCCTTCTTTGTGTGTCTATTGTGACTGTCTCTTCTGGCCTGGCGAGCTGGGTAATGGGCTATAAAGCCTACACTCTCCCTTCTAGATTACGCAATCACTGTCATTTGTCATAAAGGACTGATGAAATGAGTGGAGAATTCTTTACAACTATGAAATTACAGAAAATTTGGCTAATTTGGCGGGACCGACATTGTGAGAACTATAAAAGCATACCGAATTAGGTGGCTGGGCCATCTGATGTACAGATGTCCCGATGATTTTCCCACCAAAAAAGTGACTTTTTCTAAAATTGAAGTCACCAGACGTAGAGGACGATCCCGCACACGATGGTTAGACGAGGTGCAAAGGGACCTCATCTAATAGGAGTCAGCCGATGGAGAGCCATTGCGGTCAATAGGGCCAACTGGAGGAGGATCAGCGAGTCAGCCTTGGCATGCAAAAGGCTGTTGAGCTTATGAAGAAGAAGAAAGGACTGAAAACTTCAAAATTTCATTATGTGCAACAGATGTGAGAGGTAAAAAAAAGACGTTCAAAGCAAATTTGTGCATTCATTTGATTAATTGGTCATTTTTTTCCTTCTTTTAATTCAGGATTTTCAGAGTTCTGCTTGAATTTCAAAGAAATACTCTGAATGATATTTTGATTTTTTTTAAAAAAAAAAAAATAGGGTAATGGGGCTGTGTTTTCTTCTTAAACAAAAAGCCACACTTTCAGCACATATAATTTTTTTTCGTTCAAATATAATAATATAATAAACATAATTCCACAGCAGATTTGTTCTTATGAAATATATGAAAGAAACTTCCGGTAATAACGCGTGATGTGTTATAATCTTTAATATCATTCCCCGGCAGTTGTCGTTAGGGATATGAGAAGAGAACTTAACTGGATTTGGGATGGTTACGAAACATAAATTCTAGTTTCAAGGAACTGGAGTTTAGAGTTGGCTGATTTGCTTTGACACATGTTGGGGGAAACTTCTAATTGGCGCTTGTAACTGCTGCCGTTTTGTTGTTGTGAAATAACAATGAATTATAAATATTACAATGCATATCAAGAACGCTTTTGGAGCAACACAAAAAGTAATCACAACGCTCAACGGCCTTTTCAAATTGATCATCATTGATAAAAAAAAATACTAGCTAACTGCGCGCTATATGGAGGTTCTTTCGAATTAATTTCCTTACTGTAAAAAATTATAAGGGAATGGTACTCCTTAAAGCTGGTGCCAGAATGTACTCTCTTTAAAGAGTAATGTTCCACAACACATTTGGTGTAGAGTGCTTCATAAATCTGGAGGAACCATATGTTGCCACCAGTTTTACGCAGTAGCCTTCCACCAATTTTTTACAGTGTGTATACAAGAAGCAATTAATACTGCACCTTTATTCAAATGTATTTTTTTCTCATATTAAAATGGAATGTAAGCTTCTATTCCCATAAAGCTATTTTTCACCGGTTTTATGAAGTATAATTTTCATAAAAGTTGTAACAAAATTTTACAATGCTATGGGCTGTCCATAGACCGATATTTTATGTACAAACCTTTTGCAAATGTTCTTTAGGCAAACTTCTAGAATTTCGCGGTCTATTGAACCTTTGTTCTGTGAATGAAGGTGTGAAAAGAAAATTTTTAGCAAGAAGATTTTTAGTGTCCATCATTCCCCTGAAATTTTTTTTTCCATGGAATATTAAAACAAACAGACGGTGAAAAAAAAACAGCTCTAACTACAATATGACAATGCCTGTTGAATAGAGATTCTTGTGGGTGACATCTGATGAGTCGTTTCATAAACCAAACCACCAGTTGGTGCAACCTAATGGGTCATTTCTGATATGAGTTTAGGTGGAAAGCTTACCCCAGTGGAAAACTAGCCCCGGTCTCCCCTGCATGGCATTTAGAAATGATGATACCCAGATATTAAGTTCGAAATGCTTCGGAAGAAGACAACCATTATTACGTCGAACACCATTCTCTGATCCTTTATTAATATGTTCGCTCGCACACTGCAAGCATTTATCATGCGATTCTTGATGACTCACTCGGCACAGACCGTTGCCACCTGACACAAGAGAAATGGCTGCGAGAAACTCTTTTGTAATACTCATCAGAGGTCGTTCCAGTTCTATTTTTTCTTTCTTCTATTCCATATCTCTAAAAAAAAAGAGAGACAACCAAACGACATCTATTTCTTACCTCATTGATAAACGATATTCGGAGGTGACATGTGCTTGCCCAACATCAAAATGGCGTCACAAAATGGAACCATTTATTCCGCAATTTGCTTCTCTTTCGCCGCTGTTTTGGAATTTTTCTTTTATTATTACTATTATCACTATTATATCATCTCATCTTTTTTTTTATGCTGACGGTTTGTTTTTGATACATTCCAACCTCTGCCCTGGAAGAACATTTGTTCCATTCCGACGTTGCTATTATCGTTCTTTTGTGTCGTAGGTGGCCATTTCGTTCGAAGCGAATACTTTCTTTCCCCCTGCTTCTTTTTATATACCTAAAGAAAGATATATTGTTACATGATTTCGTTGGATAATACCTCGGATTCTTCGGAGAAATTGAAATTTTTACTTCTTACTTAGGTGAAGACCATCCATTACATAAAAAGCAATAACTTAACTTGAGAGTTTTCCTCCCAATGGCTTCCATTTCTTTAAAATTACTGTCCATTTTAAAATAAAGAAAAAGTTAGAGAAAAACACTGCAAAATGAGGTTGAGAGTAAACACTGATGGGAATAGTATTGTTTCGAGATTTGAAGTTAGTGAAACAAATTGACAAGAACTCATTTTTAATGGTAATTCTTTTGTAATGGTAAGTCTGGGTTCTACGGTCGCTGTTCTCATGGACACATACCTCACTACTGAATGTTTAGTTGATTAACTTACTAAGCACCATCGATTGTCGTGAAAGTACTCGGCAATCGAGTGGCAAAAAAATCGTGAAACAGAGCTTAATAACGTCGATATAAATTTTTTTTATCCCAAATGGCCAACTAACGCCCAATGAAGCAATTTATTAGAATTTAAGAGATATGGTTAAATTTGCAGACGTCATGCATTTGTTAAAAATCCAAACTTTTCTAAAACTATTGTTTTTAAATTTAGTTTTTTTTTCACAAAGAATTTAAATCGCATTATAAGCAAAATAAAATTTAAATGGAAGAAAAATTCCTTTGATAATTTAATAAATATGATGAATTGTAAAGATAAAGTCTCACCATTTGTCTATATTTGTTGTTAACATTTGAAAATATTAAAAATAATTGAATAGTATTTTTTTTAAAATTAATAACGAAATATTTTTAAATTAACAGTTAAATATTATTTTTTGATTAATAATCATACATTTTGGTTAATACCTAAATATTTTTAAATCAATAGTTGAATAACGAAATGACGTTTCCCTTAAAAAAGTGTGATCGCAATTAGAAAAGTTAAATTAGCAATACTTTTAGAGAATACAGATTGAAAAAACTAATGTTTTAGGTTTAGGGCTTTGGAACTGGCCATAAGTGTCCAACTTGTTTTTACTATATGAACTGAAAAGGTCTTTTTGTTACGTTGGGGAAAGTTCCCGTATTTCCCGTAACGTTCTGCCATAAATCTCTCAACGTTTTAACGTGTCAAATATACTTTCGTAGTTTCCGGTTGTGTCGCAGTATAGTGGATTAGGTGTTTGTTTTAATTCGTATTCCCTTCCACAAACCATGCGACGTGTGTAAGTCGCGTGGATTATGTGGGGGACGAAATAATGTTTCTTTTGGAATTACACAACGCAACTGTTTCCCTTAACTCACTTCAGGAGATTATATGTATGGGAAGTTATACATGTGGATACTTAACAAGTTTCTGAGAATTTTCTAAATATTATGTAATATTTTCCTGACGTTTAGTGTACTAGATCTTGCATTATTTATTTTGATTATTCGTTAGATTATTAATAATTTCGTTCGACAAAATATTTACCAGTAACCATTCACCTTATTGACAATTTTTATGAAAATTGTCCGATATTTTTGAAAGGTGCACAGACCATCTAAGGGGTGCAGACGTGTAAACAAGTATAGGGTTAGGTAAGGTTGAATTATCGTCGCACTAGAGCTACACGAGGGCTATTGGCGACGGGCGTCGTATTTTAGAACCACAGTCAGGTGACGGGCCAACACCTGAATAGGCACCCAACGCACCCGTTAAGGGCGACATCTTACGCAGGCGTTAGGACTTTGAAGGATATTTAACGTGCACTCCCTTACTCGAGGTATTATTCGTCGGACATTTTGGGCTGCACGGGCCGTTTATAGGTCGGCAGCTATTATGGCTATGCCCGGACCCGAACCTGGGACCTTCCGCACGCTAAGCGAGTGCTTAACCGACTGGGCTCCCCAGCCCAAACCAGTATAGGGACTTCAATTATAAAGTAACATACCCAATTTTTAATACTTACTTTCAAAAAAATTCATTAGATTTTATTTTATTTTAAGCAATTAGGAGTTTCTTAAAACAGTTACTGTACATAAATAGAACTTGAAAACAAACAAATTTGAACAAATTTGTCAAAAATTTTAATTTATGCAATTAATAAATCCGAATTAGGCTGTTTCTAATAAATCCGAAATCCATTGCAATGAAAACAAGTTTTCACTGGGTCAAAAAAGCTTATATCTTTTAGACAGTTAAACTCTGTATATAAAGTCCTGGTGCCACGTATAATCTAGCTATTTGGGTCTGCTCGGTGTCAGTTTCGTCACTTCGATTCTTATTATCGAGGCTCGTCGCAAATAGCCCTCTTGTAGCTCTAGCACTTTATTCTTCAACGAGCCAAACCTTACGAATAGGTGTTAGGAGCTTCTGGGTTCGGGCTCGAATCCCTTTAAGGCATTTATGTTTGTGTTTGTCCCGAGTATATGCGGAGTACGTGCTCGTTAAATCTGTTGGGCCCGAAAGTCCTGTGGGCGATCATTGCACAGTTTCCCACGAGTACAGGTCCCTGGAGACTATTTCCCTCCCCTTCAGGAACATGTCTAAATTGTTGTGGTGGCGCGCGATAGATGGCAACATCTGTCACATATGTGTGTGTTGTATCTGTCTTACTTGACGAAGGTTTATAAGCCGGTCTCCGATCAAGCACACAAGCCTGAAAATATATGTCTGCCAACCAAACAACTTACGAATGGGGAATGAAGGATTTGAGAGGACTCTACCTTTGTAAATCCCAACGAAAACCTACTTCCACACTAATCCAGTGAACAGTTGCTTGAGTCACGAGAAATGTGGATTAGAGAAGTGGATTTACGGGAAACTAACAGGGAAATTTTTAGGGATTATACACACGGAAAGGGATTTTTAGGGAGATCGGCGATAAGTAAGCGTTAATGTATATGTCACTTCTAAGAAGGGAGCATTCTTTGGTGGTATAAAATACATAGCTTGGTTTTAACTTACCCTATAAGTTTTAATGTAAAAAGTGAAAGTTTCTATTCGCTTTTGCTGCCTATAACCAAATTTCATTTCGAAGCGAAGAGAGTGTGTTCATAGATAAGTGTAATACTTTTATTTGTGGCTAAGCACCATTCAGGGTTTCGTGAATGTGTCAAATTACATTTGAAGTTTTGAAGTCTATAAATTATATATGTTAAGACTTTGAGATTTGCAACTTTTTTTATGCAATTAAAATTAGTTTGTATTGAGTATTATTAGTTTAAATTATTATTAAAATTACTTAGCAATCAAAAAAATCTTGAATACGTATTCTCAACTATTTTACATTACAGTTATATCAATTTATTTTAAAAGCCAATTACCTATGTTATTAAAGCGAGCTTATTTTTAACGCATCAAAAAAGAATATTACATGGATAAAAACTAATCAAAACGCAGCAGAGAAAATATTTTCCAAACAACCAGCACTGTCATATCCTCCCTCTGTACTTTTTTTTAAAATAGCCTTCACAAAGGAAACAGAAATAAACTGCACGCACATTAAAACTCATTTATTCGCGTTCTAATTGCACACATACTCCCCCGGTGGCCCATGTGTCGGAATTTGCCAACATGGGCAAGACATCACTTACATGGGGGAAAACGATGTGACACAAAGTGTGCGCAAAAAAAGAAGGATTTACGATTTCCGGGAATGGCAACAGTGCTAACACAAACATTAAGACAACGGAGTTGTGGTAACCTAATTTTGGGAGGAGTAGTTATTTTTGGCGAAGTATCGCTTGAAGTGTGGAATTTATGTGCAGGTTATGCTGATTCTTTTTAAAATCTAGGATATTTTATAAATTTCAAAAAATTAAAGTTTTTTATCAAACTGCTTATTAAAGCAGAAGCTGCTGATAGTGACCAGTAATTATTAGTACAGTCCTCTAGTAGAGCATTGGAGCATAGGATTGCAAACGGTCAGGAAATAGATATTAAATTATGTTTGTTTTCTTTGTAAAATTTCAATTATTTTTTTAAATTATAAATTCGTTTAGAAAATCAGAATTAAGTTTATTTGTGAAGAAATAGTCAAAAAATCATTTCCGAAAGTGAAAAAAATTGAATATCAATAGAAATTGATCATTTATAAAATTTATGAAATCATGCCAATATTAGAAATAATACAAATATAAAAAATATTAAAAATTAAAAATATTATATCTTGTAAAGCAGCAATAACATTGCATCCATTCACAACTGTCAGCCCATTTTATCGCCAAAGTTCATCCTCCAAAGCAGATTTGGCGCAAGGAAAACATTCAATGAAATCTCCAAACATTTTCCTTAGAACTAGTCGCATTTAGACCAGAAATGTTGACATTTGTTGACATTTTTTATCATCTGAATAGGGACCACACGCGGGAACATTAAATTTGTTCCAGGTAAAGTTAAAGCCCCCTTTCTTTGAGATTAAATTTGTAGGTGAGCACACAAATAGCAGCTGCTACTCTGACGTGTATATCGTTACCACATGGAAGTGGGGTGATATTTTCTCTTGTAAGCACACCAAGTGGCATATCACATAAACGAAAAGCCAACACAAGACGCATTTACATCGAGAGAATGGCGTGATCTTTGAAATGTAGATTTTTTGTCGTTTTATTTTTATTGTTTACTTTAATTTTTTTGCTAGAATAAAAAGACGTCGCTAAATATGCCAGCAACGATACAAAGCAATTTCGATAAGTTGAGGTCTATCCTAAGGAAATTCTCTACCAAAAGTATTCCAAATGACTTCCCACTTAAAATGCAGATTTAGACGTAAACATGACATTAAAATAAGCATTAAAATCACAAGGTTTGATTACAGATGGTTGACGTCACGTTAGATAATCGAATATGAGTTTTGACTTATGGGGGGATGGTCGAGAAATGTGACGTCACGTAAATAAGTAAGCAAGCCGGTGAATTAGGGAGCATTGTAAAAATAAGATGTTCATTTCTCTTTACGATATCGATTTTAGGTTTTGAGATCGCTTAATAGCATATAACTATAAATAGAAGATAAAACCCAGGCTATAGTATGATAGTTCTTCCAAACCCTCATATTGCTCCACTGAAACATGATACAAGTCGTTAAGTTCTTCAGCCTTTTGCCGGTATATTTTGTGTTGCTTCACTTCAACTAAGGGCCATAAGCTGGCAACTACATTTGATAAGAAACATCCAATCTTTCATCAATCTACACGGCCTTCTTCTTCGCCAACAAACAACATGCAAAAACACAAATATAGTCCTCCAGATCTTATTTCTTGAAAACCGACAATACGCATGACCCCACAGACCAACATTTCCATAATCTCCGGATCGAAAAAGCGCTGGGACAAAAAATAGCAAGTGCAAATCCTTCCTTCAGCCACAGAGCGTCACTTGACATCAGGTTTCAGTTTGCTGATGCGCCATCCAGCCACATTTTAGATTCGTATCGAGTGTGTTGAACACATTCGATGGGATTGTTTTACTTTCCTTTTCGTGGGCTTCTTCAAAGATTTATGTTGAAGGAAATTAATCCCTCCTTTTGACAGTACATGCTTCGTTTGTTTAAAGCATCCATTTCTTCTTTGTGTCAGGGCCTGATTTACCATAAGGTCCGTTAGGCTCAGGTTTAGGGCCCCTAAATTATAGTTTTCATTATGCTAAATATGCTGTAGACCCCTAAAATTTCAGCAAATTTTAAACTTTTCTGTGACCCTACATTGTTTTTACTTGACTTTGACTCAGGCATTGGCCTATAACACGATTGGTTTTATCGATGTTATAAGGATGCCTGTAAAATGGCAGCAAAAAATATGATAAATTGATCATCTAGCATCATCATTATTCTTGAAATCATTTGCAACACTTTCCGTAAAGGGGCCCCCAAAATTTTTTGTGCCTATAGTCTGAGTTTTCTTTGGTCATACCCTGCTTTGGATTATTGTTTACCGAATAATGTATCACTAATGAACCATAAGATTTAAAATATTTGCAATCAAATTCTGTGATACATTATTTTCAAAGGTTTCTGTTGTCTTTATTTTTTCTGATTTTTTTTGATGAAGGAATGAGTTATCTCATGACCAAGCTACATGACTCTTTTGCAAACTCTGGTCGATAGCATGGCAGTCATGGCACGCTAACCACCCCACCATAGTATCCATGAGAAAGTTTATGGGTGATATTATTTGCATGATGTATGAGCATATGAAAAATATTATTTTCCCTGATAGATGTCGAATTAACCCATGTAATCTTGTAAATGGGGTTGTATAACACGCGTTTAGGTGACATTGGGCATTGTTACCCGAATCCGCCGCTTCCTCCTTTTCCACGCCATTTACAACCACCACTTTTACCAGTAAACGCAAACACTGCCGACAAAACTGTGCAATAACCGAGATTGTCGTTACGATGCGAAAGAAACACACTCTGTTATTTATGTAACGCGTTCTTTCTAAATAAGAGATACTAAAGAAAAGATGAATGAGTAACAATTTTTTATACTCCATAAATTTTTTTCATAAAACAAAAAACTAAAATATAGGAGCATGCACCAAGGCATATATCACATACCATACATAAACAACAGATTATATAACAAGTGAGATTATCAAAAGGACAAAACAATGAGATACAAGAGTAAATACAAAACTTTTACCTAATTTTTGGATTTACCAAAAAAAAAAAAAGCCTTGAAATTGGAGCGGAAGTGGTAATATTGATATTGTTTTTTTAGCGTGCTTATTAGATATCTCTTTTAAAATTCTAAATTAGTTATTTTAAACCTTAATCGTTGGTTGGCAAGTTCATATCGAAGCATTTTTTCTGTGTAAGGTAGTAATTTTTATCCTGCAAATTTAGTGAGTATAAAATTTTCGTATTGGTACTTTCAAATTTTATTAACTTCAATTCTAATGCCTAGATATATTATAACTTATTTTAAATTAATTTAATATAACTTCATGTTTTCAAGTATCTTTAAGCGTTTTTAATTATCGAAAATTGATTCCCAAGAGCATCTATGTGTTTATGCAAGAGCGAAAGTTTTCTCTCGATCTGAAGTGCGTCTCGAAGTTGCAAGCTAATTTTTCAAAAAGGTTTTCAGAATCACGAATGTGTGGACCTTTTGAAGACAATGTATACTGGTATCATTTTGTTATATTACACTCTTAAAACAAAAGAGTGAAATCCACTCCTATGGGAGAAGTGCATTTTCGACAATCGAAAGGAGTGAAAATTAACTCTTAAATCGCTCCTAATCGCCTTAAAATCACTCGTTTGTTGTTAAGATTGTTGGAGGTTCAACCAAACAAAAGAGTGAAATCCACTCCTATGGGAGAAGTGCATTTTCGACAATCGAAAGGAGTGAAAATTAACTCCTAAATGGCTCCTAATCGCCTTAAAATCACTCGTTTGTTGTTAAGATTGTTGGAGGTTCAACCAAACAAAAGAGTGAAATCCACTCCTATGGGAGAAGTGCATTTTCGACAATTTAAAGGAGTGAAAATTAACTCCTAAATCGCTCCTAATCGCGTTAAAATCGCTCGTTTGTTGTTAAGATTGTTGGAGGTTTAACCAAACAAAAGAGTGAAATGTACTCATATATATTGGAAGTGCATTTTCGACACAGAAAGGAGTAAAAATTAACTCCTAAATAGCCTTAAAATCGCTGGTTTGTTGTTAAGATTAATGGAGGTTTAAATAAACAAAAGAGTGAAATCCACTCCTATATTGGAAGTGCATTTTCGGCACCGAAAGGAGTGAAAATTAACTCTGAGTTAAAATCGCTCGTTTGTTTTAAGAGTGTACATTTGGGTTATAACGTAATGCGGCAAGTACACTTGGGAAATGTTCTTTGGATATATTCCAAACATCTTACCCTCTCTTTGTGTACCAACATAACACATTGGCGGCGTCTCAGGACATAAAAGGTAATAACAAAGCCATGCGAACAAAAAACTACAACCAAAAAACGTCTCTTTAAGAAGAGGGCATTATTCCATGCGGATGAACACGAAAACGCAAATCGTTTGCGAAAGGCCGACATCTGCTTACATCCCCCCTCTTCTGCTTGTAGCCTAGGTACTAGATGTCATGTTTCTACGACAACTTTGTCTTCGCTCCAAGTGGTATGAATAGATTACATCGTTCGGTTATATACAATACAAATAGTATGCCCCCCTCCCCATGTTTTGTGGTAAATGGTAGTCATGCTTGTTGCCTGGTAGGTTTTGTGTCATGCGATGAGGAGCGACAGATTGCAGATTTGGAAGTCAAAAGACTTTTAAATAAAACTATTATAGATATTCAATAGTCATTATATGTTATTGTTTTATTATGATCGATGTTAAAACATTTGGAAATGACGAACAATCTTTTAACACTAACCATGTTTTGTAGTAAATGGTAGTCATTCCTGTTGTTTGGTAGGCTATGTGTCATGCGATGAGGAGCGACAGATTGCAGATTTGGAAGTCAAAAGACTTTTAAATAAAACTACGAGTATTATAGATATCCAATCCTTATTATATGTTATTGTTTTGTTATGAACGATTTTAAAACATTTGGCAATGACGAACAATCTTCTAACACTAATCGTGTTGCTCTACCTGTTGTACGCATAGCGATATGCTAACTATAGCCGCGTTTACAGGTGCCATCGAATCTATGGAATGCCAAAATCTCCATTAGGGCAAAAAGTGCTCGAGCAGGATTTCTAACCCAAATGATAGTCTGTGGCCGAATCCATGGTATGAAACATCAAACCCTCCTTCATTGGAAGGTTTGCGAAAACCCCCAATGAACCCTACAATTCCGGTTCTGTCTGGGAGAAAATCCCCAAGAGGGAAAAATTGCTGAGTTTGCTCTTTGATCGATGGCTTCGAAGGCTCATACGTAGACGCGCCTTATAAGATTTCTCGCCGTCATCTTGAATATTTAATAAAAGCCCTCGTATAGCCCTATAGGTTGAATCATCATCGCACTATAGTGCGATGATGATTCAACCTATATAATCCTAATCTTTGAATATTTAAAATTGCTTGGAAATAACAAAGGGGCCCCTCATAGATTCGGATTTAAACTGCTTTAAAATAAGAACCGAAAGCCATAAAACAAAATTTAATGTGGTAACAAAGTCTACGATAAAGACAACCATTTAAAAATATGAATGTCGAATTAGTTTCTCATCTCCAGGAAACATTTCGCATGAATATTTTGTACATAAACGATTGAAATAAAAAATATTGTGGTATTGTATTCATAAAAAATACTTCTTATTACCAATTAAAAATAGACAATAATGCTTTCTTCTGATAAAGATGGTATGTATTTCCTTAAACGCTGGTAGCAGGAACACATTGATTGTTGCAATATTACTCTATCACCGTTTCGTGGCAAAGTTAACAAGATAAGATTTTGTTTCATTTCATATTTGTTTGATTTCAACTATGTGAATTTCAAAAGATTTATTCAACAATAGAATGGCAGAGTCATTAATCACAGTTGTTTTATCAGAAGACAATCAACCCATCAAACCCAAGAAGCAAATTACGAAAAATTACAAATAAGTTAATGCAGGACAAATATGCACAAACACAAATTGAGAAATGTGTGATGATGCTTTTAATTGTATACTTTTTTAAAATGCTTTTGTTGAAGATGACAATGTAATTTATCTCACGACTCTTTGATAAGGTTTTGAAAAAAAAAAATTTCGATTAAACAAGGGACTATGCAACAAAAAATTCAGAGGAATGCAGAAAAAATTCTTTTCATAACTGATAGTTATTTCAACAATAGTTATTTTGTCATAAAGATTGGGTGAACGTTGGGCCTAGCCTAAAACATTAAACAGTAGTAGACGTTCAAAGGTCATCCTGTTATTTATTTTTATAGTACATATACGTAACCATACGATCTTTAACCCTTTCGGCTCGACTTTTTACCGAGATCTACAAAGCGACTGCCCTGATTTGGGCAAACTTATTTATCTATAATAAGAAGATAACTCACTTTTTTGCCAATTTTTATTGCAATAGAATTCTTATTCGTTTAATTTTTTGAATAAAGCTTTATTATGTTTTAGTCAGTGAACTGACAAAATGATTTTTTATGAGCTTCATTGAGATTTTGTATACACCCAAAGAGTGCTGTTTACAACTGGACACTTATTTCTTTTGCTTTTGCATGCACCCTTTTTCACTGTACAAGAGTACGTTTGGTAATTTTTACAATTCTATAGTGAAAATTCGCACTAAAACATAATATTCGTGTGTCGCTTTTCCTAGAAAGGAAATCCAACATCTTTAAAGAACTCAGAATCCTCATTGGTGGACACGGATGACATCATTAAAAGAACACGAAACACGATAACCAATCCATGCGTGTTTGGCGCGAAAGGTGTAATTCAGTTTGGAATACAATTCAGAATGGTTTGGAACAATGGCGGATAGAATTTCACTTTTTTTGTGACTGCTAATGTAAAGTGAACAAGTTTTTTTGTTAGGATTGTGGCGTTCTTACGGTCGTATTCACCAGTCACGGGACTAATCCCGAACAACTTAATCCACATTTGATACTACAACTTCTTGTTCCGACTTTAATCCTAAACTCGTATTCACCAGTTCCCGATCAAGTTGTCCAGAGATGAACTTCCGGAAGTCGTCTCTCATTGGCTGAAAATTATTTTGTGCTATTTTTGAGCCACTTGTAGAGTAAAAGAAACGAAGTGAAATAAACATGTTTGTTTACTTGAGCGCTTGAGCCAAATGTAAACAAAACGATGTATAATACTTTCGTGAATAGAATTTTGAAAATCGGATCTTAGAGACTAGAGATGTATGAAATGATCGAAGAGACAACAATAAAAGTTTCATCCAACAAATTAATAGGATTGAAAAATAAGCCTATTCAGCATTCTGTAACTAAGGCAAGGCACACACATAGGGTTGGGTTTTTCCCGTCCAAAACTTAATATTTGCCGTCCCAGCAAGATAAACTGTTAGCCTAGCTCTCCTTATTATTTTCAATAGTATTGTGTTAATTAAAGGAAAGAAACAAAATAACAATAATATAAAAAATCCCGTACAGGCGAACATGGAAAAAAAACACCGAAAAAATAAGGTGGAACATAATTGGCAATCAGCTGGCATACAGATATGCCTAATATACTGCAAATTAATGTGAAAAATAGATAATAGAGATTCAAGTCATCGATATTTATTAAAAAAAAATATTCAAAAGTTGTCTTTTAAAGGCATAATAAATATTTTTAATTGTTAGGTGAATAGGCAGCTTACTATTTAATTTATGTGCAAGCTTAAAGATTTAACATGAAAAACCTATTCCACCCCTGAAACTAATTATTGTTTGAAATTCCTGTTTTTTTTCTTCTACCCTCCACCTACTCAAATCCTAACTTTTTTTTAACCCATCTTGGCACATGTATATGCATATTTTTTAATCAAGGCCTGTATCTTTGTGAAAACTGTCGCCTTTCGGGAGATGCAATGTTAGAAGAGAAGACAAATTTGGACCATATGAAGCCCAAACTTTTGGTGTTTCCTTTTTGTAGAGGCCAATATATTTCTTTTGATACCACACACTCCCATTTTGAGCCAGTATTTAAGCTTCCTGCTGAAATTTGATTTTTTTATTCATAGCCTGTGTTAAAACACGCAATGGGACAAAATACTCCCTGGGGACATATATGTTGCCAAAACTGTTGTGGTATTCTTGTTCTAGACCCTAGGGGGATCTTTATATGTGTCACAATGACCATTTTTAGGCGCACTTAAGCACACAGCTCGAAATGTGGTTTTTATTGTTCGGCAAAGCATCAGTACATGAAAAAAAACCAATTTCAACCCCTAAAACACTATTTGTTGTTTTAAAGTCTTGTTTTTTTACCTGTTCATCTCCACCTACACCATCTCCACCTAGTCGAGACATCATTTTAACCCATCTTGGCACATGTATATGCATATTTTTGAATGCCACCAAAATAAAAAATAGATATTTACTAGAAATGGAAACTTTAGTTGGAAAATCCCACCAACATGTTTTTATGTTTTTAAAAAAAGAAGTATGTGAATAAATATTAATAATTTACACATTTATAAATTTGCAAATTGAAAAATAAATTATGTGAAACACGTTTTATTTCTTCTAAGAAAGGGTAGACATCAAAGTCAATCATATTACAATATTTTTCAAATGTAATCACACACAGTCTATAAATAAATTACAAATACACAGATTGACCGAGAAAAGTGAGAGAGTGATGAATTGCCTAGAACATTTTGAAAATAAATATATCAATATTCATCTTGTTGGTCAAAGGAAAAAACTACAAATGTGCCAGTTCTAGAGATTGGAGGTTATTGAAAACAGTGGGCTCAACAGCCTTTGGCTCGCCAACCTTGTGCTTTTGCACATTTGTAGTTTTGTCATTTGACCGACTATATATAATTATACACTTCAAATATGTATATGACACAATATTTAACCTTCAATAATACTTAAAATTTGTTTGATTAATAACATTAAAAAGCATGTATACACAGCATGAGGAAACAACAATTGCAGTATTAAAATTTTTTGTATGTAAATTATAATTGTTTAATCTTTTTAAAGGGAAAAAAGTTTCTGAACTTGTTTGCTTAATTAATACTAAAAATATAACTTTAAAATAAAGTACTTGGTTGGACCATGCATAACTCTTTTACAGACAAAAAAAATGGAATCAGTCAAATTGAAATAATAAAATTTTTAATGTTAGTTCTTCTGGATTTTTTAAGGACCTATAAATAAAATATCCTTCATCACTAAAAATGATCATTAACAATCAAATTTCTGTTAGCTGTTCCATCAATAGAATTTGGAATGTCGATCGCTGAAGTATCATCTTCAGATAAGGTCTTCTTCAATAAGATCTTCCAAAGTAGGGTAAATATGACAGTACTGCGCCACAGGGAGCCCATAGGCGCCCATGTTAAACCATTTTCGGCTCCCTACTCCAAAATCGGGGAGCCATTAGGAACCTGTTCAGCCATTCCGCCCCTTATCTGGAAATCAAGATATTATTTATAGCACCATAGGAAAGCATTCGAAGCCGTTCTGTTCTAGATTATGATAAGAGAAGCCTGATTTTCTACATTCTTAGTAAAAAATGCAACTAATATTACTTGTTTTCTGACCCGCAGGGAAGATTGTTCTTATCGGTATAAGTTCTTTTCAAGGAGCATTTAACCTGAGAACTTGATCTGAAAGTGGTATTACTTAAAACAATTGAATACTTTTTCAAGAATTATAACAGATGTTTTTTTTCTGTAATTATGCACACTTTTTTGTAATAATTAGAGTAATTTCATTATAACATAGATGTTTTTTTTTTCTGTAATAAATGCTCACATTTTTTTGTAATAATTAGACTTATTTCATTAATTAAATAACAAAATTTATCTATTTAATAATTTTTAAACTGTTATCATTTAAAACTAAGAAATTTTTTGTTCATCAACTATTTAAATCTCACAAACTTTCTGAAAATTGTATGTTCAATTTATTTTTTACTTAGTTTACATATACATATGTTTTATACTGAAAAATATTTAACTTCATAAAAATTAAAAAATTATACTATATATTTAAAAACTAACACTACTTTTTTACTAATGTTTAGATAACACTTAAAGTTTTTTTTCTCTTATTGAAATGTTTTTTTATATCTCACATATATGAATACATAGTTTTTATAGAAGGATACTGTTTTTACCTATCGTTATGATTTGCTTAAAAGTAATTAAAGTATTATAATTTCAGATAAAAAGTTTTTTTTTCCATTGATTAGATAACAAAATTTCAATTTTATACCACTATCAACCAAACACTAAAAGTTTTTTTTCCTCGTATCAGACTATTTTTTGTACCCAACGCGTATAAATATAAAGTTTTTATCGAAGAATACTATTCTTTACATACTCTTAAAAATTGTTTAAAAGTATTTTAATCATTATTATTCCAGTTAAGAAGATTTTTTTTCTCACTCATAGTTAACGAAATTTCAATTTTAATATGTTATCAGTTAAAACTAATACATTTTTTCTCATTCATATCGGACTATTTTTTCTACCTCACGCGTATGAATACAAAGTTTTTTGCGAAAGGATACTGAGTAATCAGGTCACCGTTTGATTATAAAAAGAAGAACTCGATTCATATCAGCTCATTCTCAGCAGAAGCCGCTCGTTTACTTTACTGCCTCTTAAAATCGAAGTAATGGATACCTCAGACTCTATGGATTTTCAATCAACAAATGATTTAGAAAAGTTTCAGTCTGTTCAAGTCAATATTTCTTGTACTATCTGCAATAAGGAATTTAAGCATCGTAAAAATTTACTTCGTCATGAACGAACAATTCATGGAAATGCTGAACATAAGTGTTCCTCTTGTAATGCGACATTCAATCGACTTGATAAGTTAAAATTACATGTCCAATCTCATGAAAAGAAATCGCTGAAAAGAACCCGTGATGAGGAGAAAATAAGGCCTGTAAAGAAAACTCGTCGTTCACCAAAAGTCAAAAAAGGAAGCTTAAACACATTTGAAACGCAATTTATTCATCCATGTGAGAGGAATTGTCAGGACCCAGAAGCCTTTCTTCAAAGTGTGCATACAGACCTCATAAATAGTATTACTCAACTTATTGATCATAATGGTATCAAGTGGTACCTAAATATGAAAGTTAAGTTCACCAGAAAAATTTCGGAAACTGAAAATGAAGAATGCACGGCCTTCTTTAGATCAAATTGTGATACAACTCTTTCCGGAGAAACACCGAACATTGAAAATGCAAATGAAAAGGTAAGAAACATTTATTTAAAACGTTTATAAAAATGTAAATGTTTATACTATAAAACCTTAATTCTCTACATATACTTGTAAAATCTTGTTGGAACCTCGTGTGCAAAAGTATTATTTCATTAAGATACTTTTTATAATAAAAACAATTTCTCAAATTTCATTTATATGAGTGGAAAAAATTACTCAAATTTCATTTATATGAGTAGTAAGATCAGGATTTTAAATAAACTGAATAATCAGTAGATTAAAAATATTATAATAAACTTTATTTTCTCTATTTAAGTACATGCTCTCTAGTGCTAATACTATAAAAACTATATTATTTTTTTGTTCCTTTATAGATTCTAACTTCATTTATCGAATTTGAGGGACGAGGTTAAGGATGGATAATTGAAGAAATACTACATCTTGAAGTGAACACTGCCATATACGTCCCCCTAGGAGCGGCATCATACCTTCCTCTTCCTAAGGAGCTTCTAAAGACAAAAAGCATTCTAAACATTCAGAATACTGACAATAAGTGCTTTCTCTGGTCCATTTTAGCAGCCTTACATCCTATTGATAGGGAACACCATGCTAACAGAGTTAATAACTACTTAAGTTTCGAGTCGGAAGTAGACACTACTGGAATAGATTTTCCAACACCTATTTCCCAAATTGAAAAATTTGAACGAAATAATAATATTTCCATAAATGTATTTGGATATGAAAAAGAAGTTTTTCCACTTCGAATTACAAAACGAAATTGTGATAAGCACATTAATTTATTGCTTATATCTAATGAAGAAAATCAACATTATTGTTTGATTAGAGATTTAAGTCGATTACTATCGCACTTAACCAAACACGACGGAAAAGCATTTTATTGCAATTATTGTCTTCACCGGTTTGCCTCTCAGGAAACCTTAACCTCACATGTCGGGAATTGCAGGGAACATAAGATACAAAAAATCAAGATGCCTACCGAAGCTAACAAGTGGTTATCCTTTGATAAATATGATTTTGGTTTAGCAGTACCATTTGCAATCTATGCTGACTTCGAATCAATATTATTAAAAACGAATACATGTCTACCAAATCCCAACCACTCTTCCACATCAACTATAGCGGTGCATGAAGCTTGCGGTTTTGCATATGTTATTGTTAATGCCGAAGGTAAAATGATTAAAAAACCAGTTATCTATCGTGGTAAAGATTGCGTTGATAAATTTTTAACTATGCTTTTAGAAGAAGAGGAAGCTATTCAAAAAATTCTAAACGTTAAAAAACCTATGGTTTTTACTGATAAAGATAAAATTCACTTTGAAAGTAGTGAATCTTGTCACATATGTGATAAACCACTACTAGGTGATAAAGTTAGGGACCATGACCATTTAACATCAGCCTACAGAGGAGCCAGTCACAATAATTGTAATTTAAAATATCAGGTGGCCACCCACATCCCCGTCCACATACATAACTTAAAAAATTACGACATGAATTTAATTATGCAAGGTCTTGGAAAAATTAAGAACAAAAAAATTACTTGTATTCCAAGTAATAGTGAAAAATTCATCTCATTTTCTCTCGGAAAATTACGTTTTCTTGACTCCCTGCAATTCCTAAATGCCTCTCTTGACAAATTAGTGTCAAGCATTGATAAAAGCGAGTTAAAACTCACGAGGGAATATTTTGGAGATAAGGCGGATCTAATGTTCCGCAAAGGTTGTTATCCCTATGAATATATGGATAACTTTGAAAAATTTAATGATACTTCTCTACCTAGTAAGGAAAGCTTTTTTAGCCATCTAACAGAAGAGCACATTACCCCTACTGAATATGAATATGCACAAAAAGTATGGAATGAATTTGACTTAAAAACTATGGGTGACTACCATGATTTATATGTTATAAGTGATGTATTACTATTAGCAGACATTTTTCAAAATTTCAGACAATTCTGCTTAAAAAATTATAAGTTAGACCCATCTCACTGCTATACCGCCCCAGGTCTTGCATGGCAAGCATGCCTACGAATGTCTGATGTGAAACTTGAACTCTTAACAGATCCGGATATGCACCTTTTTGTTGAGAGGGGGATTAGAGGGGGTGTAGCCATGATATCCCATAGGTTTAGTGAAGCAAACAACAAATATCTAGATAACTACAACCCTAACATTCCATCTAGCTATATAATGTATTTAGATGCTAACAATTTGTATGGCTGGGCAATGTCTCAAGCTCTTCCTACTCATGGTTTTCAATGGGTAGAAGGTAATGTAGATTTTATGAATATTCCTGATGACTCCGAGGAAGGTTTCATTCTAGAAGTTGACATTGATTATCCTGAACACCTTCATGATAATCATAATGATTATCCACTTGCACCGGAAAAGCTTAATATTTTACCTTCAATGATTTCACCCTATAATCAGTCTTTAGCCGAAAAATTAAACCTAAAAGTAAAACCTACAATAAAACTAGTCCCAAATCTATTGTCAAAAACTAGATACATTGTTCACTATCGTAACCTTAAACAATATGTCTCACAAGGATTAAAAGTAACCAAAATACACTCGGCTCTAAAATTCCAACAAAGTCAATGGTTAAAGAAATATATTCTATTTAATACAGAGCAAAGAAAATCTGCAACTTCACCATTTCAAAAAGATTTGTTCAAACTCTTAAATAATGCCGTCTTTGGAAAAACAATAGAAAACTTGAGAAATAGAAGAAAAATCGACTTGGTTACAGACGAAAAAAAGGCGAAAAAGCTTGCAGCATCCCCCAGTTTTTATTCATTTAAAATTATCAATGAAAACCTTACTTCCATTGAGCGAAAAGTTACATCACTTTTCCTAAATAGACCTTCTTATGTTGGGATATCGATTCTTGAAATTTCTCGAACTTTAATGTATGATTTTCACTATAACTATATTAAGAAAAAATATGGATCAAAGGCAACATTACTGTTTACCGATACTGATAGTTTATGTTACAACATACAAACATCAGATATTTATGATGACATGCAATCAGATTCACACCTGTTTGATTTTTCAGATTATCCCTCAGACCATCCTTTACATAGCGATATAAATAAAAAAGTCTTAGGAAAAATGAAAGATGAACTTTCATCTATAATTGTCATAGAATTTATAGGTTTAAAACCGAAAATGTATAGTATAAAAAGTGTAACAGAAGAAAAGAAAACCGCTAAGGGTGTAAATAGGGTGGTTGTAAAACGTCACATTAAACATATAGACTATAAAAACTCACTCCTCTCTGAATGCCGCAGTGTCGCCCAAAGCCATTCTATTGTTAGCAAGAATCACAAACTACAAACAATTTCTTCAATAAAATCTACATTATGCCCCTATGACACAAAAAGATATGTTTTAGAAGACGGTATTGCTTCACTCGCCTATGGTCATTATAAGTGTAAATATTAAACAGTATTTCATCAACTCATTGTAAAATGTTCAGCACTGTTGTAATATTTTTTTTTAATGTAAAGTATTTCCATTGTTGAATTGTTAATGTATATAAGACCATAATAATTCGTTATATTGTATAAATTGTAATATGTATTTTTGTATTTTATGTGTTATTATTATTTTTGAAAAATCAATCAAATAAAACAAAATGAACTACTCTTGTTGTTATACTTATTTTTTCTATTACTTTAAAAAATACATTATCTTTAAACTAATGTAAGTAATTAAAAAAAATCTAAACTATACTTAACTATTATAAATTTGAAGTATTACTCTAATATCAATCAAATAAAAGTAAGTCAATATTTTCCTTTAAATACCTCATCTTTTAAACGCTTTTACAAAGTTTAATATTTAAATCTTTACAAATAACTTGGAAATCAAGAATATTAGATGAAATAAGAGAGTATTAATCAAAAAGACACATATTTCTGCTTTATAAATAATTAAAAACTGACAAATACTCCAAATTATACGCACTTCTTCTACTATATGAAAACTCGAGATTGCTATCAAAACATTTCAAGCTAATTTATTTCCCAATCCAGGTTAAGACTTTGTCAACGTAGATAAGTTTACCACTTATTCTCATCTATAAAAACGGAGAATACCAACAGCTCAGCTTTTTCATTAATCAGGCTAAAGAAAAAATTTCATACTACTTCAGTATATAAAAGAAATATTAGCACCTACAAAAGTTATACTTATAAATCAAAATATTATCCATACATTATTCGAAATGCATTTTTATCACTAATAAAACTTTATACTGAATCAAATAAAGACTAATTTCATGAGGTATTGATGAGAGTGTCTAAACATTACAACATAATATTTACATATATCGGGTAGATCCACTCACGCAATGGTTAGTGCACTAGCCTTTGGAGTCACTGGGCTTGGGTTCGAATCCAGGTAAAGACATGGATGTCTGTGTTTGTCAATAAATGTTGCTATTTGTCTATGTGTTTGTAGCATCCTTCTTCGAGCGTCTCTTGTGACTATCTCTTCTGGTGAGTGGGGTAATGGAGTATATAGCCTACGCCCTTCCCTTTCTAGAGGGTGCAATCACTGTCATTTATCATACATATATCCAAATTTTTATCGACATAGCTATCAATTTAACCTCAAATAAATGAAAAATATCCTTTAAAATCATAAAATGGTACATATCAAAGTAAAATATTACTTTCTGATATTGAAAATGTATAGGAAAAACTTTACAAACTATTTTTTTTTTATTAAGAAAACATTTTTCTAAAAAAATAATATTCAAGCAGTGTTTTAATATCCTTTTTTAATTTACTATGATTGATTAAAAAAATTTTTCAAGTATAAATTCTACTAACATAATGTACATACAACTCAGTTCAGAAACATCAATATTTATTTACAAGTAGTAAATATATCTAAATAAGAATATAATATTTTCTACGCAACCCAAACACAAAAACTTTAACAAAATTCTAACACAGGACATTTCCCCATTATACATTTTTTTTTCACTTGATTTTTTAAAAAGGAATAATTTTAAAAATAAAAAAATTCAAAAATTCATTAAATATAAAGACCTACAAAATTTTAGTACATTGAATAGAATACAATTAACAAATACCACCTTAAAATAATAGTTTTACACTATATTTCTAGGTATTTAAGTCAGATTCTAAAAAGTTATTTATTTTAATGCAATTACTTTACTCAATAAAATATCTTCAAACATCATATATACAACAATAAATCCTTTTTTCCAAAATTAATTATTAATTAAACAAAGTCTTAAAAACAACTATCAAACTCAATACTCTTTAAGTTACTATAGCTTAAAAAAACCCCGATCAAAAACTTGTAATAACAACTCTTTACATTAACATATATAAACCTGATTCTAAAAAGCTATCTATTTTAACACAACTACTTCTCTCTATAAAAGATCCTTAAACCATCATATATAAAACGATTAATTATTATTTCAAAATTAACTATTAATTAAACAAAGTCTCAAAAACAACTATCAAACTCAATACACTTTCTATTACTATAGTTTAAAAAATCTCGATCAACAACTTGTAATAACAGTTCTTTACATTCAACATATAAGCACTATACTCCAAGATCTTATCTCAACTATCTAATCTTGTCATCTTATCTCATCCCCCAATACCCCTACAGTAGGGGAAAAAGGAGAGTACTGCGCCAGCGGAGGTGGGAGGTGGGATGACGTCACCGGAAGTGGCTCTGACGTCACCGGAAGGGGCGTGGCGGAAATGCCAATGACGTCACGAAAATACCTTTGACATTCCGGAAATGCCAATGACATCACGAAAATACCTTTGACATTCCGGAAATGCCTATGACGTCACCTGATATGACTCGATATGTGGCGCCATACTCTCCTTTTTCCCCTACTGTAGGGGTATTGGGGGATGAGATAAGATGACAAGATTAGATAGTTGAGATAAGATCTTGGAGTATAGTGCTTATATGTTGAATGTAAAGAACTGTTATTACAAGTTGTTGATCGAGATTTTTTAAACTATAGTAATAGAAAGTGTATTGAGTTTGATAGTTGTTTTTGAGACTTTGTTTAATTAATAGTTAATTTTGAAATAATAATTAATCGTTTTATATATGATGGTTTAAGGATCTTTTATAGAGAGAAGTAGTTGTGTTAAAATAGATAGCTTTTTAGAATCAGGTTTATATATGTTAATGTAAAGAGTTGTTATTACAAGTTTTTGATCGGGGTTTTTTTAAGCTATAGTAACTTAAAGAGTATTGAGTTTGATAGTTGTTTTTAAGACTTTGTTTAATTAATAATTAATTTTGGAAAAAAGGATTTATTGTTGTATATATGATGTTTGAAGATATTTTATTGAGTAAAGTAATTGCATTAAAATAAATAACTTTTTAGAATCTGACTTAAATACCTAGAAATATAGTGTAAAACTATTATTTTAAGGTGGTATTTGTTAATTGTATTCTATTCAATGTACTAAAATTTTGTAGGTCTTTATATTTAATGAATTTTTGAATTTTTTTATTTTTAAAATTATTCCTTTTTAAAAAATCAAGTGAAAAAAAAATGTATAATGGGGAAATGTCCTGTGTTAGAATTTTGTTAAAGTTTTTGTGTTTGGGTTGCGTAGAAAATATTATATTCTTATTTAGATATATTTACTACTTGTAAATAAATATTGATGTTTCTGAACTGAGTTGTATGTACATTATGTTAGTAGAATTTATACTTGAAAAATTTTTTTAATCAATCATAGTAAATTAAAAAAGGATATTAAAACACTGCTTGAATATTATTTTTTTAGAAAAATGTTTTCTTAATAAAAAAAAATAGTTTGTAAAGTTTTTCCTATACATTTTCAATATCAGAAAGTAATATTTTACTTTGATATGTACCATTTTATGATTTTAAAGGATATTTTTCATTTATTTGAGGTTAAATTGATAGCTATGTCGATAAAAATTTGGATATATGTATGATAAATGACAGTGATTGCACCCTCTAGAAAGGGAAGGGCGTAGGCTATATACTCCATTACCCCACTCACCAGAAGAGATAGTCACAAGAGACGCTCGAAGAAGGATGCTACAAACACATAGACAAATAGCAACATTTATTGACAAACACAGACATCCATGTCTTTACCTGGATTCGAACCCAAGCCCAGTGACTCCAAAGGCTAGTGCACTAACCATTGCGTGAGTGGATCTACCCGATATATGTAAATATTATGTTGTAATGTTTAGACACTCTCATCAATACCTCATGAAATTAGTCTTTATTTGATTCAGTATAAAGTTTTATTAGTGATAAAAATGCATTTCGAATAATGTATGGATAATATTTTGATTTATAAGTATAACTTTTGTAGGTGCTAATATTTCTTTTATATACTGAAGTAGTATGAAATTTTTTCTTTAGCCTGATTAATGAAAAAGCTGAGCTGTTGGTATTCTCCGTTTTTATAGATGAGAATAAGTGGTAAACTTATCTACGTTGACAAAGTCTTAACCTGGATTGGGAAATAAATTAGCTTGAAATGTTTTGATAGCAATCTCGAGTTTTCATATAGTAGAAGAAGTGCGTATAATTTGGAGTATTTGTCAGTTTTTAATTATTTATAAAGCAGAAATATGTGTCTTTTTGATTAATACTCTCTTATTTCATCTAATATTCTTGATTTCCAAGTTATTTGTAAAGATTTAAATATTAAACTTTGTAAAAGCGTTTAAAAGATGAGGTATTTAAAGGAAAATATTGACTTACTTTTATTTGATTGATATTAGAGTAATACTTCAAATTTATAATAGTTAAGTATAGTTTAGATTTTTTTTAATTACTTACATTAGTTTAAAGATAATGTATTTTTAAAGTAATAGAAAAAATAAGTATAACAACAAGAGTAGTTCATTTTGTTTTATTTGATTGATTTTTCAAAAATAATAATAACACATAAAATACAAAAATACATATTACAATTTATACAATATAACGAATTATTATGGTCTTATATACATTAACAATTCAACAATGGAAATACTTTACATTAAAAAAAAATATTACAACAGTGCTGAACATTTTACAATGAGTTGATGAAATACTGTTTAATATTTACACTTATAATGACCATAGGCGAGTGAAGCAATACCGTCTTCTAAAACATATCTTTTTGTGTCATAGGGGCATAATGTAGATTTTATTGAAGAAATTGTTTGTAGTTTGTGATTCTTGCTAACAATAGAATGGCTTTGGGCGACACTGCGGCATTCAGAGAGGAGTGAGTTTTTATAGTCTATATGTTTAATGTGACGTTTTACAACCACCCTATTTACACCCTTAGCGGTTTTCTTTTCTTCTGTTACACTTTTTATACTATACATTTTCGGTTTTAAACCTATAAATTCTATGACAATTATAGATGAAAGTTCATCTTTCATTTTTCCTAAGACTTTTTTATTTATATCGCTATGTAAAGGATGGTCTGAGGGATAATCTGAAAAATCAAACAGGTGTGAATCTGATTGCATGTCATCATAAATATCTGATGTTTGTATGTTGTAACATAAACTATCAGTATCGGTAAACAGTAATGTTGCCTTTGATCCATATTTTTTCTTAATATAGTTATAGTGAAAATCATACATTAAAGTTCGAGAAATTTCAAGAATCGATATCCCAACATAAGAAGGTCTATTTAGGAAAAGTGATGTAACTTTTCGCTCAATGGAAGTAAGGTTTTCATTGATAATTTTAAATGAATAAAAACTGGGGGATGCTGCAAGCTTTTTCGCCTTTTTTTCGTCTGTAACCAAGTCGATTTTTCTTCTATTTCTCAAGTTTTCTATTGTTTTTCCAAAGACGGCATTATTTAAGAGTTTGAACAAATCTTTTTGAAATGGTGAAGTTGCAGATTTTCTTTGCTCTGTATTAAATAGAATATATTTCTTTAACCATTGACTTTGTTGGAATTTTAGAGCCGAGTGTATTTTGGTTACTTTTAATCCTTGTGAGACATATTGTTTAAGGTTACGATAGTGAACAATGTATCTAGTTTTTGACAATAGATTTGGGACTAGTTTTATTGTAGGTTTTACTTTTAGGTTTAATTTTTCGGCTAAAGACTGATTATAGGGTGAAATCATTGAAGGTAAAATATTAAGCTTTTCCGGTGCAAGTGGATAATCATTATGATTATCATGAAGGTGTTCAGGATAATCAATGTCAACTTCTAGAATGAAACCTTCCTCGGAGTCATCAGGAATATTCATAAAATCTACATTACCTTCTACCCATTGAAAACCATGAGTAGGAAGAGCTTGAGACATTGCCCAGCCATACAAATTGTTAGCATCTAAATACATTATATAGCTAGATGGAATGTTAGGGTTGTAGTTATCTAGATATTTGTTGTTTGCTTCACTAAACCTATGGGATATCATGGCTACACCCCCTCTAATCCCCCTCTCAACAAAAAGGTGCATATCCGGATCTGTTAAGAGTTCAAGTTTCACATCAGACATTCGTAGGCATGCTTGCCATGCAAGACCTGGGGCGGTATAGCAGTGAGATGGGTCTAACTTATAATTTTTTAAGCAGAATTGTCTGAAATTTTGAAAAATGTCTGCTAATAGTAATACATCACTTATAACATATAAATCATGGTAGTCACCCATAGTTTTTAAGTCAAATTCATTCCATACTTTTTGTGCATATTCATATTCAGTAGGGGTAATGTGCTCTTCTGTTAGATGGCTAAAAAAGCTTTCCTTACTAGGTAGAGAAGTATCATTAAATTTTTCAAAGTTATCCATATATTCATAGGGATAACAACCTTTGCGGAACATTAGATCCGCCTTATCTCCAAAATATTCCCTCGTGAGTTTTAACTCGCTTTTATCAATGCTTGACACTAATTTGTCAAGAGAGGCATTTAGGAATTGCAGGGAGTCAAGAAAACGTAATTTTCCGAGAGAAAATGAGATGAATTTTTCACTATTACTTGGAATACAAGTAATTTTTTTGTTCTTAATTTTTCCAAGACCTTGCATAATTAAATTCATGTCGTAATTTTTTAAGTTATGTATGTGGACGGGGATGTGGGTGGCCACCTGATATTTTAAATTACAATTATTGTGACTGGCTCCTCTGTAGGCTGATGTTAAATGGTCATGGTCCCTAACTTTATCACCTAGTAGTGGTTTATCACATATGTGACAAGATTCACTACTTTCAAAGTGAATTTTATCTTTATCAGTAAAAACCATAGGTTTTTTAACGTTTAGAATTTTTTGAATAGCTTCCTCTTCTTCTAAAAGCATAGTTAAAAATTTATCAACGCAATCTTTACCACGATAGATAACTGGTTTTTTAATCATTTTACCTTCGGCATTAACAATAACATATGCAAAACCGCAAGCTTCATGCACCGCTATAGTTGATGTGGAAGAGTGGTTGGGATTTGGTGGACATGTATTCGTTTTTAATAATATTGATTCGAAGTCAGCATAGATTGCAAATGGTACTGCTAAACCAAAATCATATTTATCAAAGGATAACCACTTGTTAGCTTCGGTAGGCATCTTGATTTTTTGTATCTTATGTTCCCTGCAATTCCCGACATGTGAGGTTAAGGTTTCCTGAGAGGCAAACCGGTGAAGACAATAATTGCAATAAAATGCTTTTCCGTCGTGTTTGGTTAAGTGCGATAGTAATCGACTTAAATCTCTAATCAAACAATAATGTTGATTTTCTTCATTAGATATAAGCAATAAATTAATGTGCTTATCACAATTTCGTTTTGTAATTCGAAGTGGAAAAACTTCTTTTTCATATCCAAATACATTTATGGAAATATTATTATTTCGTTCAAATTTTTCAATTTGGGAAATAGGTGTTGGAAAATCTATTCCAGTAGTGTCTACTTCCGACTCGAAACTTAAGTAGTTATTAACTCTGTTAGCATGGTGTTCCCTATCAATAGGATGTAAGGCTGCTAAAATGGACCAGAGAAAGCACTTATTGTCAGTATTCTGAATGTTTAGAATGCTTTTTGTCTTTAGAAGCTCCTTAGGAAGAGGAAGGTATGATGCCGCTCCTAGGGGGACGTATATGGCAGTGTTCACTTCAAGATGTAGTATTTCTTCAATTATCCATCCTGAACCTCGTCCCTCAAATTCGATAAATGAAGTTAGAATCTATAAAGGAACAAAAAAATAATATAGTTTTTATAGTATTAGCACTAGAGAGCATGTACTTAAATAGAGAAAATAAAGTTTATTATAATATTTTTAATCTACTGATTATTCAGTTTATTTAAAATCCTGATCTTACTACTCATATAAATGAAATTTGAGTAATTTTTTCCACTCATATAAATGAAATTTGAGAAATTGTTTTTATTATAAAAAGTATCTTAATGAAATAATACTTTTGCACACGAGGTTCCAACAAGATTTTACAAGTATATGTAGAGAATTAAGGTTTTATAGTATAAACATTTACATTTTTATAAACGTTTTAAATAAATGTTTCTTACCTTTTCATTTGCATTTTCAATGTTCGGTGTTTCTCCGGAAAGAGTTGTATCACAATTTGATCTAAAGAAGGCCGTGCATTCTTCATTTTCAGTTTCCGAAATTTTTCTGGTGAACTTAACTTTCATATTTAGGTACCACTTGATACCATTATGATCAATAAGTTGAGTAATACTATTTATGAGGTCTGTATGCACACTTTGAAGAAAGGCTTCTGGGTCCTGACAATTCCTCTCACATGGATGAATAAATTGCGTTTCAAATGTGTTTAAACTTCCTTTTTTGACTTTTGGTGAACGACGAGTTTTCTTTACAGGCCTTATTTTCTCCTCATCACGGGTTCTTTTCAGCGATTTCTTTTCATGAGATTGGACATGTAATTTTAACTTATCAAGTCGATTGAATGTCGCATTACAAGAGGAACACTTATGTTCAGCATTTCCATGAATTGTTCGTTCATGACGAAGTAAATTTTTACGATGCTTAAATTCCTTATTGCAGATAGTACAAGAAATATTGACTTGAACAGACTGAAACTTTTCTAAATCATTTGTTGATTGAAAATCCATAGAGTCTGAGGTATCCATTACTTCGATTTTAAGAGGCAGTAAAGTAAACGAGCGGCTTCTGCTGAGAATGAGCTGATATGAATCGAGTTCTTCTTTTTATAATCAAACGGTGACCTGATTACTCAGTATCCTTTCGCAAAAAACTTTGTATTCATACGCGTGAGGTAGAAAAAATAGTCCGATATGAATGAGAAAAATGTATTAGTTTTAACTGATAACATATTAAAATTGAAATTTCGTTAACTATGAGTGAGAAAAAAAATCTTCTTAACTGGAATAATAATGATTAAAATACTTTTAAACAATTTTTAAGAGTATGTAAAGAATAGTATTCTTCGATAAAAACTTTATATTTATACGCGTTGGGTACAAAAAATAGTCTGATACGAGGAAAAAAAACTTTTAGTGTTTGGTTGATAGTGGTATAAAATTGAAATTTTGTTATCTAATCAATGGAAAAAAAAACTTTTTATCTGAAATTATAATACTTTAATTACTTTTAAGCAAATCATAACGATAGGTAAAAACAGTATCCTTCTATAAAAACTATGTATTCATATATGTGAGATATAAAAAAACATTTCAATAAGAGAAAAAAAACTTTAAGTGTTATCTAAACATTAGTAAAAAAGTAGTGTTAGTTTTTAAATATATAGTATAATTTTTTAATTTTTATGAAGTTAAATATTTTTCAGTATAAAACATATGTATATGTAAACTAAGTAAAAAATAAATTGAACATACAATTTTCAGAAAGTTTGTGAGATTTAAATAGTTGATGAACAAAAAATTTCTTAGTTTTAAATGATAACAGTTTAAAAATTATTAAATAGATAAATTTTGTTATTTAATTAATGAAATAAGTCTAATTATTACAAAAAAATGTGAGCATTTATTACAGAAAAAAAAAACATCTATGTTATAATGAAATTACTCTAATTATTACAAAAAAGTGTGCATAATTACAGAAAAAAAACATCTGTTATAATTCTTGAAAAAGTATTCAATTGTTTTAAGTAATACCACTTTCAGATCAAGTTCTCAGGTTAAATGCTCCTTGAAAAGAACTTATACCGATAAGAACAATCTTCCCTGCGGGTCAGAAAACAAGTAATATTAGTTGCATTTTTTACTAAGAATGTAGAAAATCAGGCTTCTCTTATCATAATCTAGAACAGAACGGCTTCGAATGCTTTCCTATGGTGCTATAAATAATATCTTGATTTCCAGATAAGGGGCGGAATGGCTGAACAGGTTCCTAATGGCTCCCCGATTTTGGAGTAGGGAGCCGAAAATGGTTTAACATGGGCGCCTATGGGCTCCCTGTGGCGCAGTACTGTCATATTTACCCTACTTTCCAACTTGATGGTTATGTTGTGAAGGACAGTTGTTGCCATAGTAGTTTCCAGCTTTTCTCACCAAACTTTGAGATACATTGTACCTTAAAAAAAAAGTGTTATCAGCAAAATTTACAAATGTCGACAACTGTATTGAACTATTGCTAGATCTGTATGCTTTATAAAATTGTTTACGAAATTGAATTGTTTGGAAATTAATTGTTTTGGTCATCTTAAGAAATATAGGCTTGTTATTCTGAGAATTATTTTTATTATAAACTTAGGGAGAATATAAACTCGAGGAGTGGGTCGAAATATTTCACATAAAACTTCCAGAAAAAAATTGATTTTCTATAAGTGAACTTTGTTTTGAAAATTAATATTTTTTTAAACATAAAATAAATTATGTGAATAATAAAAAAAGTAAGTTCAGGGTTGCAAAAAAACTTTTTTGTTAAATAAAACCAAGCCTGGGTAGGAATTATTAAAAAACTTGTTTTTTTTTGGCAGAAAACTAAAGTAAAATGATAGATAAAAGTTATTTTTAAGTTTTGAATACAGCATTTTTTAACAAAATTATAAAAAAATTGTTATACACAAACATGTATATCAACAGTCAAACAACAAAACTGCGAATGTGCCAATTCTTGAAATTGACATTATTTGTAAACATTGGGCTTGACAGTGTTTGTGTTTCTATATCTGTGTTTTTGCACATTCATGGCTTTGTCATTTGACCGATGATATATACCATAATTATCTTCCAGAAGAATCAGTTTTTAAAAAAAATATTATTTACAAATATATGTAATTAGAAACAGAGAGGATTTAACAAAATCTAGTTAATTCTTTTAATTACTTTAGAAAATAACGAAATGTTATTTTAAAAGTAAAATCAAAATATTTCAGATAAAATCTTACTTGGTGGGCCAGAACTACTTGACAAAATTTAGTGATTTTTCAATTAACAATAAATAATTATTACTGGCAACCCAGTATATTAAGCCAAGGTAGGGTTACAACACTATCGTAGCACGCATCCCAACCTGTTTTATGATTGTCGTTAGAAATCGAAGCATATTCAGAAATCAATGATTTTGGGATGTACCCAGGTTCATTTTAAATAGGTTTGTGTGATGATTCAAGAGTATACAAACAATACGATTCCTTTCCTTACCTCCTCTGCCTATCATTTGTTGGGTTCAAAAATGGCATCAAGTATGTTCTCAGTGAATAGTCGCTGTCTCCAAGAACATGGTAGTTGTTCGACACATCCATCAGCAAGATGGCTCTCAGGTAGGAGTTGTCCGAAATAGTGTACACTTTCAGGTTATTGTAAAGTCAAAGAGCATATTTTCTTATCTGTATCACACTTTTGGCTAACCTAGGAAAAAAAATAAAAATAAAACATTTGAAGGTAAAAGTGTAATTTATTAGCAATACATATAATAAAATTATAACTATTAATTTTTTACTTTCTAACATTGAGAGATGTGTAAAACAAGATAAATTCCCATGTTGAAACTTTTCCCAATTTTAAACGTTTCAACAACAAGCGTTAAACATTTCTGGCAATCATGTAAACAAACCCCAAAGAGGAATAAAATTATCAAGATAACACAGATCCCTAATGATTCTGAAAAATTAATAGCTCCGTCAACATCCAGAAACTACACAACTTCAGGATGTTGCTAACCTGGAAAAGTCGTCGTATAGTCACTAATACTTAATAATCGATATACAACCTTTGATTACGAACGGAAAGTGTATTTTAAGGATACCTTGTAAACTTTATACTGTGTGTGGGAGGGGTGGAGGTAAGGGTCTAGGGTAAAATCAAGATACATTGAGTTAAATATAATTATCAGATGTGTTGACAAAAAAACCCTTCTTGTTCCTACATCTTAACAACATTTACTGGAACTAAGCTCTTGTATAATGAATGAATTAGTAAAATTATGTTTGGTAATGGTAGTCTTTTTTGTGTGCTACACTAGAGGCAATCACATCAGTGCCTAAGGATTTAAAGAGATTCAGAATAGGAATGCCAGAAGCAGGACTCACACCAAAACTGTGAACACTAATAAAAGACAACTTCCTTAGCCGATTGACAGAATATTGAATGAGCTAGTACCAAACTTTGTTTCTGGTTGTGTTACGAGAAAGATTCTTTTTCTTTTTGATTTCTAACCTTATACTTTGCTGGAAGAATTATTAAGTTATTGTATTAAGCTTTACTAGTTTAAACAATAAAGGCTGGTTGGAAAAATACGTTTGTTTTGGCTGCACAAGGGCAAATCAAGAATACCGCCTATAGCCTAGAGCATTTTTTTCAACTGGCTGTAAACAAGGTAAAATCCTAGTTAATGGCCCAGCGACTTTTTCGTTGGTCGCCAAATTTAGCTACATCGCGGAAGAGTGGTACGTAATCGAGGAAAATACGAATCGAAAGTTATTATAACAAAAGGAAGCGAAAATCACTTGTAGTAAAACCATAAAATATACGGATAAACCATAAAGATCGTCGAAGGACAGTGGAACTGGTAGCTAGAGTAGAATTATTTATCCCCCTTTTGAATGTCGCCGAATTTTCCCTTAAGGCTCTGGACCATAAACTAGGATAAAACAAAAAAATAATTATCATAATAATGATTGAAATATAACCTACCTCTTGCATTTCTAGGTCCGATTGCGGTAATTTGATGAAAATCAGCCTCAATCTTATTGATTCTGCTTATTGCTGGCTGACCTGCTCCTAAATCGCCGATAAATAGCTGGCCATTTCCACATTTTCGAAAAACTTCTGTTTTCAAACTTCTTTCCCTCCTTTCTACCGTTTCTAGGCGTTGTAAATTATTGAAATCAAAGATTCGAAATCTTCGTAGCGATCTGCCATTTTCTTCTTGTTTACTAAAATGCTGCTCGAACGCTATTGGTTAATCCAAAACTCCTTGAGATTAAACCACCACGAGAGGGGGTTTAATCTCGAACACTTAATTTGAGATTATGTTTACGATTAAGTGCTGGTGAATACCGTTTCGAGGCTAATCGCGAACTAGAACCGGTTCAGAGACTAAACTGCGCTTAATCGTGCCTGGTGAATACGAGCGTTAGTGGTTTACATTTGATTCTGACACGCATAAGGATTTCTTAGGCTTCCAAAGTGATACAAACGAAACCCTATTATCCCGTGATGTAACCTATATTTTTAATCTGTAAAATACAACACTCGGTATTTCCTTTACCTTCACTACTATAATTTGGGAATTCTTGAAACTTTTTGCATGGTCCAACGAATTGAAAAGGAATAGTATATTGGGTTGAATTTCTGGAATTTTAATTTGTTAAAAAAAAATTTGCGTATTTTGCATGCCTTATAGAGGCAGTCATAATGCCAGATTTTTTTTTTGCAAAACTATATATTTGAAAACTATATATTAATTTCGCAATGTAAAAGCAGACTGAAAATGTACGTTGAATTTTTATTACCCAGTAATCCTCATCTAATTAGCTTCATATTACGAAAAAAACTATCTTAGCTACTTCTCAACTAAGCCAAATATTTATTAGCCCCAGCTAAACCTCTGCTCTAAAAGTTTGTTTCCCGCAATATTAAAAAGTAGAAACTATACATGATCTTAATCGGAGTTTACTATAGAGTTTTACTATCAAAACAGAGGCCTTTCTGGGTCTGTTCCAGAGCACAGCTAAAACTTTAAATCTTTAAGAAGCGTTTAATTTAAGTTGCCTAAAATGAAATTAATTTTAGTTTTACACAAAAGAGGTTGGCCTTTACCAAAAGCAGATGCCAGACAAGCATACTATTATCCAGAAATAAAGATATCATTGCCACCTCCCATTCCAATGCAAATGTTTACCCTAGTACAATCTATATACCCAACCGACCCTGTGATACCCTATAAAAACATTTCTCTTTACAAAAACCGATCCCAGCCTTTGTTGACTGATCCGCATTGTCCTCAACAGGCAGAAAGGTCTATGCATAACAATGCATGGACACAATAGCAGCGATAACATCTTCATGTCTTTGCTTTTGCCACGAGGGGTCGCTGTTGACGCAGCTGGTTGAAGTTGTAGTAGTTAACCTTTTTATGTCAGAAGAGTTATTTTCCAATGAGATTGAGTGTACAGCTCGGTGTTTGTTTATGCTGCTGTTCGGGGATTATAAGTGTTCTTTGTACTCATGTGCGGAAATCTTAATCTGTTGAGGAAATATTTTTTAACCTGGTGAATGCAGGCTTGGTTAAAGTCAACAATCAGCAATAAGTTAGATATTGTATCTGATATCCCTATCATTCAAGACATGGATGTCTAAAACTCCCGGAAATAATTTACGACTAAGTTTCCTCTTTCATTATAAGGGTAAAAAATATATATAAAAAAATGCGTGTTTCTATTTCTCATTTTAAAAAGGCAAATTTTCTTGATGTACTTTTTCAAGAGACACAGCGCCTTTTGACTAATCACTCTAAAAAATGAATGCTCAAAAACGACGAAATTTTCCTTAATGTTGACGATTCCGTTACTCGCAAATGCTCCGAGTTTTCGTTTCCTCAAAGTGAGGAAATTTGAATCGTCATTTTTATGAGGATTTGAATGTCGTCCAATCTAAAGAAATATTTCGTCATTTTTGAGCATGTGAGTACAACAATGAGATTCAGTTTCCTCAAAATCAAGATACAGAATCGTCAAATCACGATCGTAAAAGTCAGGATTCGCGTTTACTCAAAAGTCACGTGATAGTTTCACGAAACAATCCTCAAAATCAACGAAATGAGGCTTGAGGATTCATGAATCGTCAAAAATGAAAGTGTTATTTCTGAGAGTGATGTTTGTAACGATAACGGATGAAGTGAGGGTTATTATAAACGTTCCGTCCATCCAGAAGGTATTGCTATAAAACCTATTTTGCTTTGAGCTTTATAATATAACGTTCATTATCACTACTTTAAAACACTTTCTACCAAACTTTGATTCGAAGCATTGAAAAACGTGACGTGTAAAAGTTGATTTGGATCAAGAATCAATGGGAATATATTTCTTATGGTCCCACGCTCTTCACACTGCGATTTCATTGGTTGTTTGGTTTTCTTTGACAAATTGTTGAAACAAGCCCATTAAATACTTTAAATTTCGTAGAATAACATATTACATACCACATTACATCAAGCCGGTTATTAGTTGTCTAAATTCGTATTTGTATCTGGATGCACGGCAGTGCATCGCCAAGTTCATAACGAAGGCGGCACTGACTATCCTTTACTGGGACCATTTCGGCATAATTTTGGAGACCCAGTTCTTTTCTTCTACGCACTTTAGATTCGAGTTTAGACTTTTTTCTGGGTGTCCTAGTGAGACTTAACCTAGAAAAAAATTTCCAGCGTTCGAAATTCATTTAAGCCAGAGATAAATGAACCAGAAAAACGACAAATATGTCCCTCACTCACTGACTCACTGACTCACTGACGGGCGATCATAATGTTTAGGTACAACGGCTTGTTATGGAGTTACGAAAATTGGAACATTTATAGAATAGAGCATGCATATCACAGGAAAAATCCGAAAATCGAAGATTTTACCCGGGGTTGGGCGTAAACTGATTGGCGCCCTTTTTCATAAGCAGTTGCAATGCTCTCCATACGCTGATATACCAGCGGCGATTAAACGTCGTCGCCAACAATTCAAATAGTTATTTGCCTTCAGATACGTTAAAGGTTTTCATGTGTGGGATTTAGCACACGATATTACTAATTTAATGTGTCAATCAGCATTTTGACTAAATTGAATGGTTTTCAAGTGCAGCACCTGAGCCGGGAACCAGCACCATGTTTTATAAAGAGCCATTGGTTGTTTGGAGGTAGGATTAACATCGCACAAGGGCTACATATGAGTAATGGTTGGAACCAATGCTTCACAATGGGCAAATGTTTTTTTTTAAGGATTTTGCTTGCAGTAACGTTGTACTAGAGCTACATAAGGGTTATTGGCGGCGATTCTCGTATTTCTTAAATCGTGGTCAAGTGACGATTTCTTGAACAGAATCTTTCAAACAGTACCATCGGATTTAAAAAAAATATTTTTTTTGTTAGAAAGAAATGACATATATCAAAGACTTGAACTATGTTTTATACTTTTTGTCCGTCTGTCTGTACGCTTTTTCGTCCGTATGTTCTTTATAAGACGGTCTGTCATATTTCCGGTTCTAATCATCCGATTTCACTTTTTTTTGTTAGAAAGGCATAGCATCAGAGACCTGTATTTCATACCTTGTGTCCGTCCGTCTGTACGTTTTTCTGTCCGTCTGTCAATCTTCTTTATAAGCGGTCTGACATATTTTCGGTTCTAACAGTCCGATTTTAAAAATTCTTTTTTTGCTAGAAAGAAATGATATCGGATACCTATATTTCATACTCTCTGACCGTCTGTCTGTACGCTTTTCTGTCCGTCTGTCCTTTATAAGACGGTCTGTCATAATTTCGGTTCTAATCGTCCGATTTAAAAAAACTTTTTTTTTATAAATGTATGGCTTCATATTTCATACTTTGTGTCCGTCTGTCGGTACGTTTTTCTGTCCGTCTGTCAATCTGTCCTTTACAAGAAGGTCTGTCATATTTTCGGTTCTAACCGCCCGATTTTGAAAATTATTTTTTTGTTAGAAAGGTATGACATCAAACACCTATATTTCAAACTTTTTGATTTTTTTTCTGTACGTTTTTCTGTAAGTCTGTCCTTTATAAAATGGTATGTCATTCTTTCGGTTCTAATCGTCCGCTTTTAAAAATTCTTTTTTTGTTAGAAAGCCATGCTTATAAAAGTTTAAATTACAACTAAATGCTGTGTTTGGCTATTTTTTTCTAAGGTGTATAAATTTTGTGTGGAAGCAGTTCCAGGTGACAGTTACTATTACAAATCTACTTGTTATTCACTAAGAATTCATAATATGCGTGTTCTAAGAAGAAGAAAAAATATATCGAAAAAAGACTTGATTAACCCTATCTATATGTCTGAAACCGGAATGCGAATTTGTGTCATCAACTTGACAAGCAAATATTAGATAAATCAATATTTCACACTTATTCCTACAAAATGATAATAATAATGTGTTGCGAGTTGAGTGATTAACGAATTAAGTAAATTTACAAGTTTGCAGTGTTCTATTTTATTCATTGAACTCGGCATTGCGAACTGATTACTAAAAGAACTTAGAACATTTCTCCATTGACGACGTTCGGCGAAAATAATAATAAATAAGTATCAAATACTTGGGCGAACATATTGATGTTAATTTGAAATGGAAAACTCATATCAATGACCTGGGAAATAAACTACGTTTTATATTAGTTAAACTGTACCACATCAAACGTAAAGTACATGTAACTTTTTTAAAAACTCTTTATTATGCATTGTTTTATTCTCTGATTAATTATGGTATTATTATTTGGGGTGGAGAATACAGATCCAATTTACAACCAATTATTTCAATACAAAATAAATGTTTTAAACTCCTGAACTACCAATCACTTAATTGTCCAATTTATCGAGAACTTAATTTACTCCCTGTACGTTATAATGCTTTTTTTTTTTCGAATTTGCTTACATCTTTATCAAAATAAATCACTCTGTGAACTTAATGAAAACTTTTATTATGCCAGATCAAGTGATATTTTCCGAATTCCAACATTTTCCAAAACTATATTTACTAAACATTTTTTCTATCTTGCCCCTAAATTGTATAATAAACTGCCTATTAACTTAACGAATACAAATAAATATTATTACTTCAAAAAACAACTTTTTGAGTTTTTCATTAATATTGACGGCTTGGATCTTTATTTTTCACTCTAGTTTGAAGCATTTTAATTAAATCTGTATATGCCCAGCTGATTGCCACATCATATTATGTTCGATTCTTATTTGTTTCTCTGCTTTTGTTTGTGTTCATTTCCAACTATTTATGTTTTGTTCGCTTGTACGGGAAATTCTTCCCCTTGGCGCACCATATTTTCTATTGGTTATTTGTTATTTTTTGTTTTTTGTAATAATAAAGATTATTATTATTAAAATACTAATTAAAACTAAAATGGGTAATTGCATTCATATGCGGCAGCGATATATATTTTTTTATATAGATCTGTTAAAAGCGGAATAATAATTAACAGATTCACCCTTGTTCTGAAACTTCAAATGCCCAAAATACATCGACATAAAATCTGTTTGACGTCATAAATATCCTACTGGAAAATCGTTTTAAATCGTAAAGAAATGGGCCAAAATAAAAAAAAATTACAACATAAATATCATGCTGAAAAATTACACAAACACGTCTAACTGAAAATGTTTTGAATTTATGACGTTGAATAAACATAATGTCAAATATTGATAATAAATATTAGTCTTTTGACCGTGTTCTGGTATGCGTTAGCTCGTTATTCAGATAGTTTGTGTAAATTTAAAAAAAGGAAAATAAACAATTCCTCTCGGCGTAAAAGAACATTAAAACGTTGTTCTCAAATATTTTAATACTTGATTTATTTATAGCTACGAAGTCCGCAGGTGCTTTTTAGGTGAATTTTTTTTAGTTTATTTTGTTGTTCAAGAAGAATAGTGCAATTAAATTGGTTGGGTAGAAAATGTGTTCTGGCGAGAAAATCAGTTTCAAGGCTTTTACAACTGTCATTTGGTCAGTCTATTATCTGACTTCTTTCAGATTGGTTATTGTACTGACATTCCTTTAAAGGTTATTCTTTCTACCGATCTAGAAAATTTGGATTATTCAATTAGTTTCACCGTCATCACATTTTCACACAGGTAATAAGTTTTGTTGTTCCATTAATATTTATTAATATTATTCAAGTATGATTTTATATATAATAGGATATGCTATTGCAAAATTGGGTTGATCTGACTTAATTTCTTCAGTTGCCTCTGGGGCCGTTTACTATGCAAAATTCGTCATATTGACATCTTAATAATTAGTCTTTTATTTTGACTCGAATACGCCTTTTCAACAATTAAAAAAATCGTATTGTACAAATAATAATAACCTATTTTTACCTAGTAAAAACGTCGTTCTTATTCATTTATAATGTCGTATTTACATTATGTCAAAATGGCGTTTTTATGACGTCTTTTTTCGTCCAAAAGAATCTGTGAATACTAAAAGTTATAATCAGAATGAAGGAATCTCTCTTATTTACCACCACTAAATATATATACCAATTACTTATTCAATCTGAACTGTAATGGTATCAATGTTATTAAATTTTTTTTAGTTCACTGTTAATATATTATTTAATACACAATGAATATTAGTACATAGGGAATAACGTAAAGCGCTATTGGAAATTTGATATAAAATTTTAATTATTTTTTTGATAAGTTAATCTTTTTATTAAATTGGCCTCTTTTTAATTTGTATCAACAAAAAAATTGATAACATATTTCCAATGGTGTGGTTAAGCCGCAGTATGTTATTGTTAGTATGGGTGTAATTTTTTTTTTCGATCCGAGTTAATATCTTCAGTTGCCTCTGGGGCTGCTTATTATTGTTTGCTTTTTGCTGATGATCTAAAAGTTTTTAGGATTATTTCATCAAATATTGATTCTTCAGACTGAACTGGACAAATTGGATAAATGGTGTACTGAAAATAAGATTTTTCTAAATACTGATTTAAATGCGTCGTTCTTACGTTTACAAGGAAACTTGACCCATATCTTAGTAATTATACATTGAATAATGAAATTATCACAAGAAAGACTTACATAAAAGATCTGGGAGTCATATATGAATCTAGTTTTAGTTTTAGTTTACACATCCGGGATATTATGCTTAGAGCTTCTAAAAAATTAGGAATCCTTAAAAGAACTGCATATGATTTTGACGATATTAATGTTCTCTTCAATCTCTTTAATATACTTGTTCGTCCGGTTCTTGAATACAATTGCATGATTTGGAATCCTTCAAACAAGTGTGATGTTATATCACTTGAAAAAATAAAATAAAAATTATATATTTCATAGCACGTAAATCCCATGAGTTCTTCAGACCATCTAGTTTTACTACTTTAGAATGTCGAAGATCAATATCTGTATTTAAAATTTTTTACAATATCCTAAACTACAAAATTGATTGTCCTCACATATTACAAGAATTTAATTTCTTTGTTCCTAATTATACTACAAGGAATAAATATGTTCTTAAAGAACCTTTTTCACTAAAAACTATCTTAAAAATCAGCCATATATACAATTCATTGAACTTGTTAATAAACTCCCAATAAGTAGTGATTTATTTTTCGACAATTTTACGAAATTAAAAAGATATATCTTATCAGTAACCTTATAATTCCTATCTGCTGTATATATATATGTATTTTTATTGGTGCGTATTTTACTCAATTTTAATGCTTTTATCTTAGTCATTTTTTAATCCTTGTTTGTTCAATGTTTGTTTGTGTTTTTTATTCGATTTTAGTGTTCTTTTATCTTGTATGTTCAATGTTTGTTTGTTCGGTTGTAGTGTCTTACATGCTATGTAATTGGAAATTCTCTTTCTGTATAGCAGATTAATAATTAAATTTTTTTAAAAATTATTATACAAAATTTGTCAACTTTTTTGTTTTTTTTTCAATTTATTAAAAAAAATTTAATACGGTTAGAAATTTATTCCTTTGAGTCTGATTAACTGTTATATCAGATTTCGTATTGAAACTTATTCTCATTTTTGTCATTAGGCATTTATTTTCATTTATTAGGCATTTATTTTGAGGCATTTATTTTCGGGATGCAAGTCTAGATTGGATAACATTTCAGAAAAGAATTCGAATTCGAAGTACTTCAATTATTTAAAAAACTTCAAAATTTAATGCTCATTTAAAAAGCATAGGAAGCCATATTTATTAGAATTAAATCACCATTGCCATCGCAACAATTGCTTGAGAAACTTTAATTCTTTTCGACAATAAATTAAAATAAATTTATTTTTGAGACATCGGCCAATTTAAGATGACGTCAAATATATACTACGAATTGTTTTCATTCTATTTGAAAGCGAGGAATATTACATATTTATTCTTTGAAATATAAATTTTTGCAAACGATTTAAGTTATAATTATTTAATTTTCGAAATAAAATAAATGAAACTAGCCGAATTCAGCAAGTCAATGTTTATTGAGGAGTAGTTTTTTGGTTTTTGTTCTACGAAAAATTAAAGATTATTTATAACTGCAAATAAAGCTGTGTTTAGTGCTGTGTTTAGTTAGAGGCTGCGTTTAGTGAAATTTATTTTAAATTTAATGTAGAAAAACGGTTGTGGATGTCACTTACTGTTACGAACCTAGTTTTTTTTTTCAAGATAAGAATTTTAGTAAGTATTTGAGTAACAGGAAAGTAGGCTATTTTAGTTCTTTAAGAACTTCTTGTTAATTTGAAAACGTATTTTAATATAAGTTTTATTTACAGTATGGCAACAAATATGTTGCAAAAGGAGATGTTGCAACTTCCTAGCGGTGATTTGGAGCTCCATCAAGTACAACAAATGCCCGGAGACGGCTCCTGTTTGTTTCATTCATTATCGCAAGCGGTGCATGGTAAGATATCACGGTCATTGGAGGTAAGATTGTTGATTGTTAATCACATAGTTAAAAATTGGGACCGACTAGGAGTATTGACGTGTGATAGATCGGGCAAACAGTACATGGACAGTCAATCTTACGCTTTCGATATGAAAAAAGAGACAACATTCGGCTCAGCTGCCGAATTGTTTGCTGCAGCAGAAATTTTCCCGTTTACTTTCGAGGTGTATCAGGAAGGGACGCTGAGGGGTATATTCACTGGGAGCGACGGAGGACCTGTCAGGCGGCTACGTTTCACTGGGTCGGATATTGCGGGGCATTACGATTTGTTTTACGCAGTCGAGAGCACTCCTCCAAAAACTGCCTGTGCGCGCAACCATTCAATGGGGGAGATATTCGAACAGACCTCGAATCCTGATGGACACGTCAACAAGGTTCAAAGGGGTAGGCCAACCAAGAAAAAGATGGGGAGGCCAAAAACATCTGAAAGCTCGCGAAAAGAGCAGAAACGAGAGGCTGACAGTCGTTATCGTTTCAAACACGCAGATAAGATACGGGTTTCAAAAAAGCTGTACGCTGCATCCCATCCGGAGGTGCACCGTCGTGCCGCAGACCGCTACGCTGCATCCCATCCGGAGGTGCACCGTCGTGCCGCAGACCGCTACGCTGCATCCCATCCGGAGGTGCACCGTCGTGCCGCAGACCGCTACGCTGCATCCCATCCGGATGTGAACCGCCGTGCCGCAGACCGCTACGCTGCATCCCATCCGGATGTGCACCGTCGTGCCGCAGACCGCTACGCTGCATCCCATCCGGATGTGAACCGTCGTGCCGCAGACCGCTACGCTGCATCCCATCCGGATGTGAACCGTCGTGCCGTAAAGCGCTACGGCAAGAACAACCCCGTGGTTATAAAAGAGGCCGTTGCACGTAAAAGATCCCAAAAATATCTCAAATTCCAGGGAAGCGCCGACGAGATACGTGAAAAATTGACAGAGCAAGTGGGAGATTCTTTGAAAGCTACGGAGATTGTCAAATGGGCGTTGTACAGGAGGAAGGTTACCGTCCGGAAACTCAGCAAGCGGGTCGAAGCCCTGAAGGAGAAGCTGGTCGCCAGAATGAAAAGCCTCGAGTCGTGTAGCGCCAACAGCACTATTAATCAAAAATTTGATGCGTTCCTCGGCCCATGCGGCCACAGGGACAACCAGGAGCCCTTTTACGCCGAACAGGCGTACAGGGTGCACACGGACGCCCACCCAATGAAGGCTGGCAGGACGGGTGGAGTTGTTTTCTCCGAAACAGAAATTTCGGGAAAGGGGTTAGTGTGGGAGTGCCACGATAGCGTGTGTGCACTGGACGACTCGAAGCTCGGAAAGCTGGCGGAAGTGTTCCGGAAGGTGCAGAAGAATACGCCCGGCCAACTGTACAAAATGTCCACGGAGACAGAAGAAATGCAGTCCGACATTGCGTTCATGAACACCGTTAAGGCCCATTTTCCCGTAATGAGGTCGGTAGTGAGGCAGTTTTATTACGTGCAAAGTGAGAGCAAGCTGATCAGAAAAATAGACGAGGCGCTGCAGAGGTTGGACGTAGCCGAGATCGAAGAACTAGGGAACCGAGAGAAAAAGGGTGACATTGCCTTCGAATGCGAGAGTTCAGGAGACATTGCGGAAGACATGGTCATCGCGAAGCACAAGTGGGCATTCAAGAAATACTTAAATGACTGCAAAGACACCCCGAAGTTGGCCTGCGTATCATGCAACAAACTGTGTTGCTCCAAAGACGTGTGCAGCTTGGTGAGACTACGCAAGCCCCTCGACACAGGCGCTTGGAAAGAAATCGAGAAATACTACGCCACTAGAAATACTGACATGAGTCCCCACGTGTGCCACTCGTGCCTCCATAAGATTCGGGCCGACCAGGTACCGGCCACCTGCGTCATTAACGGCCTTGGTGCCAGCGAGTTACCGCCCGAGATCAGCGAGCTAAACGACTACGAGAAAATCTTGATACAGCGCGCAAAGGCCTTCCAAGTCGTCACCACCATGGTACCCGTTGGGAACAAGCGCATTCCAAACAGGTGGCTGGTAAAGAAGGTGAAAGGCAGGACTTTCCACCTGCCCTTACCACTAGAAGAGACCCTTAAGAAGCTGCCGAAGCCGGAAGACCCTCTGAACAGGAACCCGGAGCTGTACATCGTTGTCCGTGGAGCACCGACAAAGTCCAGGCTGATCTGGGAGGACCTTGTAGACGTCAACAAGGTATACGCCGCCCTGACCTTGCTGAAGCGCATTAACTTGCACTATTCCGAGATAGTGATGCCCGGGGTTCCCCAGGAGCTGTTGATAGGGATGGAGGAGGACCTGCGACACATCGCCAACGTGGAGGAGGAGGAGGACGGGAAGCCAAACACGGAAGCCCTCCTGACGCAGGTGACGAAGGAAAAAGAAGAGGAGTACGAACAGTACACAATTTATCCGCTTCACGAGAGGAGAAACAACGCTTCTGCTTCCGCGCTCTACCAGATGCTGAAAGTGAACGCTCCTCCGATGGACGGAAGGGACACTGCCCTGGACGAGAAGTGCTTTCCCCACCTTTATGTCGAGGGAAAGTTTGGGCAGTTTTACCCGCGCGCGCAGAAACTGACTTCCGCCGAATTCATCAAGACACGGCTGAAGTCGAGGTTTTCGCAGTTTCGCCTCGACCAGCAATATCTGTTTTTCCTGCTCAATGACGCGAACATCCGACAGCTGAGTTCGGGAATATTCTATAAGTTGAACGCCGTTAACCAGAAGGAGAGATTCACCGCCGAACGGTACCTCCAGATGGTCGGTCGGGACGAACTTGAGGGAGATCTGACGGCGATATTCGGAAGGCTTAGGAACACCGAACAGTTCTGGAGAAAACCGAGGAACGACTTGCTATGCATGACCCGGCACTATGGCCCAGCGACTTGGTTTCTCACGATTAGCCCCTCGGAATGGAAGTGGGAGGACCTGGGGGCGTACATCAGGGAGGTTAACGGGCAACCCGATATGACAGGAAAATCCACAAGCGAACTCGTGGCACTGGATCCGGTATCCGCCTCGCGTTTCATCGATCTCAGGTTTAGGGCAATGCTGCGATTCTTAACGTCGTCGGACGGACCCCTCGGCAAAGTGTCCCACTACTTCTGGCGGCGCGAATACCAGTCGAGGGGAGCACAACACTTCCACCTCATGCTGTGGGTGGAGGACGCCCCGGTCCTGGACGAATCCCCCCCGGAAGAGGTGGCCGCTTTCATATCGAAGTACGTGACATGCGAAATACCACGGGAGAGCGTCTCTCCGACGCTGCACGAACGCGTCGTTGCCTACCAGACGCACAGGCACAACAGCTATTGCATGCGAAAGAAAAAGACAAAGAATGGGTTCTCGTCCGTCTGCAGGTTCGGCTTCCCGCGGCCCGCTACCGAAGAGTTTACTTTAAAAGATCTGACGCGCTCGATTGCCGCGAGGAAGAACCTGTCCGCCAACAGCCGCCTCTACAACATCGCGCGCCGTAAGGAGTGGCGGATGGTAAATGATTATAACGCCGCGGTTTTGCTCGCGTGGGAGGGAAACATGGACATACAGTTTATTGGCGAGAAGAGCACGCTGCTCAACTACTATGTCACGAAATATTCGACGAAAGGGGAGAAGTCTCACGCGCTGGAGACGTTCGAACAGATAAACTCCACCAAGTCGCTGAGGAGTCGATTGTACAACATCGGCCTCAGAGCGCTGGGCAACAGGGAATGTGGTGCCATGGAGGCCAGTGACACCCTCCTTGGCATCCCCCTCCACGGCACAGACCCGCACACCGCCATAAGATGGTTGGACGTAAATATGCACAGAAACAGGAGGGTGAAATCGAGGGCAGAGATGAGCCTTCTCGACCCAGAATCGACCGACATCTTCCACGAGTCCTGGGTCGACAACCACTACCCGGAGAGACCTGAGCAGCTGGAGAACATGCACTTGTATGACTTCTCCAGAAACTTCGAAATTTCCAAAACGAAACCCGCAAAGTCCGATTCGGAGCACTACGCTCTGGACGGGGGGAGGAGATACCTGAAGAGGAGGGCGAGGCCGTACCTCATCAACCACTACAGTTACGACGTCGAGAAAATGCCGGAGAAGCACTTCTTCGCGCTGCTCCTCATGTTCAAGCCGTGGCGGGATTTGACGGAGCTGAAGGGGGGTTTCGAAACGTACACAGAAGCTTTCCACTCGGCAAAGGGGGAACTGGAGGATGGTCTGGCTTACGGCGATCTGCAGGCCGAACAGCAGGGCAACCTAAAGAGGGCATTCGAGACGGTGGAGGTCAAGCTCGCGGAACTGAAGAGGGAGCAGGAGAAGGTAGATGAGCGCGAAGGAGCCGACAACCCCCTGCAGTTCGATCCGCTGGAGGCAGCGCACGCCATGGAAGACTTCCAGCACATGGGCTCCGCCGATGATCAGGCGGGCGGCGAAAACTTGGATGAGATGCTTGGGAACCTGAACGTCGACCAGAGGAGGGTTTTTAAAATGGTCACCGACAAGATCGCGGACATGACTGAGAATTCCCAGGTACTGCGCTGCTTCGTGAGCGGAACCGGCGGAACGGGTAAGAGCCACCTCATCAAAACGCTCAAGCTGTGGGTCCAAAGGCACACGGGAAAGAAGGTGGCTGTCGCCGCCCCCACCGGTATCGCCGCCTTCAACGTGAACGGACTCACCATCCACCGACTGCTGCAGCTTCCCGTGGAGCACAAAGGAATCCCAAAGTACGCCCCGCTGTCCGACCAGGTGCTGATGGTCCTGCGGTGCGACTTAAAAGACGTGGCTCTGTTTATCGTCGACGAAGCATCTATGATTTCTAACATCACCCTTGCCTACATCCACCTGCGACTGTCCGAGATCTTCGACACGGGTGACGAGCCGGACGGCTGGTTTGGGAAGAGACACGTGCTGCTGTTGGGTGACCTACTGCAGCTGCCACCGGTCAGGGAGAAGTCGGCGTTCGAGAAGCTGTCCGCAGCGGAAGTCAACAAGCTTCTGGGTTCGCTGGACGCCCCGAACCTGTGGCAGCAACTGTTTACGTACGACGAGCTCACCCAGAACATGCGACAGGCCGACGATGCGGTCTACGCCTCAATGCTAGGAAGGATCCGTACTGGCACCGTGACCGTCGCCGACCGCAGGGCCCTGTCAGCGAGATTGATCCCCCTCTCCTCGCAGCACACCGAAGGAAGACTGAGAGAGATATCGGAATACCTGGCGCGACTTCCCGAAGACACCGTGTGCCTGCTGCCAACGAGAAATATGTGCAGACAGCTGAACGACGCCATGCTACAGACACTGCAGGGACAAGAAATCAAACTAGTGGCGGAGGACACCATCGACTGCCCGAGGCACCTTGCGAAGATTGCCCGTCAGGGACTGGAGAAGCACAAGGAAGACTCGTCAATGACCGCCGGATTGGAAGACACAATACTTGTCAAGGTCGGAGCGCGAATCATGTTAAAGAGGAACATTGACGTCAGCTTGGGTCTTGTGAACGGCTCTATAGGCACCGTGCAGCGCATAATATACGACGGGGGAGGAGACACGAAAGTAAAATCGGTGGTAATACAGTTTGTCCACGGAATCGTCCACGAGCTGGAGCCGGTGAAATCGAAATTCGAGGTTACCAGCCGAGTGTACGTCCACCGCAAACAGTTTCCTATCTGCCTGGCATACGGCATCACCATCCACAAGAGCCAAGGGTTGAGCCTGAGGAATGCGCTTATCGACATCGGTTCGTCTGTCTTCTCCTGCGGCCAGGCCTACGTCGCTTTGTCCAGAGTAAAAAGCCTCGAAGGAGTGCACCTCATCAACCTGGACTGCAGCAACATTAAAGCACAAAAATCGGCCATATTGGAGTACAACAGGCTGAGATCCGTGCACAGGCCCGACCTGCCAAAGATGGAAACCTCGACAAGATGCGGCAAAAAGTGCAAAGACCGCGAGTGGGCTTCCCGACCGTGCGTCGCCGAAGTTCAGCAGCAGGAAGAGGGACCCGATAGGAAGAAGAGGAAGATGACCGCAAAGAAGCCAAAGAAAAAACCAAGCCGCAAGGGCAGCACTTCGAGGAGAGGTGGAAAAAAAGCATGCAAGTGAAATACTAAACTCCTAACTACACAAGCAAGCTCCAGTTGAGAAGATATATGTAAATAGACCAATGGGCGACTGAAGCGAAGTGAACTGACTCCATATACCTCTATTTATACGCCCAAGCTAGATGCCTTTTTTGTATTCGTCAATTCGACTATTCGACCTTTACTTTTGTAGTAACAGATTGCTCTTAATTTACATTAAATCTTAAAATCTTATGTCCTCATTGTGAAATTTATATATTTAAATAAAGTGAAGCTGTGAATTTAGTCATTTGTTTTCTTGTCATATCTCCCAAGCACATCTCACCCCCTCCCAAATTTTGTTACATAATATACTTAGAAAGTTATAAAATATTTCTGCTACTTCTTGTCACCAATATATATTTATTTTAAACAGGAATTGTTAATATTGTACTCGCCGCAGTGTAAATCTCCATCCTATGTTTATTTTATTAGGATACTGCCTATTCACTAAACACATTACTCATTATACTTCCCCACTATGTGTTCCCACTTACAAAAAGAAGTGAAATCCCAACAAAAACATCTCTGTAAAAGAAGGCCAAGTTCTTACAAAAAAAAAGGTCTGGCCTACAAAAGAAGTGAAATCAACAAAAAGACCAAGTTCAATGGAATTTGCTGAGTTAAAGTTCTAGAAAAAATTAAGCCTGGACAACCAAAGATTTGAAAACAAAAAAGGATCAAGTTCAATAGAAGTTGATGAGGTTATAAACCCCAAAACATTTTGTTTTAAGATGCAGCTTAGGTCTAACACATTCTTACTAGCTGTTTGTGTAACTTGGCCAATACGCATTGTGAATATGGAGTTGAACCCTTCGTACCTGGTTGAATTTCACCTCGGGGCGTTTGAGTAAGTCTGTATTTGATTTATCCCTAGTTAATCAAATGGTTAATCCTAGTGGTATTCTGCGTGGTGATGGCTATGTGTTGTATATCTATTGAACAATAATGTGCTGTGGTGTTTTAATAATGAACTATAAAGTTGACACATTTAGTTAGTTTGTATTATGTAGTTTTATGAATATATATATATATATATATATATATATATATATATATGTTCGAGATTATTACATTTCTGTTAGTGTTTTTATATTAATAAATGCTATTTGCAATTGAAAAAACATGTCTTTCTCCTTATTCAGCTGAAACCTTATTGATAATCAAGTAAAATAAAATAAAAAAAATGTTTTAAAAATTTTAAATAGATCAATACAATAGTCGATGGAGATTGGAGCATTTCTTTAGATCACGTAAGTAAATGTAGCATCTCGTTTTTCAATGCTTGAATCTTGTAGTAAAACCGCTGAGCTTTACTATAATATATGGAGCACTGCCTTGTTCTTTATTTACAGATCGCAATTATTGTTCGACGGGGACGTACGTAACATATATTCACCGGAGCCGTAAGAGTCCACCCAAAAGGTAAGACCCCAGTAGGGTGAAAACCCAGGGGAGAGATGAATAGGGCTATTTGGAAGGCGAAACATCTCTTTAATCAAAAAAACGATCCACGCAACCAGCCTCATGGCGGACGGGAATCGGTTGCACATACCTGCTAAGATGCAGAAAAAATATCGGATCTTAAGTCTAAAAAAATAATATTCACCGTAGCAGTATCTATTATTTCGAATTAAATTGGATGCCTGCTCAAATCATGACTAAAAATATCGAAAATCTGACTATTCTTTGAAGGAAATAGAACGATTACCTTATTAAAACGCTTCAACAGTTGCAAAAAGCTAAATGTTCATTCAGATAAGTATCACCAACTAAGTGTGATGGTAATCCTGGCAACAAAAGCAAACGTTTTTATTTTTATTATTTACCTGCAACGCCAACGCATGTGGTACGACTACTATTTTACCCCTTTCCACCCGAGAGGTGCGCGTCATTCACCACTTAACTAGGGATAAATCAAATACAGACTTACTCAAACGCCCCGAGGTGAAATTCAACCAGGTACGAAGGGTTCAACTCCATATTCACAATGCGTATTGGCCAAGTTACACAAACAGCTAGTAAGAATGTGTTAGACCTAAGCTGCATCTTAAAACAAAATGTTTTGGGGTTTATAACCTCATCAACTTCTATTGAACTTGATCCTTTTTTGTTTTCAAATCTTTGGTTGTCCAGGCTTAATTTTTTCTAGAACTTTAACTCAGCAAATTCCATTGAACTTGGTCTTTTTGTTGATTTCACTTCTTTTGTAGGCCAGACCTTTTTTTTTGTAAGAACTTGGCCTTCTTTTACAGAGATGTTTTTGTTGGGATTAAATCTATCATGCGAACTATCTGTCTCAACAAGAACTAAAAGCATAATTTTTTGACAAATCTTTAAATTGTTATCGATCACTTAAAAATATTTATTAATTGCTAAGTATACATACCATGCACTTATTCATTTATTGGATTAAAAATACAAAGGTACCCGTGTTATTGGGTATGAGGGTTTGCTGCTAATTGACGACCCTCGTTGAGTAATTGTAATAGATTGAGTAATTCATTAAAATATACCTTTTCTCAGATTAACTCCAATTGTCAAATTGTACTTAATTATAAAATATTTTTGGAACGCCAGCTAACAATTTTTTCTGTAAAAACAGCAGACATTTTTTGCCTTACAGTGGACGAACTCAACCCTACTGCATCTACAAAAATGATGCGGATTTTTTTTTATCTTAAAATACTCTATCTACCTTTACCACACTCTGAAATATTGACGTAGAACAAATGAAGTTGCATGAAAAACTAATTTCCAAAACATAAAGTCAACGCATTAATGGAAAAAAATGGTCCAAGTTACTATTGTAAGAAAACGGTGGTTAACTTGCCTAAAATGGAACTGAGCAAAGTATGTGTTTCCCTTTATCAAATCTTCTTAATTCATTCTATTAAAAATGTCAGCCCTATCTCAAACACGACGTACTTTTAAAGTTCACTAGCTTTTAGTTCTTTTATCCAGCGCCTGTCCTTCCTCAAAAGAAAATGTTTATGTGTGCGTTAATTTTAGGTTTTTCTTACCGCAAGGCTTTCGTAGAAAAATATAGCGAAAAAATATCAATCTTAGGACTTAGAGGTGTTGATTTTTAATTGCTTATTGATAGCTTAGAGAATTGTCTCAATAAAATTTTATTTATACATCCACTACTAAGTAATCCATAATCGCAATTATATCTAAGAAATAACTAGTGTGTCAAAAGTTTCGCCTAATAACTAATAAATTTTGCTTAGATTAGATGAAAATAAAAGTATGTGAACCATTTTAAGTGGTCAAAATGATACTTTATGTCTTTAACTAACATATAACTATAATTTCATTGTTCGTTACAAGTTAGGTTTTTCAATGCGTGAGTAGATGTTTGCATAAATTGTTAGAAAACACACCTGAAATTCCGAATTATGAAATTAGTGACACGAGGGAGGCCGTTGCCTGTTGGCGAGTCCATTTAATAAACGTAAAATAAATTTTATCCTGGGAAAATTTAATAAATGCTAAATAATTAAGTGATTAAACGTTTACCTTATAGTATTTAAAAGATTTTGAAAAGTGAAATACAGAAAACAAAAATTTTATATATACCAAATTGCTATATAAAATCTTCAAGCACATCATAGCGCATGTGGGAACTTAAGTGACGATATGTTCTCTAAAATGACAGGCCTTAAGAAGATTAGCCAATCCCATAGACATAACGCATTTATTTTGAAACTCAAACTTTTGTGAAAATATTACTTAGCACTTTTCATAAAGTATGAGAATGGCCATAAAAGCTAAATAAAATAAACAAGAGAAAATATCTGTTGGTAATTTTTAGTTTTAACATGTTTTAAAATAATCTACAGATGAAGCATTTATATTTTAAACCAAAAATTACTAACTATAAAATAACAGGATGATACTTTCCTTTCCAATTGGCTTTATTTTGTTATGACAATTCTCATACACGTATTAGGGGCTGCGGAGAGCCCAGTCGGTTAGGCACTCGCCTAGCATAAGAAAGGTCCCAAGTTCGGGTCCAGACATCGCTAAAAATAACTGCCGATCTATAAATGGCACGTGCAGAAGTTTAAACAGAAGCAGCTTTTAACAGAAGTTTCAAATACTACATTTAGCTCTATGAGACTATCCCTCTTCAATACAAAGACATCGACCCAAAATCCAATCATTTTTTTACTCTCACAACCAATCTCCATTTGACTCAGACAAGGGTGTAACTGTAACGAAAACCGATGGATTATAGAATTCCTCTTAGGAAATATAGGATTACATTTTATACCAGAGATATCGTATTTCTGGAGGCGTTTTGTGTCCGCGGCAGTGCTTTTGCGGTTTCTTGGCGGTTGACCTAAAACGGATGTTGAGACTTGGTCCACCCACTTGATTTCTTTCGGCGGACGTGACTATATTGGCGTGAAAAATAATGTGCCACTGTAGACGAAACAAGCGTACCTTTTCTTTAAAAATAAAATGCAATAATCGATCTTCAAAGAAAAACCACCAGCTTGCAGAATTGTTTGAGTCAAGAGCTCATAAACAACCCGAAAGGAGTCGTTAAAGGCTAAAAACGGAAGACACGCTTCCACGTATGAATAACAAATATTAGTCAAACCAACAAATGGGACAACTGAGTTTTTGTATATATATATAATATAATTGTGGTTTTATATTGCTGTGTTTGCGTTTTTTTTTCTGTCTAGACATTTCACCTCACTGAATTTTCAGTAAAGTATATATTCCTAGAATGAATGATAGAAAATTTGAAGAATATATAACTATGCTTTTATGATATCAACCAAACTTATTGAATGTTAATTCTTATTATATTTTTTATGCAAGTTTTCAAACTTTTATAGATAATGTTCTTTCTATCAGCTCTTTGAATGTTCCTTATACCAGAGTCAAGTAAACTTTAGGGGTGGGGGGGTATAAACAACAATAAGAGCATTTCTAGTTTACCACCACTACACTCCTTGCCAACCTAAGTTGGGTAAATAGTAATATGCTATGGAGAAGATCCTTCCTCGGATGTAGAGAGTTCCATAAATTATTTGTGAATCCATCCAGAAAACATGTTTAAAACATTAATTTCGTTTAAGGTATATCATATTTGAATATTATTTTTAGAAGATTTGGCAATTTTATGAGAATGAAAAGTGTATTTTTGTTAAATAGTATCCAGATCATTTTGTATGCAAATATTACCTTACAAAAGTTTCCAACTAACGGACCAACCGCGCTTTTCCACCTGCCATTTTACTCTTTGTTTTTACCCAAGATCGGTTAATGAATTGGCATACACTCCGTGCCAACCTATGTACCAAGTCTTGTTAAAATGGATTCGTTTTTGTGGTATTAAGGTAGTTGACGTTTGTTAACAATCATAAAGGACCATCAAAACCTCAGACAGGCCACAGAGGTAAATGATCAGTCTTTCAGCGAACCTCCATCGTTTTCAACACACGTTTTAATGATAAACAATTGGCATCCCTTCTATTTACAGAGAGAACGGATTCTTATCATGATCTATTGCATATTTACAACAGAAATAGCGATAATCGATGGTGTGGAGAGAGTGAATAAGAACACTCGAAAGATAATTTTCCCGCCTTCCCTAAAACACAGCCGTCCCCGTCCATTGAAACAGCTATTTATACTACACTTTAAAAAAAACCACAGAGAAATTTAGAAGAGAAAGGCCGCCGTCTTTTGTTTCGTTGACCCTAGACCGCAGATGATTTTTTTTTTATCTAAAGCCAGCGTTTTTTTAATATCTGGCGTTAAAAAAGGGTCTAGAAAACAAAATTAAAGTCAAAGGGAGTTATTCCAATTCAATGCTAGTAAAATATTAAGCAGTGAATCGGTTAAAACTTGCTGGACCTTTGGCCTGTTGGTTTCCAAGGTATCTTGTAAGTTAAATGCATTTAATGTGCGAAATTGTTTAATTTGAAGTAAGTTTTCATGTGTGTAATTATAAATCGTTGGCTTGAACAGCACTCCTTGCCAGTTTAACTTGGGTAAAAACATAGAGAAAAAAGGCAGAGGGAAAAGCGCAATTGGTCCGTTAGTTGGAAACTTGTTAGGTAAGATTTACATACACAATTATCTGAATACAATTTAACCAAAAATACACTTTTCATTCCGATAAAATTGCCAAATTTCCTCAAATAATATTCAAATATGTTTGACCAAAACGAAATTAATGTTTTAAACATGTTTTCTGGATGGATTCACAAATTATTTATCGAACTCTTACATGAGCGGAAGGATCTTCTCCATAGCATATTTCTATTAACCCAACTTAGGTTGGCAAGGAGTGTAATGCGCTCTATAACTTTTGCGGCGAATCTTAAACTTTTGTTAAATTTATAAACGATCACTTGTTGTATTTTTTTTTAATCCTTTAGCTGAAAATCCCGATGCATCAAAAATATTCTCCAATTAGGGCAAAGCTCTTCTTATCCGTCAACAGATAATCCCTTTTCTCGGAGAAGATAGAAGACATAATTCGGAGCAATTACTCTACCAGAATTAGTCTGGCGGTTGTAAGGGAAATGATAAATAAAATAAATATGGCCAGAATACTAAAATTCTGAAGAAAAAAGCAATTTGGTAATAAGTAGGTTTGGGCTCAGTAACGGATCTACACTCCTTGCCAACCTAAGTTGTGTAAATAGAAATATGCTATGGAGAAGATCATTCCACGTATGTAAAGAATTCCATAAATAATTTTTGAATCCACCCAAAAAAACATGTCTAAAACATTAATTTCGTTTAAAGTCTAACATTTGAATATTATGAGAAACTTTGGTAATTTTATGGGAATGAAAAGCGTATTTAGGTTAAATTGTCTTCAGATAATTTTGTATGTAAATATTACCTTACAAGAGTTTCCAAACAACGTACCAACCGCTCGTTTCCCTCTGCCTTTTACTCTTTGTTTTTACCCAAGTTAGGTTGTCAAGGAGTGTAGTTTCACACTACATAAAACACAATTCCCATGGACCTATGGATAACAAATGGATCTAAATTACACATAATGCAAAATAAAAAGATATTAGCCCCTTTCAAAAAAATATGGATCCTAACACTGATAATGAGCACTTACAACAGCCTAACGCAGAGATTTCAAAAATCTTAACAATTACATTAAACAAATTTTGGAATACCATTCATTATTACTGGTCTTAAAAAATATAAACGTTAAGTTTTGAGAATGAACATTTTGTGTATCTTAATTTATCATACAAGTTGTTCAGTGTTATTTTAACCTTTTTTTTTTATAATAAGCATGTTATAAATAAGCTACTATCTAACCATTAAATATGAAGTTTTCTCAGAAATTTAATTCAAAAACCTTTGAACATTTTTAGAAGGGTAAATATTGTACGTTTATTAAAATATTTAGGATGGTGGTCCGCCAAAATTTCTGCAAAAATTCAAGTGGTACACAGGCGTAAAAAGGTTGGGAACCCCTGGTTTAGAACAATTTTGAGTTCTTGCAACAATGGTCAAAGTCATTTGGCTAGTTGCAGTTTACCTGCCCACGGCAAGTATTATGCGAGACAGGTACGCGACCAGTTTGATAAACCCCCTATCATGGGTGTATATTCAATCTTGTTTATGGCTACAATAAAAGCTCGGACTTTACGTTGTATCATTAAAAACAAACACGGCAAGGCTCAATTTACTACATGGGGTATTTTCAGCTGTGGTCGGGTAAACTGCAGTAACATCAACAATGAATTGGACCATTTTAGCTATGAAACAATTAGTATTTTTTTCGTATGCGTTCTTCGCATTTGGCTAGTTACTGCAGTTTACCTGCCCACGGCAGTATTATGCGAGACAGGTACGCGACCAGTTTGATAAACCCCCTATCATGGCTGTACATTCAATCTGGTTTATGGCTACAATAAAAGCTCGGACTTATACGTTGTATCGTGTTTCTAGACAAGCTTTTCGCTTTTTATGAAAAAAAAAAAATAGCACTCTTGAAACTTGCCTTGCCCATTTCTCTTGCCCACACTTTTAACAGAAATAATAAGTTTTGCTGTCACAGTTCTGTGTTTAGAGATAACTGAAACGTTTTTATTGTTCTCAAAACGTCGACTCTAATTCAATGCTTTATTGTTATTTTTTTTTAAAGTTATGTGCTTGTTAGAAAGTAGTTTTGAACAAATTTTTATTATGGGAAGTTAATAAATAACTTTTTTTTATTATTGAAAAGTGAGAAGAGGCGTGTTTAAAGGCTCGAGTGGCAACAGAAGTGTTAAAAATTAAAACAAACAAATAATTCGTGAAGCTCTAGTGCGACAATAATTCAAACCTAACCTAAAACAAATATTTTTTCGATCGCAGGAAAGGCAAAAATGAAAGCTGAAAGCTAAACAACGCAATTTAAAGAGACAATGATCAAAGCAAGATACATCGCGCAATGTGCAACAGGCCAGAGGTCCAGAATATCATCATGCGGATTGAACGATATAGCACACGGTTACATGACCTTTATCTTTACAGTGGTGGGGGCAGGGCAAGACTTACAATTTTTGAGGCCCAAACAAACGAGTTAACCCCCCCCCCCCAACATGCATTGATATATCTAAGAAAGTGATGTATTTTTTTTTTCATTTTAAATTTGTACAAATAAATAACCTTTAACAGTCATCTTAAATGCAGTAAAAATTTCATATTTTGCTTGTAATTTAATTTGTTTAAAAATACACAAGGATATGACATCAGAAATATATATTGTCATATCATATCATTAAATAATTATAAAAATAATTTATACAAATAACTAGAAATATAATTATAGTGATTCGGTTTTTTGAAAAATTAATGGCACTCGGTTCAATTGTATTAGATTTATAATTAGTTTTTTTGTAGCTTCAAATTTGGATTTTTTTTCCCCTCAATAGAGATTATATATATTTTTTTAGAAAATTTAGAGGGCCCTTTGAAGTGGGGCCCCTGGGCGTGTGCCTCACGTACGCTCCTGAGGGAAGGCAAAGGCTGTTTGCTTTCTTAATTATTTTATTGATTGAATACTACCATTGTATTAGCATATTTCAACAGTTATTACCCAATTAGTACGCACTTTCCTTTATGCATAGATCAGTGAACCAAACCTTATATTTTTTTTAGTAAATCATACATGTTTACCTAGTGTAAGTTAATTAATAGTTAACTGTCTTGGTAGGGGAGGATAGAACGCCCTGTTATTTTTTTAGTTTTACCAAATCAAAATTTGAAAATTTAATACGAAAGTAGCCCTAGTATTGAACCTATAATAATAAAAGAAAGAGTCTGTCTGTCTGTGTGTAGGTCTGTGGATCGCAAAAGACCTACTTAGACTGCTCTAAAAAAATTCGAAATTTGTAATATAGATTCCTTTTAATACCTACGTGTGCACCTGAGGCTTAGTTTTTTTAATATTTGATTGTGATTTTTAATTAATATAATTAGTTTAAAAGAAACGTCATTCACGTGGGATTGCGGGACCATAACAGGGCTTAAAAATACATGGACCGGGCCGAAACGGGAGCTTGACGATTAGTTTGATTGATTGAGTTTGGTTGAGCTATGAGCTCGCCCTAAGGCTGCTTCATCCACTATTAGTGTTTGCTTTTTTAAGTGTGCATGCGCCTACACGAATTTAATTTTGTTTTGATTTTGAGTGTATTTTCAGAAGTAAGCATGCCTCTAAAAGGAAGCAATGCGAAGTTAACGGGTTCCCAGTAAGGCGGGACCATACTGCTAGTTCAAAATATAATAAAAAAATTAGAGTCACCGACAGCAGAATTTACAAAATTCCTTTTAAATATTATATTCTAAATTCGTTACTTAAGGGCGAATGTTCCCGATTGACCGTAGAAGTGGGGGGGGGGGGGGGGGATGGATAACCATTTTCTTGAAAAGTGAGGTGACGCGTCACCCCGCGTCAACCCCCACTTTCGGCACTGCGCGGGTCGCCAAACCAAAGTGCCTATGTGTTAATCCAATGCAAAAAAAAAAAATCTAACTCACATTTCTCTGGCTGTATAGAAAAATTTTACAAACGTTTTTTTTTATTATTATAAGATAAATGTAACTGACCTACATGCCACAATAATCCTACTTTTTGCAATGGGTTCGAATATACATACTTTGTTTAATTTTCAATGAATAATTTTACAAAAAAGATTCGAACGAATTTCAAAAAGTGGGATCTTAGAGACTTGTAAATTATCATATGAATTTTTTTTTTTGAATATTCAATACTGAATACAGCCGGTGAAATGCGGATTATAAATTATTTTTTGTCCCCTTGGATTTACCCAAGAGGTACTTTTGTTTGGGACCCGCTTTCAATCGAGCTCATTCGCCCTTAAAGACTTAGGAAAAGATGCCTACTTACTGTCGTAAGCAAGTAATCGAAAGCAAGCATTGAAATCGGCGTAAATGGATTAATTGGTAGTTATTTAACTGGCGACAGACATGATGTATTGACGGCGTGACCTTCTTTTGGAGATCCCACATTCGAATGCCATAATTGGTATTAGATAAAGTATAGACTTGGACTTTTTTTTTTTTACTTTACAGTGTGATGAACTACGGAGTACCGATTCCAAAAAAGTAGATACATTTTTGTTCTTATTTTTAATATTAAATTAATTCATTAAATTATTAAATTAATTCTTAAATTATTTCTTTTATTAAATTAATTAAGTTAATAATTCAATTTCAAAAACAATTCTTTTGTATTTAGTAATAAATTTAGGACTGCTGCACGGTGTCAAAAACAACTGTCCTTTTTTAAAATAGAGACTATAAATATTGAATAGTTTGTTGTGAATTATTTATTAATAAGAATATATCAAAAATTTTACATCATACTTCACTTTTTTTTGTAACTATAGGATTAGTAGCACTAAAACAATTTTCATTATAGGGTGAATTTCCTGATTACTTTAACACACGAAATGCACGAATTATATTAGTCCCAGTGATGCCATTTGGCATCATCATGTTTCTGATCATAATTATAAAAAAATAATAGGCCTGACATCTATTGGGATTATTAAAAAATATTTTCAAAAAAGAAAAAAGTTTAAAGAATCGAATGATGTGCTTTTTGATATCTTAATTGGCTATAGAAGGTCAAAAAAATATTCTAAAATGATGATGCCAAATTGTCATTGGGACTGAAAGGGTTAAAAAAACGCAACAAAAAAAACTTTTTTGAATTAAAACGAAAATGGTTTCATCATCAAAATTTTATTAATGATACTTTTTCTACCACTTAATTCTATATGTTCAGTTTTATAGTTACTTGCGATAATAATTGTGATAATAAATGAAAATCGCCGATATTTTTCGTTGTCAGTAAAGTACCAAAATATTTAATTTTAATACATTTTTTCTAGCATTTCTTTTTCGATAATTATTTTGAGATGGGCTTATTTAAATTACAAATAGATGCTATTCATGAAATGTTTAAATCGGCCATTTTTTTCATATTGACGATTGTTAAAATGCCCCCGTAAAATTTAAAACTTGTTACTTGTTCTTAAAATGGATAGTTGTTTTTCGTTTGCAACGGAAGAACCTGTGTGCATAATTGAATATTGTATTAAATAATATGACTTATTAGACTTTTGGATGTCGATTAACCCTCATCCATAACGCTTCATGTCTGAAATATGATGTATAATACAAAACGGCTCGGTGGTTATGAGGTATTACGTTCCCACGTCATAAGATGCCCGATTGTGAGTTCGAGCTAACCCCGGCTGAGTCGACAGATTTTCATAATGGGAAAATGGTCGGCACGCATATCGTATGATTTTATGGCATGTAAAATATACTTTGATGATCCATTTGGCTTGGGATCTGTCTGCAAAATTTGATCTCGGCGTATTTTAACATACACAGAAAGCTCAGATTGCGAATTTTTTTAAATTATTATTTAGGCAAATATTTGTGACTGTCAAATTTTTTTCTTTTGATAGAAACAGACAGTGAGTGCGTCGTTTTTGCGTCAGTTGTAAAAAATACGGATCGGTACATTTCAAAAACATTTTTCAAAATGAATTCGTGCTACATTAGTCATCAAGGTTTTTTTAGGATTTAGTTTGAATTATCATCGCACGAGAGCTACTCGAGCAATCAGCGACGGGGAACCACAGTCAAGTGACGAGTCGACACTTTAGTCATCAAGTGAGGTCAAGATTGACGCAATACGGAATTAATAAAATTAATTTATTTAATTGATGACAACGGTCCTGTGAAATACGGCATCTGAGCGGAGCGTTATATTTATAGATATTTTATGGATTAAACTTATTAACAAATGTTAAAAATCATTTTCAGTTTAGGATTACGGGCAGGGTCAAGAAGTCAGCTGATCTTTCTATAGTTCAGTATCAATAAAAAATTCCATGAGAGTCCTATCAAATTTTTCTAGATCAGTTTCCAGTCCTTTTAAAAAGCAATTAATCAAAATATACATTTTCGATTGATTTGTTCTATTTAGAATGAATTAAAAAAAATGACTTACAGGATGGTCGTCTCGGGAGGGACATCGGGAACCCTGTCCAACTGCAGAAACATGCACCTCACCGTGGACCTGAAACACAGACACCTGGCCGGACACTGGGCTTCGGACACTTGCACCAACAGACACACAACAACAACAATCGCCAGGCTCCAACGACAACAACATCGCGGCATGGCTCGCGTTCTTTATCGGGGAGTTCGAATAAACACACAAAAGCGGCAGGCGATATTCTCACTTTCCCCCCACGGTGGAGGAACAAGTCACGTTCTTATCCGAGGCACTGGTGATTCAGAAGAGAGGAAGGTCACAAAAATGATGTGCAAGGGGATCTCTCGGAATAGAAAAGAAAGAAGAAGAAAAAACTAGTGTAAAGAAGATGCTGCTTTGCCGCGACTGAAAGGGATTTTCGCCGCCAAGATTTTGTCGCCAATGAAGCGAGGAAGTTTAGGTTGGGTTAAGTATGGTATGGTAAATACATATTCCAGCTTGTGTGCTTGTTCAGAGAACCGCTTATATGTAAGCTTTCGTCAAGTGGGACAGACACAGAAAGAATTTTTACAGTCACAAAGAAATGAATAACACATAGACAAATAACAACATTTATTGACTGTCACAAACATCCATGCCTGACCGGGATTCGAACCCGACCTTCAGCAGCTCCAAAGGCTAGTACACTAACCATTCAGCCACCGAGGCGGCTAGGTTGGGTTAGGTGTAGTGTACCCTCTTAAAACGAACGAGCGATTGAACTCAGCGACTCAGCCTGAGTTAATTTTCACTCCTCCAGTGTCGAAAATGCACTTCTCCTACTGGAGTGGATTTCACCACTCTTTTGGGAAATGGGTAATGTAATCGATTCCGGCTGCCTATTTCTAGCCTTGTTTAGGAGTTTTAACACAGCCAATAACGCTTCGTAATTTAGAACCCTGGTCAAGTGACGAGGTCGACACCTGAGCGGGCACCCAATGGAACTTAGAGCGACATCGTACGCCGGGACTTTGGACTCCACAGATTTAACGAGCACGTCTGTCCCAGCGTACTCGGGCCCATCCGTCACGAGTTGGATTTTTCTACTCTTTCCCAGTACAGATATTCAATTTACAGGATGACTGGCAGTAGGTAGGACTCGAACCCCCGCATTCCTGAGAAGGCTGAATCCAAAGGCGAATGCCTTACCACTCGGCCACGGACAGGCCTTCACTCTTTTGTTGGTAGGTAGGTAATGTAATCGTTTCCGGCTGCCTATTTCTAGCCTCCGTCAGGAGCTTTAACACAGCCAATAACGTCTCGTAATTTAGAACCCTGGTCAAGTGACGAGATCGACACCTGAGCGGGCACCCAACGGAAACTTCGAGCGACATCGTACGCTGACGCCGTCGGGACTTTGGACTCCACAGATTTAACGAGCACGTCTGTCCCAGTGTACTCGGGCCCATCCGTCACGAGTTGGATTTTTTCTACTCTTTCCAGTACAGATATCCGATTTATAGGATGACTGGTAGTAAGTGGGATTCGAACCTGAGAAGGTTGGATCCTGAGGCTCACGCCTTAACCACTCGGCCACGGAGAGGCCCGCTCTTTTGTTTTAAGAGTGTAGTGTAATCGTTTCCGGCTGCCTGTTTCTAGCCTCTATGAGGAGCCTTAACACAGCCAATAACGCCTCGTAATTTAGAACCCTGGTCAAATGACGTAGGTTAGGTTGTACATAGAGGATATATCTATTGCTATGTCCACACAACGACAACAAATTGCGCGCGCATGGAAATGCATATACAATTTGTACCATTCGAGGTAGGTGCGCGCGCATGCCTGTCCAAATTGTATATGCATTTCCATGCGAGCGCAATTTGTTGTCGTTGTCGTAGGGTGGACATAGCATATGAGGTTGTACATTGTACACATTCCAGCTGTCTATTTCTAGGTTTTAGCCTCCATGAACTTCAATGCAAGTGAGTCAAGTGACGAGGAAACGCTTCGGTACGGTTGTACATATTTCAGTCTGTCTATTTCTACTTTCTAGCCTCCAAGGCACTTTGATACAACCAATTATGCCTAGTAATTTAGAACCCTGGTCAAGTGACGAGGTCGACACCTAAGATGGTAACGAGTTAGAAAGTAATTTGGTAATTTAATCGTTTCCGTCGGTCTATGTCTAACCTCCTTTAGGAGCTTTAACACAGTCATCCCAGTGCAGTGTCTATCACAGTATACTTGGGTATCTTTATACCTTGTCTATTTACTATGCTAGCCTTGAAAAGACTTTCTTCCCCCACCCTTTCGCTTGGTTTTCAATGAATCTGGGAGATCATCGCGTTTCTAAACCTAGCGCGTTTGAGGTTCTGTTGTGAGGCTAGCAATCCTAACAGTTCAAACCCAAGTAGGGTGGGAAAAAACACGCTCACGCCGTTTCGAAGAAAACCCCCTTTTCTAACAAGCCCGGTGATAGGTAAGAAAAATTTGCTTTCGAGGCTCGCATTCTGCATGGATAGACAAGATATACTTGAATTTTGCCAGCATATTTCTGTCTGTAGGAGAGCAGTGACTGCCACCGAGATCGAACCAGTGCCTAACGCTTGCGATTCTAGTTTGGCTGATAGCGCTTCCAATGCTATAGGGGGTAACCAAGCCCCCTAGAGTTTGGGTTATTTACCATGTTATTACACCTCTTGAAAAGGTTAGGTTAATAAACTTTTCTGGCTGCTTATTTCTAGCCTCCAAGGGAAGTTGTAACAGAGCCACGTAAGCTTTGTAACTTAGAACTGTGGTCAAGTTACGAAGGTGACGCCTCAGCCGACACCCAACGCAATCTTCGTAGCAATGTCATGACGCATAATCACCCTTTAAAGAGGTGACTCGTCACTTCGTTGCTGTAGACCTATTTAGAAAAAACTCGTTTTTCTATTTCTTGTGTTACATTATTGAAATTAATTATATATTTGGATGTACTTCTAGATTTATAATTTAAAATTAAAATTTTCGAAATGAAATCGAAAGATTTTGAAAAAAGAAGAAAAAATTTGATAAATAAGCATTTAAAGAATAAGTAAGACAAAACACATTATGAATTTTTTCCAACTAATAATAATTGATATACTGATGTATTTACACAGTACACTATTTATTATTCGCTGTTAATTTAATTATAATATTTTACAAGGAAATAAGGGGTGTGGACTTATGGGCATTTCCACGCGCGACTTACATAGTACATTTGACGATTTAACTAATATTGTTTGCATAGTTCATAATCATAAATATTTTTTTTTAATATTATATGTTAGTTTACTCCTGAACATATAGTATTTTTAGCAATCTGTAAACACATGTTTCATTTAGTCGACTTTTGGAATTATCATTTAAAACTCTAATTTCTTCTTCATTGTGCAGTAAAACGAAATTCTGCCAGTGCTTATTTTACGAAAAAGGTGTAAAGCTAAATAATTTACTTGCAAAAAAGTGTTGAAATATTATAGGAAGTAATTTACTGACATTTTTTGTTCTTGACTTACACTTCATTCAATTTCCCAAGTACTCGTGTGACGTCGAATGTGACGTGATTTTTTGGTCATAAAATGCCCCTAAATTGACGTCATTTTTTTGGTGACAATGTCCATTTTGAAGACGTGATATTCGACGTCAAATAATGACGTTAATGTGACGTGAATAAATGACTCTTTTGTGACCATATGACGTGAACTTTTCGTTAACAAATAACGTGAATTTCGCGTGATAAGTGGACGTGAATTTCACGTGATAAATGGACGCGAATTTCACGGGAAAAGTGGACGTGAATTTCACGTGACAATACGACACGATTTTCACGTGATCAATTGACGTTAATTTTACGTGACCAAATGTCGCGCTTTTCACGTGATCAAATGACGTTAATTTTACGGGATCATATAACGCTATTTTCACGTGATCAAATGACATTAACCTCACGTGACTATATGACGCGATTTTCACGTGATTTTTTTTTTATTTCTATGTAATTTCGGTCATGGTGTAAAACAAAAATTTGTTTAAAATATTATACAATATTTTGAATTCCAGAGATATATCATTTTCAAAATATATTGTCCTTAAAAAGAAATTTCTAAATTAATGACTGATAACATACTATTCATAAGTCATTAATTAAAATCTTTTACTACTTATTTTGAAAAAGATATTCTTCATAACTTCAAAATATTCCATAATATTTTAAACAAATTTGTATTTTACACCATGATTGAAATTGCATAGAAATAAGATGAGAAAAGAAAACTGAAATTCAAAAACTATTTAGTACATAATTAAGAATTTTAATGATATTCGTTTTTTACTTCAGAATAAATATTTTGGATACTATTATTATAGAGCCTAAGTAGTAATATAAACTTACCTAATTATTTAAGTGTCACCGGAACATTCAGAACTACAGGTTGACAAATTTAAATCTTGATATTTTAAATAAATACAAATTCATTTGGAATCAAAACATTTTTATTAGAAAAAAAACAATAATCAACAAAATAAACAATTGAAGAATTACATATTTGCTTCCATAACCAGACTTTCAAGGAGAAACTGAAAAAGAAAAATATGTAAATATATTATAGATGCAAATATATATTCCCAGCATACATATTTTTTTAAATATAACAGCCTTGTCCATCTAAAATATATGTATAATCAAACATTTAAATGATTATAATTTTACAGTTTCTTTAAAATATTTTCTACATTTCCATAAAAAGATTCAATAACTTTGCCTTTAAATTTTAAAAATGAAAAAGTTTATTTTTATCACCTCAAAGTATAGATTACACAAAAAAAAAATATTAAGACTACTATTTAACTGCTTAGCTGGCATTAAATTCAAGGAATTGAACCAAGAAAATGTGCAAGGTATTTGAATTATGGTTCATTTTAATGTTTTAGATCAGGGGTTCCCAACCTTTTTGCACATGCGTACCACTTGACATTTGAGAAATATTGGCGTACCACCTGACCTAAATATTTTAATAAACGTATATTTACTCTTCGAAAAGTGCTCAAAGGTTTTTTTAAATCAAATTCCTGATTAAACTTCGTATTTAATGGTTAGATATTTGCTTATTTGTAACATGCTTACAATAAAGGAGAAATAAAAATATTAAAATGGTCTTAATTTACAGTTTTATTTATTACCTATAGGTCTACAACCATGCAAATAAAAAGCAAGTGCAAACTCAACAAAAAATTAATCATCATAAAATATATACTTTTATAGTCTTTAGTGCGAAAATTGTTCTTTGCCTGTGATTAAAATATCAACATTAGGAGTAATGTGGAACTTATTTTCACTCTTATAATTTCTTTTTAACACTTATTCTGCTTATATGTTTATTTACAAGAGTTTGGAAAATCCACTCTCATACAAGTAACTCCTAACAAATGGCATCAGGAATAACGGAGCTTGGGGGAGTTCAAAGGGTATTCTGTTTAAAATTTGATCCAGAATTTAATTAAAGATTTCTCTTTAGATCTGAATTAAAGTTGATATTTAATTTATACTAACTTAAATGAGAAAAATCTAATGCAAATTTGATTTTATTGTTCACATCTCACAATATTGTTTCATTTACAAAAAAAGATTCACTTTTTATAAAAAAAAAACATTGCATTTGAAGCATTTTTTAACATTTCTATTTAAAAAAATTCAACAAAAATGAAACACATTTTTACTTCTTTTTAACTATGTTAAAAAGTCAAGTATCAAGTAATAGAAATAAATCATTTAACACATTACAACTCTTAGAATTTCACTATTTTTTTTAAAAATTTGAACTGACTTTTGTTGTCATATAATAAAAAAATGCAAAAAGAAAAGTGAATGAAAAAACTAATTTTACAATGAGATATTATAACAATTATCAATTCATTTGACAAGATAGTTAAGTTACATTATATTTGTCGATTTAAAAAGTAAATTAATTTTACGCAACCTAAGTTTTTCATCCTAAATAAATAAATAATTAGTAATAATATATATATATATATATATATATATATATATATATATATATATATATATATATATATATATATATATATATATATATATATATATATATAAAACCAAAAAAAAATTAACTGCTGTAGATATTAAATAATTTCAATTTTTTAAAAACTCCTCCCATATTACAAAAACCAACTACAAAATTCCAATTTTGATAATAATGACTAAAAAACTACTGAATATATTTCAAAATAACCCTCTTTTACTATAGTTAAACTTTCAAAGCAATTTATTTGGAATTTAGTACTAATATTATTATACTTTGAGTACTGCCAAAAACATAATTTCACCACAGTTAATATAACCTCACTATTTAATTAATTTGGAATACTCTTTTACTACAGTCATCTATGAGAATTATTAGTAACTAAAACTTCAAAATTGAATGTATAATATGAAAAAATACAAATTTGATGAGAGGGAGCTCTACTTAAAGAGAATAAAGTGGATTATGTTGCTTGTGGCCAAACGGCAACAGTATGCATTAGAGGGTGGGTTAAGAATATTTATTCTATGTAACGAAAATAACAGTTGAAAAGAGTTGTTTTCCTAAAATGAAATGAAATTTCTGACATTGGCAGTCCAAAAAATTATGATATTTCATGCATGGTTTACCACATGTCTTATTTGGTATTTTTAATAACCCTTTCAGTTCAAACTCTTTATTTTTTATTCAAACATTTAAGAAATAGATTCATTAGCATCCAGAATGAAATGGTAAAATACAGGGGTCTTAAATTTATAACTGAAAGGAGAGTATGATTCCAATTTAAGAGGAAAAATTGGAATCGTACCTTTTTAATAAATTATAACAATGTTTTCAAGTTCATGTGTTCAATGTTTTTTAGTTAAAATTATTTTTAAACATCTTAAAATGCATTAATGCAAGCATGAAGACTTAAACAAGTATACTTACTTAGTACTCTTTGTGCCCTGTGGCAAATAAGGCGATTTAACAAGTATCCTGAGGAGAAGAGTAGGCGACTGAAAAAAAATAATCAAATATTATAAAAACTGTTAATATACATTCCCAGCATCAAAAATTTAATTAAAAAACATAATAACCTTGTCCATCTTTATAATATGTAATATCGAAAGTTAAAGAAATATAATTAATTTCAGGTTGTTTTTTTTTAAAAAAATAATTTTTACATTTCCATGTAAAGATTCAATAATTTTGAATTTAAGTTTAAAATATGGAAAGGTTTATTTTCATCATCACTACAAAGCATAGATTACACAAATCTTACCACTTTGGTTGTCAAACGAAATTATTGAGTCTGGTTCTTTTATTTGCCATTTTTTTAGAATAAAAGAAAACACAGATTTTTAGTCAAAAAACAATTACTAACTTTCCTCACCTTATTTAATATTAAACAATTATTACATTTAAAGCATTTTTTAAGCTTTCCCATCAAAAATGGTCAATACAAATAAAAGACATTTGTACTGATTAGACATTATATTTGGAAATGGTTTTTCTCATAATTAAAAAAACAAAACATGAACAACTTTTTTTTTCTAATGGAATCTTGTATAATAGTGTTATTACCAAAATGGTGACACAGAAAACACATTTTACATTCAAAAAATTAGTTTTCAATCAATATTGAAATTAATGGAGCAAAAATAGAATAAAAATGCATCTAATATTAGGAAGTGTACCAAGACAAAGAAATCGCAGAGGGTGCTAATTTTTTTTCAGACCCGCCCCACTTAACAAATGGACTTTATTTATATTCTTAGTTTGAAATTCTAGAAGCTTGAAGTTTTCGTAATGTCCTGGATGTTCATTAGATTTGGAAGCTAGTTTCCTAACTAAAGAATTTTTTTTTAAAAACAAATTTATCAAAAAAACTCTGAAACACAGATTGAAGTACTTAAAGAGATGGCTTGTCATTTTATCCCCCCTAATTTTTTTAAAAATTTAATCCTAAAAAAGTAAATGAATGAAAATCTAATTTGCACAAGTATACTTACTTCTTTTCGTGCCCTGTGGCCAATAACCTCTTGCTTCTGACCAGTTTGACCATCCAGCATGGTTCCTCTCGTCCTCGACTTTTTTTCTCCGTGTTAATTTGGGCTGTTTTCTTTTCCGGTTCGGGGGCATATGTCAGTGCACTGCTGGAATTCGCTTTGACAAGTAAGCATGCTGTCAAGGAGAACAGAAAAAAATGTAAATATATTATAAAAGCTGTAAATATACATTCCCAACATCAAAAGTTTAAATTGTATTAAAAACATAATAACCTTGTCCATCTATATAATACATATTATATATAAAAAAAATCGAAAATGAAAGGGTTGTAATTATTTTTAGTTTTAAAAATGGAAAGGTCTATTTTCATCACCACAAAGTAAAGATTACATAAATTAAAATAACAGACTTTTATTTTGTTTTAAAATTTACTATTTAACTGACATAACTACAACAAATGTTCAAGGAATTGAAAATGTTTAAGGTAATTGCTTTATGGTTCACTTAATTATGTTTCACATTATATGATCTATCTAAATTAAATTGATATTAAACATATATACATTAACTTCTAATAAGAGACACAAAAGAAACAAAAATAATGTCTAATACACATGATTTCATTGTTCACACTTTACATTGTTTCTTTTATAAAAAAGGACAACTTTTTAACTTAAAAAAAAAAAATGTTAATCTTTTAATTCATCTTGGAATACCCTAATTATTTAGTATTAAAAAAAAAAATTGCATTAAAAGCATTTTTTAAACTTTTCCATCAAAAACGGCCAACAAAAATAATAGATTTTTATTTTAATTTAACAATCTCAAAAAGTCATGAAGTATCTATTAATTTTTGAAAAAAAATTTTTAACGCATTGAAACTCTAAGAAGAATTAAACTTTTTTAAATTGAAACTGAATGAAAAACTCAATTTACAATAAGATATTAGTAAAATAAGATATAAAAATTGTTTATAACTTAACATTTACACTATATAGTAGAATGACAATGACATTACAATATGAATAACAGTATTGACCGTTGTTTAAAAGAAAAAAAGTTAAACTTAAAGTAAATGATTTTATTACATTATAAAAGCAAAAATATATTCGTGTTATAGGAATTTGAAAATATCTTTGCCAATAAATGCTTGTAAGAATACAAGTGTTATACATAGGGAAATAAGGTTGTTAAAAAATTAAAATTTGATGAAATTTAGTGTTTTAAGGTATACAGCTTTCTCAATTTATATTTCAATTTTTTTCCCCTTTTCCACTTAAACATTTAACAAAATTAGTAATATGGGCATTTTAACAATCTCAAAAACTTAAAATAATGTTAATATGAAAAAAAATTAACACAAACATGAAAAAAAATAATTATCTTATTTTAATTTAAAATGGTTATTAATCTACTACATTAATTGCATGTCAAATTAATATTAATTAATTGCATGTCAAATCAAATAAAGCCCAATACTGAATTTTATGGCTGCACTTACATCTCATCTGTGCTTGAAGGAAACTTTTATTCGCACATGTCCGCTTCAACACAGCGGTCACTTTGAGCTATGTTAAAAAGAAAAAAAAATTAGAACACAGCAAAAAAAGTGCAGGGGGGGGGGGGAGGGATAAGTATAATTCGGTTAATGCAAGTAAACAAAATGCTCCATTATTTGGGGTTCGTAGTTGTATCGCCCATCAATTGCAGATTGGGTCATTGCCTACATCAGGGGTTCCCAACAAAAAATTTTCGAGGACCCCTCATCGAGCCGTGATTGTGACAAGGACTCCCATAATCCCTAATCCTAAAATTAAAGTGATAGATAAATTTAAGTGTAGAAATATTAATTAATTTTTGCAAACGATAAGTAATAATTAGTGAATTTTTGAAATAAAATAAATGAAAGCAGCCAAATTTAGCATGAAAATGCTTAATATAGAATTAATGCTGTGTTTGGCGCTTTTTTACCTGCTACACAACTATTGTGTGAAAGCGGGTTAAGTGACATATTCTGTTGCAAACCTACTTTTTTTATTCTCATTGCATCTTGCGGACCCCTCTGACATAGCTCGAGGACCCCTAGGGGTCCGCGGACCACCTGTTGGGAACCACTGGCCTACATTATATTATTGAAGATACATTTGTTTTGTTGTTTTCATGTAAAAGGAGGATACAATAGGGTCATTCCACGTGAAATCACCCAATGAGTGTTGCCGACTAGTCACCGATTTTTTTCAAAAAATTACCACTTAAAGTTGTTGTGGAGAAACCCTCAAATATCAATTTTTAGCACATTTTGTCGATTATTTTCTGAGATACGGACTTTTGAAAAATGATCATTTTTGACGAATTTCGGCCATCTTGGATTTAACACTGGGCACTAAAACTTTAATAACTTGAGAATTAATTGGTCAAATTTAACAATTTAGGTGCCCATTTGAAGCTATTTATATGAGAAACATAAATATAGCATTTAAAAGAAGTTTTAAAATTTTTTTACTTAAGTTTTAGAAGGAAAATTAAAAAAATCAGTGTTAAAATTAAAAAAATTTCAATAGGCTGTAAAAAAAATAGGTATATTTTTTTTTCTTCGAAACTTGGTGAAAACATTAATCAATACGTGTTCTTTAAGTACAAAAAAAATTGGAGAGGTAAAATTTCTTAAAAGCTAGAAAAGAATTTTTTTGTAACCCGTGATATTGAGCGCTACGGCTGCAATAAATTGAGAAATAATTCTTCAAATTTCACAATTTTTGTGTTGTTTTGAAGCTATTTTATGAGAAATATAAGTCCAGTGTTTAAAAAAGGTTAAAAAATGTTTTATTATACTTTTAGAAGGGAATTGTAAAAAAACCCATTAAAATTTTTCTAAATACAATATGCTTAAATAATATATACCCATTTTTTCCACCTGAAAATTGGTGAAAACATTAATCAATATGTGTACTTTAAGTACAAAAAAAAATCAGAGAGGTAAAATTTCTTAAAAACTAGAAAGGAATTTTTTTGTAACCCATGATATTGAGTTACAAAACTCACAGATGTAGGAATTTGCCAATGAAAATGTTTCTAAAAAGTAAAATTTTCATTATCATGTTAAGTTAACTTGATTTTAAGCACTAAAAAGGTTTTTATGAGACTAAAAGTGTAATTCGATCCAATAATTTTAAATAAATTGAATCTCACATTCCTGTCCTATAAGTTTTTATTTCCCTTACACTGTGTTTTGCATGAAGTAGAATAAAGTCTTTAATCCACATGGTAAGTTATTAAGGAAAAAACTTTGAACATCTGCCTAATTTCTTCAAAACCTACGAACACAGGAAATTAAATCATTCAACAAAACCTCAAAAATCCAAACAAGTCATCACTAAACCATGTCATTTTTCAGTAATAAAAACAAACAATCCATAGGCAAAAGGTGCAGGGATTGTTTATCTTAAGTAATGCAGAAATGAAGTTTGTTTTTTCTAAGAGGCACTTCTAACTCTTTTGATACACTATTTGTCACTAAACTGCTTTGCCAACTGTAAAAATTCTGAAACTATATTACACACTATTATTTAGCTCTCCTTTGTTAAATGTTGAGAACATACAATATCACCCCTGATGAAACCAAGTCAATTGCACACTTGTTTGAAAACTTCAGGGAGGAATAAATTATTTCTTCTCAATGTTAAAAATGGTATTTACCTAGATCTCATTTGCCAGTACTAAAAATTATTTTTTAGAAACTTTTCAGTGTCGTATATTCCTACATCTGTGAGTTTTGCAACTCAATATCATGGGTTACAAAAAATTCTTTTCTAGTTTTTAAGAAATTTTACCTCTCTGATTTTTTTTGTACTTAAAGTACACATATTGATTAATGTTTTCACCAATTTTCAGGTGGGAAAAAATGGTTTTATATTTTTTAAGCATATTGAATTTAGAAAAATTTTAACGGTTTTTTTTTTTTTACAATTTCCTTCTAAAAGTATAATAAAATATTTTTTTAACCTTTTTTAAACACTGGATTTATGTTTCTCATATAATTAGCTTCAAAACTACACAAAAATTGTGAAATTTGAAGAATTATTTCTCAATTTATTGCAGCCGTAGCGCTCAATATCACGGGTTACAAAAAAAATCTTTTCTAGCTTTTAAGAAATTTTACCTCTCCAATTTTTTTTGTACTTAAAGAACACATATTGATTAATGTTTTCACCAAGTTTCGAAGAAAAAAAAATATACCTATTTTTTTTACAGCCAATTGAAATTTTTTTAATTTTAACACTGATTTTTTAAATTTTCCTTCTAAAACTTTAGTAAAATAATTTTAAAACTTCTTTTAAACGCTAGATTTATGTTTCTCATATAAATAGCTTCAAATAGACACCGAAATTGTTAAATTTGAAAAATTAATTCTCAAGTTATTGAAGTTTTAGTGCGCAGTGTTAAACCCAAGATGGCCGAAATTCGTCAAAAATGATCATTTTTCAAAAGTCCGTATTTCAGCAAATAATCGACAAAATGCGCTAAAAATTGATATTTGAGGGTTTCTCCACAACAAGTTTAAGTGGTAATTTTTTGAAAAAAATTGGTGACTAGTGGGCAACAAATTTTCTTAAATTTGGGTGATTTCACATGGAATGACCCAATAACAATGCAATAGTCTCGAAAATAATTGATAGTTTTGACCAATATGCCTTTGATCAAGTTAGCTTAATTAAAATTGCACACTGTGTCAAAAAGTTTATACCAAGACAATTTAATTTGCAAATGCCCTTTCAACACAGCATCATGTGGTACAGCTGTGGAAATAAAAAAGTACCCACTTGAGGTTATTTCCTCCGTTAGTCACCCTATAGAATCGGACCTTTTTGAGATTGTGTACAATTAACATTATGAGTTAATTGCATGTTACAAAATTTGCACAAGGGACCGTCTTCATATTAAAAATATTGCGATCTTTGAAATTTCCAATAGCAACACCCCTTTTTGAATCCATATTTCAAATCTCTGACCTATGTTAATACGAAATGCCAAATTTTGTAAGTTTTTAAGCATTATTAGAGAAGTTAGAGACGTGCAAAGTTTAGGTCCCATAATGTTAAATGAGTTGCACATAAAAAACTATCCCGATCTATAAATAATTAAGATAATGAAACGAATTTTTTACTGAAAAGAAATTATAATAACCCAAACAAAATGCATTCAATATTGGGGTATTTAAAACAATTTTTATATTTTTAAATAATTATTATATTAATTTTTTTAAAAAATATGAATAGAAACCCCTTAATATTTTTAAAGAAATAAATTTAAGACAAGAAGATTAAGCGAAATCCCAATTTTAAATTTTTTTTATTCATAATTTGCTGAGTAAATCACAAAATACCTTTTAATTACCCTTTAGGGGACTGTGTATAAGATTACGCGTGAAATTGATAAATAAAGACGGCTTTGCATGCATGCTTGCTTGTCATTTTAAAGACGGTCCCCAAAAGGTCCACAAGTGATTCGATTGAATAACTCGTCAAATATTCATCCAAATGTAACAAAAACTAGGATTTAAGGGTTTTCAAGAGTGCTTAACATTTCTACCCAAGCAACACAACCATATTGTTACAACGTTGTTTCAATGTTGAATGCCAACATACTGAATGTTGTTTCAACGTGGACTAACCACATTGCTTCCACGTGACAGTGTTCACTTTTGTCCACATTGTTTCTACGTGGACTTTCCACATTGTTTCAACGTGGACTAACCACATTGCTACCACGTGACAGTGTTCACTTTTGTCCACATTGTTTCTACGTAACTTTCCACATTGTTTCCATATTGGGTTTCCCTCTTTTGCCCACATTGTTTCCACATTTACTTTTCACATTCCCACATGGTATGGTTCATACTTAACAACTTTGTTATAGTCCTTGGGCTCACTTATGAAAGTTTGCATATCACAATAAAAACATTTAGTAATATAGTTATGTCAGTATCTTAAAGTTTAATTGGCATACCAATACAGTGGATTATGTGGCAAATAGCTATAAACTGATAATGATGTGCTGTTAAAAAAGATGTCCTGAACACATAAATAAAAATACTGCTTATACTAAATGTAGATAATGATATCAAAAATTAAATTGGTGGGCCCATGGACTATAACAAGGTTTTGTTAGGTCTAAACTATATCATGTGGGAACATGAAAACAGTTTAAATATTTTAATTTACTAGTAACATCACATCTCGATCTTTTTATGGTGGATGATTACATATTGTGAAAAATTTAATTTCTTACTGTGGTGCAGTGGATTCTTAAACAAAATGGATTTCATTATTTACTATAATACATAGTTACTTTATATAATCATAATAAACTATAAAAATTTTCTTTTCGAAATGCTAACTTTGTGCTTAAAAGTTTTGGGAATCTGTACTAACTAAAATGAGCACATAGAACTCAAAAGGGTCTGGCTGGGAACCTAGGTAAAAAAATTTAGGATTCCAATTTTTATTTGCGTTATGGATATATACAAATATTAATAAAATTTAATTTTTAACTTGTCAAATATTTTTTAAAAACACTATATTACATTTAAGTATGAGGTTTTGACCTATATAACAATCAATTTAATGCTTTACAATCAAGACTTCCTACTGGAGATTATTGATCAAAATTACATTATTGTTCCCCTTTAAATTAATAAGACAATTTTTGTTAAAATAATTTTAATGCCATGCATTTTAACATTTGTACCATCACATTCTGATGGCTGTACATTATGATACACCCTATATATATATATATACATAGACAAATAAACACTTAATTTCAGTATTTATCAAGAAATAAACATAAGATACAATATTTATCTTCTAAGAATCTCCAAAGAAATCTGCACCTTCATCTCTATTTGTGTTCCTGAAATAACAATTTTGATATATTAAGCAATTACTTGATTAGCCTATAATATAAACAAAACCTCTACAGTATGTCATTACGGTTTTTCATCACTTTTATTTTAATATACAGTGGTAGCCAAAAGTGTGGACATTTTTTTAAAGTTTCATGTGTTTCAATATTGTGTGCTTGTAGCTTGTATATTAATTTTCACTTTTGGCAATTTTTATTACTAAATTCTCTAAATTTAATGCATAAATAAACGTTTGTATTTAAGTGAAAATTAATATATTTTACAAGCACACAAAGTTACTTAAAAGGGTAAGTGGGAACCCTTTTTGGCATAATTCGACTTTAGATGCTCATAGCACTGGATGTAATAGGCCTAACAACTTTTTTTTTGGTCCATTTACTCGGTGGTTGGTCACCTCCCCCCAATATATTTTTACACATCACTGGTAGAGATATGGTGGGGAAAATGGGATAATCTACATGATATTTTGAGTGTTTGAAACAAAAAGTTAATGATGCATCTCCAATAGTTCCCCCATAGCAAATTTTTCTAGCATGCAGAGTTGGGGAAAGTAGGCCACCCCTGGTCCACTTAACCTGCCATTGTGGTAGTCCACTTACCCCACATGATGCCCCTCCCCCCTAATTTTGTTTTAACATTACAAGTACATGACACTACAAAAGGATACTATGTTTTATACACTTTCAAAATATATAGCATTTTGTTATGTATCATGAACCGTTTGGAAATAAATAAAAAAAAATAGCATGATGGTGTGAATTACGATAAGATGCAATTTTAAAAATTGTCACAAAAAGGATTGTACCTTGTTACATACTTAAATGGAAATGATGCCATAATGTTTCCTTTATATTGGGGTAAATACGTATAAATATAATAACATATTTTTTTAAAAGTCAATGATTGGGGAAATGCCAGGGAGGGGGGGCACTTTCCCTACCTAGATTTATTGGTACGAAAAACAAATTTTATGTTATGAATAGTGGCAAAAATTCTCAAAAATTCCAAATGTAATTTATTGACAGAATATCACACCTACTCTACACAATGATAACAACGTATGGAACATTTGCAAAGATTTAATCGAAATTAATGATGCTTCCATCAGTTTCAAGTGATTTCAGAAATGCCATGATTTTACACTTTGGAAATAATAGAAATGAGCATCACTAATGTGATCAGACATGTCTTTTTTACGCTTAATCCAGCTTATGACTACTTTAATTATCAATATTAATTTTTACGAACTGGATGAGTATCACATTGTTAAGCTACTACAAGTGACTATTACAAATCAATTTTTAAGTACTTACTAAAGACTACTTTCTTTAACATCGAGGACTTAGATTTCCTTTTCTGTCTCAACTCGTTAGAACTAAAACTGGAAGCCAATCCATTGCTCATGCACCGCCGGAGGATTCCCTGACAGCTAAATCGAGTTCAGATCCTCCCACCAATTTTAAATCATGAATCTGAAATAAAAAAAAAGTTTAGACACTAGAAATAACTCAGTTAATATCAAATTATTTCCCTCGATTAACAAAACTATTGTAAGGTAACCTGATATGCATCTTCTTAAGCCTTTTTGATATTTATGTATGTTACACTATTAGCTTATGTATCGTTAATTCCCACTTTCCAGAGTTGAAGCAGAGTAAGACTTTTGACAGAAAAACAAAGTAATAATAATAATAAAAAACAAAATGAATTAAAATTTGGAACCCTGGTTTATATTACAGTCCTTCAAAAAATGTGCTTAAAAAGTACTAAGATTTAGTAACTCTAATTCATTTAGTTAATTTAATGTTTTTACCAAAATAATTATTAAAAAAATATGAATTATCTAAGCTGTGAAGTCTAATTATTACTGTATTTATCAAGTAAAGTTCATAACTTAAGAATAAAATTGGTAGTTAAATATACATATATTAACTTAAAATTTCATGCATAGACACAAAAAAATATACTTTTTTGTAAAAGTATTTTAATTAAAAAACACAAGCAAATATGCCGTTTTGTGGACCTAATAAGGTATACAAATCAATTGCAAATAAAAAACTATTATAATTTGGTTTAGCACAAATTTCAAATCGCGCAAAAATAAGGTGTTCAGTTACTGGGATTAAACCCCAATTTTGTTAGTTAAAATCATACTTTTCCATGCAAAGCGGATTGACTTGTGTATCGCCTCGCCCGTAAGGTACTAAGCGAAAAATAACGGATTCTGTGCATCCTCCTTCATAAATCAAAACACACTAAAATATTTAGCATTATAAAAAAAAAGGTATTTATTAAAAATCAGAAGTAATCACATTAAGAAAACTAATAAGATAAATTATTTTTTAAAAAAACTTACCGTAGCAAATTGATCTTCCAAATACAACCAGCAGAATACAAACATAAACAAACTTTAAAAATGGCTGCCGGTCACAGCGTCACCGCTCTGAGAAGGATCGGAGAAGCTGCGCACAAGAACTGCGCCGTACGACTGTTGAAATACGGTTGAAATCTCGCATTGAAGCAACATTGACAAACCATATCAGACCATATCAGACAGGCCGGACTGATAAATTTTCACCTCATAAATTGTTGTTGCCAAACTTTTTTAAATATATATTATTCCTATATTGGTAATAACCTTTTGTAATAGCTAAAATAGACTTATTTCATATCTTGTTGTAATATAACATTGAAACAACATCGTGAAATCACATTAGAAAAGAATCAAAACAAAAATTTTACTTCTTTAACAAATAATTATTAAAATCGTACGAAAATTTAAGATTCAAAAATATTTCCACTCATATTTCCTAAAAAACATCATCCTAATTATTATTATTGTTGTAAAAATATGTTGAAACAATGTGGTATAAATGTGTCTTTTCCACTGTCAACGTGTCCACCAGAAATCCACATGGAAACAACATGAGTGTGTTGCTTGGGTAAGTTATTAAAATTGGGTGTTGCTATTGGAAATTTCAAAGATCGTAATATTTTTAATATGAAGACGGCCCCTTATGCAAATTTTGTATCGTGCAATTAACTCAGAATGTTAATTGTACACAATATCAAAAAGGTCCGATTCTATAGGGTGACTTACGGAGGAAATAACCTCAAGTGGGTACTTTTTTATTTCCACAGCTGTACCTGATAACCTAATTGAATTGTCAACCTTTTACCCGAGTGGAACTAGTGCACATCTTAGAGGCATCTATAAAAATATGCATTAACACAGAGACACCGATATAAATAAAATTTATCTGTGTCTAAGGTTCCGAAAGTTTACTATCAAATCAGAGTACATACAATATCGATTGTAGTAGAAAGTATTAAAATTTAATATATTGCATGGTTGCCTGAAAATTATTTATCGTTCTTTAAAAACTCACCACATTTTGCAATTTGTCGTCGGGCCACCGACTAGGATTTTACCATAATTTCTTTAGATATATACATTGTGCACCTATCCACTTACTATGTAAAAAACTAATAAACAAAATAACTTCAAAATGCAATAAAAAGGTTCATCAATACGAGAAATAAACGACATAAATATTTGTTTTCAGTCGATTGTTGCACAAAGTGTTTAAGTATAAAACAGATTACTAATATCTCGGATAACCGGATTTTAGCATTCTGTATATATACATGATAATTTGTTTACGCCCATAAAAAGCACAAGGAAACATAATACTAGCGATAAAATACTCTGAGTTTTTTAACAAAATAGTACGTAAACAATTAATTAAAACAATTTTAAAACAACAAAAACTTACTTTGGTCAAGAAGCCGGTCCAAATTAGTTTCACCCACGCCCCAGACGCTTAGCATGTAGACGGTAGCATAGCAAAGCCATAAGGCAAGAGTCAAGTCAAGACAACAGAAATGGCGGCGACCTTGGCAGAAACGCTAGCGTCTCTCTCGGAAACTCCCGCGCAAAACGAGATGGAAGTAGAAGTTAGTTTGTATGACGCCTAGTCGCCGTGATATATGACGTTCCTTTAGTCAGTTTGGTCAGTTTGCGACCAACTAATTGACGTCTTTTGCATCACGTCATTTGGTTGACAAAAAATGACGCCAAAAATGGCGTCATTAAAAGACGTCAACTAAACTGGCGAAAACTTGACGTCATTTTTTTCGTGATTTTTTACTTGTTGACGTCATTCATAAAAATGTGACCTTATTTTCACGTCATATTTGACGTGACACGAGTACTTGGGTTGTGACTTACATTATATCATGTGGATTTCATCACAGATATGGAAATTTTGGCATTTTGGCAATATTAACATAGCATATGTAAATAATTTTGAATGTGGTAAGTTAAGAATTGCATACACGGTAAAATCATAGCTGGAAAAAGTTATTCAATGTCCCCTAAAGTTTTGGTAATTATTATAGATTTGGAAGGAAAAGGATTTGTGGTGCTGCCGTCTATTGAGATAAGGAAAAACTATTTCTGATGTGAAAATTTTTCTTAATTCTGATGATTTAGATTCATCATTTAATTTTTATTGAGTTGTTTTGCTGCATATCGAAAGCAAATTTACTGTTCTAACCAAATTTGAAAAGTTTCTTGTGATTTTTCTTTGATTTATTGTTTTTGATAAAATTAATGGTGAGAAAGTATTTTTTGTTACGAGTTCATTAGCTGTCAAATAATTGCTTCCGAGAAATGTCTTTTGATATGCTTATAAAGTGCTATTAATAGCTTATCAGAAAATATTACAGATAAATAATAACTAATAACATTAAAAAAAATGAGCACTTCGTGGCTCTAGCTGGAAATTTTGAACAAATGCTCCAAGTAGCTACTTTGCCTACCAATATTTCTTGCGCATGAGCAATAGGATCTCAAAGAACCGTAGTGGTGTAGTGCGTAACGCCGCCTTCGTACGGTTTGTTGGTACGGTAAAATTATACGTAAATATATACAAACGAAATATTTTTGATTGTTGAATCGTTTTTTGTTTGTGAAATGGTTATAAGCTGTGCTGCAATAGGTTGTAAAAATAAACAAAGTGATTTGAATAGTCATGGAAATAAAGTATCTTTTCATAGGTAAGTATATTATTGGAATGAAATATTAAATAGGCTTAGTTGATCTTGGTACGTTTTTCGAACACCAATGATTGGGTAAATAGTAAGCGCGTTTACAATCCAGTCCAGTCAATCCGGAATAATATTGAGATACTTCATACTTGTTTGTTGTTCGGAAATTCAAAACAGTTACAAGTCTACTGTCTAAAAACTTTTAATTTCTTTGTGTCTATATCTTTAAAAAGTTAGGTAAGTTTAAAATTTTATAATCTTACAGACACTATTTGAAAATATAAAATATTGTTCTTAAATAAACATTATTTAAAGTTATATAGAACTTAACATTATTAAAATATGACTTCAATCTGTTAATAACTTTATTGTGTTTCTTTGCTGTTCGGATTCCTCAACCTATACCTTGTTAAGCAACTATTATTTTGTAAACAACTCATCAAGGCTCAAAATAATTTATTTTCATTCAGCATTTATATTGTCACTCAAGACACCTGTAACATGCTTGTAGAATAATTTTATATATTATTTTATCTAGCATTTACATGCATATTTTAACATGTAATTACATGACATATTTTCAACATGTATTTGGATTCTATTTCAGGTTTCCAAGTGATAAAGATTTGGCTTGGGCTTGGCTTGTAGCTTCCCAGAGACTTGATTTTGTTCCAACAAGGTACAGCTACTTTTGCTCCGAACATTTTACTGAAGAACAATTTAACCTAACCCAGAAAGGTCGTCGGCTAAGACCAAATGCAGTGCCCACAGTTTTTCATGTGAATCATAAAGCCGTACAAAAGGTAAAACACTATAGCTTACTGGGTTGCCATAGATCTTTATGGAGCATTCCAAGGAAAGTGGTCCTGAAGTGCCAAAAAATTAAAGTGCAAATAAAATTCTGAAAAAATTGTCACATGTAGTTAAAAGGTTTATATTTCAAATAAATCATACCGATTTTCGAATCTGAATTCAATTTTAGTGTGAAAAAATGAAATAAACTAGGCCGATTTAGAAATAGATCTTTCAAGTGAAATAATTGCCAGATGTATGATAAACGTTTAAGGGCTAAAAAACAAGTAAAATGAATTTTTTTACGCATATTGTTGCAAATGCATCTTTTCTGAGTATCTTAGGCAGATATTTTGTACAACGCTTTTTTTAAAAAAAATTACTCGGTAAAATATGAATTACTAGATGCTCATTGTAACACACGGAACTAAAACCTGTAACTTTTTATATAAAAACTGTAAAAAAAGCTTAACAAAGCTTATTTTAATAAGTATAAGCTAGTTACACATGGGGAACATATAGAAAAAATTTCAAAGCGTATTTTTAAAAATTAAGCAAGAATTTGGCAATTTATTTCTTGAAACGCACGGAACGATTTTGGCAATAATGAAGGAAACAGGAGTGGGAGCTAGTTGACGTGTAGTATAAAAAAACGAAATTTATCCTGAGAAATTCATTTATTGAAATGCATGCTTAAAGAAACATGCATGTAGTAAAAAAACCATAAAAACAAAGAAATCCTTTACAAAAAAAAATTAAAAACAATTGCAAAAACGTTATCATTTACTCTATGGAAGTTTCAGCCACCTGCTCTGGCAGATGTACACATTTGAGGATGCATTGGATGTTTACATTGGAGATCATTAGTAGTTGAAATATGGAGTGCTTCAGATTTTGTTTTTCCTAGTGACGATTGTCTTTAGATAAGTTATGTGTTGCTAAATCATTATTTCAAATTAAGCATTTTATTGATATTAACAGTTATGCTTTAACAAAATTAATTTTAACGAAAGTGAATTGTTTTACTTTAACAACTTTCACTTAAAATTAAAAAAAAAAAAAACCATTTGAATGGGAGTATTTCTCAACGTCTCCCAGGAAAGACATTGTCGACGGAGTTGGTGGCAATGCCAAATCTCTCGTGCGGAGAGAAGTTATGAGTAAAAGAACAAATATGAATAATCCGACCATCGTCCAGCATTCAAAGGACTTTGCGGATATTGTCAGAAACTTAATACCGATTACCAAAGTCCTTCATATTTGGCAATCGGACATAACATCCAAAATAACGGATATGAACCCATGGATGACATTTGGTTTCGGTACCAGGAATACGAAAAATTCACCATGTTAAATGTGACTCTGGCAGTCACATTGAACTGTTCAATACAGTTATGTAAAAATTGTGCTTGTTATTGTTGTGTAATTTGCAATGTGGTAGGAATCATTTTTCACTAGTAAAAAGTTTAAGAATTAGCAATTGAACTTTTATATTTATTATAAAAAATTAAATAACAAAAAAATGTGCTTTACAAAGTTAAATAATTGTAAAATTAATAATAATTAATAAATTAATAATAAATACTTGTGTATTTAAATATGTAACCAAATTCCTATATTTATTTATTTGCTAACCAAAGTGTTTATTATTAAAAATATTAGTATTTTAAAAACTGAACTATAAATCAATTCGCACGCTGTAACGCACGGAACGTTGAGTGTAACACACGGAACGGCATTATTTATTTTATTTTAGACAAACTATTTATAATTCAGATTTCTAACTCCACTTATTTTAAAGCTTATTTACTTAGCTTGAGTTTGATAATTTTTATTTTCATGAGTATTTGCATAATTCGCAGAATTATTCAAATAATAGAAGAAGAAAAGAAAATGACCCTGTTAAATGGAAACACACGGAATGCGAAATGAAAATGTTATATCTGTGTAACTTTTTGGTTTAAAAAGATTACGATTAGCTTAATAAGATCATTAAACATCTGAGAAAAGATATAAGTTGTCCTCTTATTTGTTTTTTACTGCTATCAAAACGAAAATATAACAAATATCCTGAAAATGTGGTCCGAATGTAACACACAGAACGCTGGAATGCTCCTTATACTGACTTAAACTCTTAAATTGCCTAATGTTATTTTAGAAGCAACAAATCTTTTTTAATTTAAAAAAAGGTCACATATTTTCATGAGACTAAAAATCATATGTTTTTTTAATCAAGAATAGCAAAATGGAATTAAATATTTCTATGTAGTATATCAATTTATAAGTCATCACTGCATGGTATTTGGGATATGACAAGTTAAAATTTTAATGATTCAAAATTGATGTTTATTTGTTCAATCGTACTACAATTTTATTTAGAACAAATATACTATTTTTTCCCATCTGTGCAAATACTTCTTATTTAAAGATATTTAAGCATATTTTGCTACGGAACAGACTTTGTATACAAAGCTTTAGTTGGTTGGTTGACTTATATTTTCAGGCTTGTGTGCTTGGTCGCAAGGACCCGCTGATAAACCATCGTCAAGTAGGACAGCACAAGACACACACATACACAAATGACAGATGCTGCGATCTGTCATTTATGTGTCTGGACGAACGTGATTTGATAACAATAACCGATTGATTACAATATACGAATAAAAGTTTAAACTAAAAAATGATTTTTTAAAATACCCATTAAAATAAAAATTAATTTTAAATTAGGAGTTTTTGCTGTAAAACTCTATAGTATTTAATTGAAATTAATGCCTTCTAAAGAAAAAGAATTAATAGTTAGTATGCTTACGCATTTAATGATGAACTGCAGAAAACAATGCAAAATGTTAATTATTAACGGAAATATAAGTTATCAATTATCGATTGTTTAGCATTCTTTCGAAGCAAGTCATTCACAAATTGCTCATAATCATAATGTTTATGAAAGTGTTCCGCGTCGGCTTTGTTTTGCACACCTAGCTATACAAGATTCAAAGTGCCGCCTCCCTCATCTGAGCAGGCATTGGAATTTTGTCCCCGATATAGCACTTTTGGGTTCATCATTGGCATCAGAATCTTGTGACGAAGCTTGATCTTTGACACACACGGCTTCGCAAATGTCATCATCAGTTACTGAAGTAGAAGTCGCAACCATCTCGTCAATCTCCATCCATGCTTCAAAATCCTCAGCATTCATATCGGTTTTTTTCCGGAAAATTTACATATAAACTGATAACAATAAACCAACATTTGATTACAATAAACGATGATTTTTCAATGTATTTTGATATAAGAGGACGGGACTAAGCGATTTTGATAGCATTAAACGATTGATAACATTAACCGTGATCACATTAAGCGGCGTCTACTGTATATTATTGTCAAAATAAAAAATTGAACTTGATAAAATCAAAAGTCTGCTCATTTATTGCCTTTAAGGCGGAACTAAGTTCGCCGGGTCAGCTAGTAGCAAATAAATAAATATTCTTTCAAATGTTTTTTTTTTTTTTTAAATAAAAGTTTCTTGTATGTTTGACGAATGGGCAACAGTGAAAATATTGAATGAAAATAGAATTTTCATGTTATTTCAATGTAGATTAAATATTTAGTTATTTAAATTTTAAATAAACTTCTAAATTAGATTTTTTAATGAAATTTGGGATGTAACCTAGCCCAATTTTTTGCTTTAAAATGACGTATCCCACTTGTTTGTGCAACTTTTTTGTTCTGTGAAAGTGGGCCACGGACAGACGGATTGAACGATTATAAAACCTTCCACTTTTTACGTTATAAACGTAATGTAAAGCTACAATTACCTACCTTTGTCTATTTATTGGTTAAGTTTATATTTAATCACACATTTTCACTATATACTTTTTTTTAGACACCATCACCACCTCCATGTCCAGAACCTTCCAAAACTCAACCAAAAGTGAAAATCCAACCAAAGAAAACACCAAAGAAAGTCTTCCCTATTCAACCTAGAGTCCCAATCTTACCAAAGCAAGCATCGGATGCCCAGACTCCCATAACAATTGCACCAAAGCCATTGGTGAATGATGTATCGTTAGCACCGAATCCAATCATTGACTTGTCATCGATAGCTAGCACTGTTGTGAATTCTAATTTAATCCAAGCAGCGGTGAGGGCTTACAGACAATCGACAAATGCAAATATGTCTCAACAACTACAGCAAGCCACTCCTGTATCTGTATATGTAGTTCATCCACAGCCAAACGGTAGCAATATTGTTACAATTCCTTCGGTACAAGATCTCGGATCGGTTCCTACACAAAATGGAGGATCAGTTCCCACATCGAGCTTTCAGCCTGCAACTTCTTCAAAGCCTCAGAGAGTGTATAGTTATGGAGAAAGGCTAAAAAACATACATAAAATAAGGAGGTTTGTTAGCATTTGGTTTTATGTTTGACCTACAGAAAGTAAGATTTTTTACAGTTTGGTATTGCCAACTAGAAATTACTACACTATGAATTCTAACTTTAAAAAGAAGCCAAATTTTTTAAGATTTTTAAAAACTACCCTTTGGGTCCTAACATTTGTATTTGGTAATTTTAATAGCTGTTGTTTTTCAGTGTTTTTTTTTTTCGTTCTTTAGTGCAGCAAATCTATAGTTCCTAAGTATCGAATTGAAGTTATAAGTTTGTTACATTGGCCTTGTAGTTTAAATACATTTGAGTAAGGTAAATAAAATATCTTCATCCATCAATTTGCCATTTTGTTTTTGTATGTTTATGTAAGGGACATCCCCTTTAATTAATATTATTGCTAATAAGTTATAAATAGTTATGGTTATGACTTGTGCTTTTTCTTAATAATTTTAGAACATTATACTTAACAACTAAGTTTTTTTTTTAAAAAAATTGCCAACATCATGTTGGGTTGACATCAAAATTGTGCTGGCAACCAAACAAAGAAATATGTGTTGATAGTTTTTATCTTCATCTGCTATAAATCTACTACAAAGAAGGTTATGTTTTAGTAATAGCAGTTCTTAATTAGAGGCACACCGTTTCTTTTTCTGTAAAACTTTTTTTTCTTACAGCTACGAGAATCGCATTACGAAGTACCGGAAAGACATTAAGATCCTGCAGCTGAAGCACAAAATACAGCAGGGCAAGATAGAGAAGCTGAAGGACATTATCAAGGACCTAAGACGTGCCAACTTTGTTGGCGATGAGGAGTCGGAGGAAGACGACGTTTCCGAGGACTTGTCCGAAGACGAAATTTATTCTGAATATTTGAAACACCAGACTGTTGAAAGTGAGAAGGAAGATTTTTCGATTGATGGCGATTCTACACTGTCAGCCTGCAGTTCCTGAAGCAAAAAAGCTGCAATTTCAGTGATTTGTTTAGAGTTCCTTTGGTTACTTGAGATTATACTATCTTTAACCCTTTCAGTCCAAGTAATGCCATTTGGCATCATCACTTTCAATTTTTTTCTAAATGTTTATGCCTCGTTATGACATCCAAACACACATTATTCGATTCTTCACACTCTGTTCTATTAGACAATATTTTACATTAATCTCAATAAAAATCAGAACTACTTTTTTTTTTATTCAGAAAATAGCTAACAAGTGTTTCACCTGATTTTTGAAAAGTTCACTTCAGTTCCTCATATTTAAAACACAATTTAAACTATTTCGGTTAAAATAATAATTATTTTTTTAATAATATGGTCAGATACCTTAAAATATAGGGTTTTTAGGTAATAAAAATTTTTTTATTTTGCTGTTTTCCACAGTTAAAAAATTTTGGCATTATTTCAAAAACCATATAAAAAAATTAAAATGAATTTTTTTTCTTAAGGAAATCTTATATTTGACCTAAAATAAGCTTATTTTGTGAATATCAGATGTTTCTGTAGTGTAGTAAATTTTTGGGACTGAAAGGGTTAACTATGTTTCAGATAGGAGACGTTATGGACTTGGGAATGCCCGACATAAACCTAAAAAAAAAAGGTTTAAAAGAAATGCTCAAATGTGCATTATAAGCTGAATTTTTGAAGCATCAAATTTGGATGGGAAAATGCATTGTCAATAATTTGTCAAATTTATTTAATGAACCTACATTTTAATCAAACTATTTTATAAGATACTTTTGTTCATTTGGAATTCAGAAATTAATTTGTTTTCTTCTTTTGATGTAATATCAAAGATGCTAAAGCTTATGAAAACATTGTAAAATGTAAAATATAATTTTATGATTTAGTTTTTTCAAACTGTGACTTAAAGACTATGTGATCAAAGAAAGGCTAATTATTATGATAAATAATGTACAAATGTAAGTTTTGTAAAATATGAATATCTGCCATGGCTTTATGCAACTTAAAACTGAAAATATTTAGTTAATAAAATTCTAATCTTCAAAACTTTTTAAGCCTTTTATTTGTTGTAGATTTTAATATTTTATCATTCTTTTTGTAGGAATTGACCACCAGTCATTTAAGGACAAATGACTGCGGGTCTACAAAGCGAAGAGCCTCTGCATTAATGCAATGGAGGAAGAATACTTGCCACATTTCTTTGGCTGTATTGAATGTTTTTACAAATTGCTATTTGCATGTGATGAATGTAGCTGACTTACAGGCATAAAGTTTTTGATAAATAATTTTACACAAAATATTCAATCCAATTTCAAAAAGTATTATTATAGATACTTGTTAGTCAGCTACATTTATCATGTAAAAACATTCAGCCAGAGAAAACATAATACAGCCAGAGAAATGTGTCTTAGAAAATATTTTTCCCCATTGGATTAAAACAAAAGCACTTTGGTTTGGAGAACCGCTGTTATTTGGACTTATTCGACCACTAAAGGAAAATTTTGTTTACAGAAATTCAGGTCCACTTAAGAGTTAATTTTAGGATTAAAAAGAATCCTATAGGTGACAGTCACTGTGGCTATTTCAACCAACAATTTTTTGATTAAAATTTTTGGAAATTGGTTTTTAAATTATAAATTCTAGGTTTTACTGTTCTTTAAATTGAATGGGCATGTTTCAGGTCTTAAGTGTTAACAAACTTTAAAACCTAAAATGTTCTATGACATCTCATCTACCCTTTGCGATGTACGACTTTCTCGAAAACAGTATGTGCGGAAGATGCGGAGTACGTGCTCGTTAAATCTGTTGGGTCAGAAAGTCCTGTGCGCGGTCATTGCGCAGTTTCCCACGGGTACAGGTCCCTGGAGACTATTTCCCTCCCCTTCAGGGACATGCCGAAATTGTGGAAGTGGCGCGCGGTAGATGGCAGCATCTGTCACGTATGTGTGTGTGTTGTGTCTTACTTGACGAAGGTTTAAAGCGGGTCTCTGACCAAGCACACAAGCCTGAAAATATATGTATACCATACCGACAGGTAATAGAAACTCGGATACCAAATCGGATGTCCGTAGATCTTTATCAGTTCGAGCTGTAGAGTGGTTTTAAACAGGTCTGACAGACGGGCCAATAATTTCGAAAACCACTATTTTAAAATCAACACCCTCCAAAACGGGTAGAAAACACGATCTCTATTTCGAATTTTCGACCCCATTGCCATTGTAATACTTTAATTACCACATATTTTATATTGGGTAGATGATAATTGAAAGTATAATTTTTTTTATGTATTGTGTATTATTGTACTATTAGATTACAGAGAATGGTTATACTCAAACCCATCTTTGGCGTTCAGCTCATGAGTCACTACAGCTGTATTTAGGGGTTTTCCCCATGATAGAGGGCTGCATAACGAATCATTATCATTAAATATAGCGCGAAGCGCGCTTTTTCTGCTTTTATTTATTGTACCAATGTAAAAAAAAACAGTACACCACAAAAGGGATTGAATCTAATATTGGAGGGGTTCTTCAAGGGCGATCACAGAATATTTTAAGACATCTCTTTCCTATTATAAATTTTTTATAATTAGTAAAACTTAACTATAGCTTAATTTCGGCGAAATGTTTAAGAAAAATAGCCACTGCCTTTTGCCACATCTTTGCATGCTCCTGGAGTCTGGACTTATTATTGATTATGGTTGGAGTTAGATTATTTAATTCGATCCCAAAATAATTAAGGAAATGAAAGACCATGCGCCTATCACGACAGAAATTTGAAAACGCAGTGACATACATAATTTAAAAAAAAAACGGCGAATATCAATGTAACGGAAAACTATTAATTGCTCACAAGCCTTTTGGGGCAAAGCTTGCAAGGAGATGAATTTAAACCAATACCTATATAAATATTTAAAATAAAATTTTATTTAAGTATATTTGCTCTAAATTCTAATGAATTTTTAATAAAATTGTGATAGATGGTATCTTTAAATAAAAGTACGTGTAAAAAAATCACGTATTTACTGCAGATAATATGAATAAAATAATAATTAAATTTATGAACAAAAATCGTTAAAAAAAAACATTAAGTTTTAAAACTAAAACGTAGATGCTTGCAGTGAAGCCAGTTTTAACGCCTCTTCAATATAATAGGGCGTTAGTATCCAGAAATGTACGTAGTGTCGCATTGTAGTAAATCCCACTGCGCATGGGCAAAGCGGCACGTCGTCGTATATGATCCGGCATCCACCTAGCGTAAAAGCGTTGCACAATTACTTTCATCTTTGCGAATATTTTTGGTCATTTCCAGGTGAATTTAGAAAGGTAAGATACTGTTTCGAAAATTCTGTATTAATTATTATAATTCTATATTATTTGCATATAAACATGCAATATTTTATGTACACAAAGTTTTCGGTTGTTTTGGTGCCAATTTTATCATTCAAAACGTTTTAAAAAAAAACATGGGTGTTTTCTCAACGGTAATTTGCTCGTCCGGCCCCGAAAATCGGGTTGTTTTTAAGGATTATATTATTATTGATTTGGATTTCTATGATTATTTCGGTCGAACTTTTTAGAATATAGTTTTTAATTCTCATTTACATATTGGGTCATGATCAGCATTGGTTGAAATTGTGGGATAGGCAAGTCGCCGCCGCCTTTTTTTGTGTGTGGGATTTTTGGATTGATTAGTCTTAATAGAAAATATATTTTCTGTAAGTGTATTTCAGTTTATTTTAAGTATATCTGACTTCTGTTTAACAACATTTAATAGGTTGTTAATCTTGTAAAGTAAATTCCTTGAAATTAAATTTTTAAGTGCTAATTCCCACCCAAGTTTGCGACAATAGTTGTCATTTTTCGATATTTATAAATAAATTGATGGTATCTTTTCATATAAAAGCCTTTTTCTGTATAATTCAAGAGAAAAATATTTTAAACAATGGATGTAATATGTTCTTGTTTAGCCATTCTTTTCTTGAAGTTGATCTTAAACAAGTACAAAATTTTTGGACCAACAACAGGCCAGATGCCAGAAAGGTTGAACCAAAATATATCTAATTCCTTATCAGTTTCCTTCCAATAGCTATGAAGCTTCTTCTTAAAATCTGCCACTCTCTTTGAATGCACAATGTTTTCTTCTAAAGCATTCCACTAATTGACTACTCTATTGTAAAAATGTTTCTTGCCTCCCTTCTAAAGCATGATTTATTCCATATCCGATCATGTCCTCTGGTCCGGCTATTTAAGGAAAACCTCCATGCCTCCCTGATTACTGAACTTGAATAACTGAATTAAATTGCCCCTTGGTCTCCTATTTCCCAGGGAATACATGTTTAAAGATCTAATCTATTATCATAATCAATGCAGGGTAAACCCTCAATCATTTTTTGTTGCCTTATGCTGAAATTTTTCAAGCAAAAACATATTCCAGATGTGGCCTTACTAATCCCCTCTTACAATGGCAAAATATTCTCCTTGGATTTAGAAGTGATACTTTTTCTAATATATCCCAACATTCGATTGGCTTTCTTGCTTCAACACATTGTTTACTCATTTTAAAATCATTGCTCACAAAAACTCCTAAATCTTTGACAAATTCACTATCTTGGATACTTTCTCCCTGTAAAACATAAGGTTTTTGCTTCTCTTAGTCACAGTACAAAAGTTTCAAGCAAATATAAACTAGACTATCAATTTTAATAAAGAGTTGATATATTCCTCGTAGAATAAAATATCATTAGTTTTTCTTCAAAACAATTTTAATATTAATTATTAATCTTAAGTCACCGTTAAGGGACAAAATTCGAAAATTAGATTTGAATCTTAGAAATGAGATGTAAAATAATTTAATTCTGGGAAGGAATTGGAGAGCCCGGATGCAAGTTGGCACGGTCCTTGGATCAAATATGTCCTAGACACTGCCATCTTGCAACAGACTGCATAGCTAAAAATATCGCTATTCGAAGCTGGTGCAAGTTAAATCAATTATGATCCAATATTCTGAGGATGTTGTGCATGATGGCACTCTTGGTTGCGACTATGCATTCATTTTCAGATCAGCCTCCTCACAAAACCAAGAGCTTTGTTTTGGAAAAAAAGTTTTGTAGAATGATTAGTTTTGATAAAAAACCACTGAAAATGTTTAACATTCAACTAACTACTTTTTACGACTAATTAATAATGAACTTTGAGTGGTTTTAGTATTTTGTGCACCTTTAAAATGCCAAGCCTTATAAAGTACCTACTTTACAAAGTTAGAAATCAATTTGGGCTGCGTTAAAAGTTTTTTACCTGACTAGATTTCACCAACCAATACAGTTTCATCCCATTTTATAGACAATAACGACAAAATCTTTTCTTTTCTAGTTAACTAAACTCGAACCATGCGTGAATGTATCAGCATACACGTCGGCCAAGCCGGAGTCCAGATCGGCAATGCTGCTGGGAGCTGTACTGCCTCGAGCACGGGATCCAACCCGACGGCAGGATGGCAACAGAAGCCGCACCAAACTCGACCGACGATTCCTTCAGCACTTTTTTCAGCGACACGGCAATTCGCAATACGTTCCTCGTGCTGTCTTCATCGATCTGGAACCTACGGTCATCGATGAAATTCGTACAGGCGTCTACAGACATCTGTTCCACCCGGAGCAGATGATCACCGGCAAAGAGGACGCTGCCAACAACTACGCTCGAGGACACTACACGATTGGGAAGGAGATCATCGATCTTGTTCTGGATCGTACTCGGCTGTTGGCCGAGCGGTGTACGGGCTTGCAGGGTTTCCTGATCTTTCACAGTTTCGGAGGGGGGACCGGGTCTGGGTTTACCTCGCTGCTCATGGAGAGGCTGTCGGTGGACTATGGGAAGAAGTCCAAGTTGGAGTTTGCTATTTATCCAGCACCACAGGTAATTACTTTTTCTAATATTCTTAATATATAATTCAGGCCACAAAGATCAAAAATTGAAACAAAGGCGGACTACTTTGGAGTCTTATTGTTAGGGAGACCATGGACTGTAACAACAAGGACTGTAGTGCCAGGGAGTTAGTTAATACTTAAAAGTAATATATGTAAAACATGACATGTAACGAAAATAACACATATTTCCATTTCAACCTTGGCCAATAAGGTTCAGTCAGGAGTCCTTGAAAAGATAAAATCGCTAAGAAAATCACCTAAAAAAATTTGAAAATCGCCAAATTGCGAAAAGCTATTCCTTGCCTGCCTCAAAAATGTCCAGACCTTGCAGAACTGGTATGTTTTCATGACGGAGGGGAAACGCAAACGGTCTCTATGTGATGTTCCTATTAGGCTCTCCACAAACTTCTGCCGCTAAACAAAGTGAAGTAGTGGAAGCAGAACAGTTTTATAGAATATCTATAGTAGCATACTGTATTATTATGATGTTTATTAAAGTAGTCGATTAAAAATTATCTGTTCTGTAGTCTGTACTATTGTATTTAATTGCTCAATTTCCAAACTAGCTTTGAAATGGTGGGGAAGCCCTAAATGTCAAGTGAAGTGCCTTTTGGCCCTAGGTCTTTCTTTAAATCCGGCACTGATGTACACACCTAAATAACAGCAATAGGCCTTGCATATGAAACTCCTTTTTGTTTTGGTTGCTTCTGTGACAACTAACAAGTATTGAAATACAGCTATAACTTATAGTTAGCAGAATACTTATGATTTCTAAAGATAAAAGCACCATACTGAAAAAATTGCTGCTGTCTAACTTCACTTTTTTAGGGTAGCATTGTTATGTACATGCGTCATAAAGAAAATACTTCCTTCACAAATTTAAACTAATAAATTTCTGCTATCTTTTCTATATTGGATTGTATTATCTTATGATTTTTGTATTAACAAAATTATATCTTTTAGTATGATGTTTATTATTTTACTTTTCTATTATTTAGTATGGATATTAATTTTTACTTAATGATTTTAACTATCAGGTATATTGGAATATATATTACCCTTATGGTAAAATTCCATTTCAACTGAAAACGTTTAAAGAAGATTAGTCAATTGAAGATATACTTTGCAATTAAAACATGTTGAAAGCTTTTATTGCTGAAAATAAGGTCCCATAATCAGGACTTGACTGTAGGTGAGACAGTTTTTTTAATGCATAATTAAAGAGAAATTCAAAATTAGTTGTAAAACCTAGAAATGTTTACAAGCATTTCAAATATCTATCCTTCTGAGACCCTAGAAAAAGATAGCATATCTTTTCTTTATATTTTAAACATTTTCAAACAACAAATGTATATTAAAATGTAACAGAAACAGGAGAACAAAACATATCCATCGATTCCATTTAAATCAGCATTTTTAAACCGTTAAATATTCAGGTCCCAGTTTTCAATTATTAATCTCAGTGGTACCTTTCATAAAATAAAATGTTTGCAACTATTTTGGATTCAGTTTTAAAAATATTGTTTACTAATTGCCAAAGCTCATGAGTAAAAATCTTTTCGCTTGTCCCCCCCCACGAACACCACATCTGACAATGCCAAACGGACAGTGAACAGAATGAAGCAGGGAAAATTTAAATATTTAGTTGAAATGAAGCCAAACAGATAATGTTTTGAAAGAATGTGAAAGTAGAATGATTGTGTTGATGAATTTTTTGCTGAAATATTTTTCTCCTGGATATTCTTATATGATGGTCTTGAGTATGAATCAGCAAAACTTCCTTAGATTTTTTTCTTAAAGGTTCTCTTTAACACAATGTATGAAAATTAATGGTATAAAAATAACTTAAATACTACTTGATAACCAGCAGGTTTTTTTTGGGAAATTATAAAATTGCAAAGTGTAGGAAAATCTACTTAACATCCTATATTAATGTATTATTACTAGAGAAATGGATGATTTTTACTTTTACACATTAATATAATAAGGTTTCTAATATTGTGACATTTTATAAAAAGGGTATAATGTTACATTTCCTTTATTTCTTCATCTATTTAAATTTTAAACCCCCCTTTATTTTTCTTTTCTAGGTATCAACAGCCGTCGTCGAGCCCTACAACTCAATCCTGACCACCCACACCACCTTGGAGCACTCCGACTGCGCTTTCATGGTGGACAACGAGGCCATCTTCGATCTGTGCACCAGGAATCTGGACATTGAGCGTCCGACATACACCACACCTCAACCGTATGATCGGACAGGTCGATGTCTTCCATCACTGCCTCTCTGCGGTTCGATGGCGCCCTAAACGTGGGACTTGACTGAGTTTCCAGACCAATCTGGTTCCTTACCCTAGGATCCACTTCCCCCTGGTCTCTTACGCGCCTGTGATGTCGGCTGAAAAAGCTTACCACGAGCAGCTGAACGGTTTGCCGAGAGATCACCAATTCGTGCTTCGAGCCATCCAAACCAGATTGGTGAAGTGTGATTACTAGGCATGGCAAGGTACATGGCCTGCTGTCCTTCTGCTACAGGGGGGGATGTGGTGCCGAAAGACGTCAATGCTAGCCATTGTTTCCATCAAGACGAAGAGGACCATCCAGTTTTGTGGACTGGTGTCCTACCGGATTCAGGTGAGATTAGATTTCATTACCTTACTTTTTTGAATATGTAAAACAATATTCTTTTTTGACTGCAAGAACTAAAATCTGTTTGGTTTTTAATTACTTTATTAAAAAAACAAAATTAAATATTAAAAGTTATTTGTTCTAAGATTTTATTAAAAATGTTACTTTTACGGATACTTCTAAGGTTAATTGTTATCTACGTTATATTGCCAATATTAATTGTGACGCCGGTCTCAACAAATTATTGTAATTCGAGTGAAAATAGAAGAATACAAAGTTTGTAGAAAATGCAAAAATTAAATCTTAAAACTTCTCTTATCACCTTTTCAAAATCTAAACTCAACCAAAGCCTATTAACTTAAACAAAACCCTAAACCTTCATTCTACCCCTGCCAGGTTGGCATCAACTACCAGCCCCCAACCGCAGTCCCTGGTGGCGACTTATCCAAGGTTCCTCGGGCAGTCTGCATGCTGTCCAATACAACTGCCATCGCAGAAGCCTGGTCTCGTCTCGACTACAAGTTCGACCTGATGTACGCCAAGCGTGCTTTTGTGCACTGGTATGTGGGTGAAGGTATGGAGGAAGGAGAGTTCTCTGAAGCCAGGGAAGACTTGGCGGCTTTGGAGAAGGATTATGAAGAGGTTGGCCTTGATTCCACCGAGAATTTCGAGGATGAAGGCGAGGAATATTAAGGTTGTTCTTCCTCGAGAGGTTGCGGTATTCTGAGGGGTCTGTCTAGGGGATTTTGGCTTTCGATAAAAAGCATAGTTTAAAGTTGCAAATGTTTAATTATTTAGGATATCAATATTTAATGTGGCCATGTTGTGTCCTCCAATTCCCAATCTGTAAGTGAAAACTAATGACTTGTTTTCAGTTTAAAATTTAGTAAGTTTATTCTTTTGAACACTTCGTTCTCATAACCAATCTTCAAAAATTTAATGATTGTGTTCCTTTTATCATTGTATTGTAAATTACAAATATTGAATTGGGAAGGATCATTTAATGTAATGCAAACATTCTCTAAACAGACCTCTGTTAATCTCTGGTTTTGGAGATAAAATGTTTTTTTCTAACTCACCATTTTTGAATTCTTGCCTGGTAGGATTATTACATATTTTTACATGCCTAATTTTTTTAAAAGTGAAATCCTTAATAAGTTGTATGTATGCTTTTTTTTAAAAAACCAAAGCACTTTTGTTATATATGAAAATGGTAATTTTTAATGCAAGTTTATATGTATGTCTATTTGCATTTTCACTGCCATTAGTGTATTGCCATTTACCATTGGTCTTTTGTAATGGAGAAAGACAATTGTGAGTGAATTT